>JAMJFZ010001011.1:3680000-3932500 GCA_026225945.1 Cricetomys ansorgei | reverse complement strand
TGAATTAATCACTTTCATAAAAATGGACACCATTTCTCACACTTAGGTTTTAAAATATAAACTGACCTAAAATGTTTCTGCTGGTTTGATCCTATCTTCCCTCTTAGGGGTGCATCTGCAAGTACACAAGGAACCTCCCTCCAAAAGGCAGTGTGTCTTGTTCCCAGAGTCTCAGCTATGAGGAACTGCAATGTGCAGGTGACAGCAATTAGCAGCAGATGACAGAAGCACTTTGAATTTGTACCAGATGGCAGCAAAGGGTCACTGGAAGCCAGCAAACCTTCCACAAGGAAACCCTTGTGTTAGGCAACCATCAAACTCAAAAGCTCTTAGAAACAAATTAATTACTCAGCCACCAGAAGACAACTGCTAGGTCACAGCACCAATATCAAAATGCTGCTAAAGCACTTGGAGCGCACTTATTTTAAATGTAATTACACATATTAGCTGTTAAAAACAAGCATGCCACATAATGACGAAAGGTTGCCCTAAACTAAAAGAGCTAAAATTCTAGTAATTAGTGAATTGTCTTATGGCAAATAGAGTCAACAGGTTCTAATTCTGGATGAATGCTCTCATGGCTGAACCTGGGAACAGCCCAGTTCTAAATAGAACCTCCCGAGACCTCAGCATTTTGACTGAGAACAAAGGTCAGAAGAGCAACAAACAGCAATGCTGACCAGGATAGAGGATAGACAAGACCAGGCTCAGCTCCTCGAGGGACCAGGAAAGACCTTAAATCTTGCAGGCCGTTGGCAAAGACTTCTGCTCAGAGGAAAACGTGGCACTACTTAAGTAGTTGGGAACACAAGTAGGAAGCCCAAGGCTTTCCTACAGGGAGCATGGGTGAGCTAGGTCACTACTGGTGTTAATGTTCCATGGAGAGAAATGAAGGTAAAACTGCTTAAGCCAAACAGAAATCAAATGGATAGCCAGATTCCTCTGACAAGATTAATCCCATATAGATAACTAGTAACTAATACAGCACTCCTTTGTAGAGCCTGTTATTCAGCCTTCCTGACTTCATCCCATCTGATCACTCCTGCCTGACTCCTAGGTAGGGCAGTGTGTCTAACCAAGAGCACAGCTCTTGGCACCTCTCCTCCTCCTTCAGTTCCATCCTCCCTGGTTGGTTAGGACCTATTGGTGAAGCTGACCAGTGAGGCCCCAAGTCCCAAATGTTCACAGCATCCCCAACAGTGCCACCAACTGGGTACCAAATGTTCAGTATGTTCTAATTACAACAGCCGGGAAACTGACCTTTCCACACTGGAGACAACAGGCATTCTAAGAGCAGGCATGAGATATATTACTGTGGAATATCACAGCTACCTTCTTTCTTGTTCAAAAAAATGATCAACTAGTGAGAGTGCTCAATATCTTAACACTGTCAGGTCTGTAACTCTAACATCTTACTGGAAAAGCAATCTGGAAATAAGTTGTGTTATCAAAGAGAAATTATACATATAAATATATACACACTCGCAGCTCAGGCTGGCCTCAGACTACATGTGTAGCTGAGGACAATCCTCTGCTCCTGGGTACTAAGGTTACAGAAGGACACAGCTATGCTTGGTTCTATGTGGTGCTGGAGGTCAAGCCCTGGGGTTTGTGCACGTTGGGCAAGCATTTTACAAACTGAGCTACACCCTCAGCCCAGAATTTCATCTTTATATAACGGCAAATAGAAAATAGAAAATTTAAGGATAATAATTAAAGCAGCATAAAAATTTCAAGTAGAAACACATCACAATTGTGTGAAACTTTGAGAAAATTACAAAAAATATTGAAAAGGTTACAGAATGCTAATTGCTTAAAGACTATTTATAAATCAATTCCCTTCCATGGTCTAGAGGAATGAAAAGCGATTATAACCGACCTGTTTACAGTCACAGACAGTATTAACAGCCCAGTATAGGAGGCGGCCCTGAGCAACTCGCATTGTTATGTTATGAAGATTATGCACAACGGAGTGGTACTCAGACAGGGACAGCAGCCACTGCACAGTGCTGTGGATCTCTGGTGTGTCTACATGGGTAAAAGGTAGAAGCCCTGTTCATACTGCACACAAAAACAATGCCAGGTGTTCAGGGAGCTTACTAAGCAGCTTGTTTAGTAAGGGAGTGTCTTCAAGACCTGGGTCAGGAAGATTCCTGAAGTCATAAAAGGAAAAGACCAATCTATTGCTCACATTAGAACTAAGGCTGTGGCTCATCCATTGCTCACATTAGAACTAAGGCTGCGGCCCATCCCAATGAAAGGAAGGTTACGGCAACAGAGTAGGAGAGAATGATGACCTGAAGCCCACACAGTGCTTGTCTTCAGATAAACAGACCCCTACACAACTGCAGAGACGCCTAAGGCTCATAAGGAAATGGATAAAGATGGTCCAGGTAATTCTTGAGCCAGGACACCCAGACATTAGATTTACTCAAGGCATAGACTTGCAATAATGTGAATACAACATGCACATTACTGACCAAAAGAAGCCCAAACCAAAAGAATGCACGTTTAACTCCATCTTCATAAACCTTAAAAAAAAAAAAAAAAGCCAAAATAATTGGTCCTTTCGACAGAAGGATGGTAGTTACCTTGGGAAAGCATAGCAGGCTGATCTCTACAATCTTATTGTGAACAGTCACCTAGTTGGTGGTTATTTTAAGTGTATTTAAGTGGTATTTTTGTACATCTGTGTTAAGTCAATGAAAAATTTAAAAAAAAAAAAAAAAAAAAAAGCCAAGACATAGTCCTCTTGCTTGCTAGGGAATTCAGCGTCGGAAGTGTCCTGGCTGCAGGAGCACAGCTTACATGGTGGTCATGTGATGTGGGAGAGCTCAGAGGATTCCAAACAAGAGGAGAGCTAGATTTAATGTCCCAACAACTACAAAGTAGAGAGCAGTTCTGAAACTTCAGAAAGTCTAAAGCTGTAAAATAATTTATGAAATATAAAGTTATAACATCAAATACTTTTACAGAATCCGAATGACTTTAGCTATATAGCTCTATATCATCATCTATGACCACAAACTGCACACTGTCAGTTTACCACACCGGTCAAGCTGAAGAGCCTTAGCAAGTAGCACCCTATGAAATGATGACAGCAAAAATCACATGACTAAAATATTGAGTAGCTTCAACATGGCAGAGAAATTAAAACTCAGAGCATTTGGAGAAAAGCATGCGGGAGAAGACAAGGTCAAAGAACCTAAACTTCTGTTAACACGATGTTAATTAATTTACAAATTATGAATATTTTTATTTTTACGGGGTGTAAAAACATATAGATATATAAAAACATATAGGCTTGACAGATGGCTCAGCGGTCAAGAGCACTGGATGCTCCTGCGGAGGACCTGGGTTTGATTCCCAGCACCTACCACTCACAACCATCTGTAACTCCAGCTCTGACCCTTTCTTTCTGGGCTCTGTGGATACTGGGCACACAGCTGGTGCACATACACGCAGGGAACCAGGCTCAACATTAAACAATACAGAGCCTTTGGGTTTTGTATGCCTTTGGAAGCCAGAGGCCAACCTCGGATGTCCTTCCTCAAGAGCTGTCTTCTGTCTGGGTTTCTGAGATAGGGTCCTGGGGCCCACCTATCAGGCTAGGCTGGTTGGCCTAAGACTCCCAGAGACCTTGCCTGTCTCTTCCTCTCCAGTGCTTGGATTACAACACACGCCCACACACTCAGCTTTTCACACGGGTTCTAGAGACAGAACTAGGTCTCCAATACATGGGATGAGCACTTTACCAGCTGAGCTCTCTTCCTAGTCCCTCCATGGTCCCAAAGTCATACTAAATTTTGGGGTTCTGGATTGAGGGTTTACCTCAGTGGTGGAGCACACTCAGTGAGCGCATGGGGCCCTGAGGTCCATCCCCGGTCCTGCACACTGCCATTCTTTTGGAGGCCTCTGCCCAGCCCTCAAGCCTTCCTGCATTCCTGTCGAACCAGAACCTCATTCTCCCACTCATTCTCCCCTACAGTCATTGCACGACTTCCTCTTTTCCTCCGTGATAAACTATTTCCTGATGCTCTGCTCCCAGTCATCACACTGTAGCTTCTACTGCCTGGGCAGCAGCTGGGTCACATGACCCACACCTCCCCTTGCCTAGACATGGCAGCATGGGTGAGTTCCCTTCAGCCCACTGTGATGGAGAGCATTACTGCCCTTTCAGACCCAGGCTTTCACTGTCTTCTTCAAGGTTCTTCTGGTTTGTGCTATGTGAAATGGTACCGTGGACGCAGTGCCGAGCCTCCTGTTTGGTGTTTGTCATTAACTTCAGGAAGTTCTCACTTAATACTTTAGGAATTTCTTTCATTCCCTTTCTCCTCCTTCTATTCCATTATTCCCATTATATTTTTTAACTGTCCCACTCTTTCTGGAAATTCTGTTCCCCAAGTCTCTTTTCTTTTTGCTCCTCAGGTAAGATGTGGGATCTCTACAACTAAACTGCATTTAACCGACTAAGATGCCCATCAAGGGCATCTGCTCCTGGCAGTGATCCTAGTTTTAGCATCTCTGTTTGACTCTTTCTGAGTTTCCACTCCTGTACAGACTGCTCATCTATCTGGGCATGTTGGTGATTTTCCTATTAGAACCTTTCACTTGCTAGCCAAAGGGACTTTCAACTCCTCCTCTGCTCACACTACAAACACAAAATACTGTGGCTCTGACGCTTGCCTTGATTTTTAGCCTACTTTCTCCTACCTCTTGCAAAACCCTGTCACCTCAGCACCCAGCAGGCCCAGGCTGCAGAGGATGTCACGTGACAGAGCAGTGCCTCTAGTCCCGGGATCACTGTGGGCCACTTCCCAGAAGAGATCTTCAGGCACACCTGACTCCATGCTGCTGAACATGCCAGGGTGTGTTTCTGGACTTCAGCTTATTCTGATTCGCTTTCTACACAGCCCTAACAGAGAAGTCTCACTCTGCATCTCAGCCTCCCATCTGAGCAGCACTGCACAGCTAGGGCAAGCCTGCAGTCCAGGGCCAGCCTTCATCAACACTCAGCACCATGGTCAGCCTTCTCAGATGTCTCCGCAGCTTCCTCTCCTGGTCTTCCCCAAATCCCCAAGATTCTCCTGAGCCCAGGAGGTCTCGCCCACCTCAGTGAGTCAAGGGTACCTCCCTCCTCAGTACCATGTGAGTAAACTCACCCGCACCTTCCCTGAAGTCAGCTTTCACGTACTCTGAAGACTATGACCTTGTCTCCTTTGGGATCCTAGCCAATCAGCCATCTTCTTCCTTTTGGATTCTCCCTGCTATTGCCATTCTTTACCAACATGGCCACCATTCTCTCAGGTAAATCCAAACAGTGTTCTCTTGGCCCCAAGCCTCAGAACAACCACCTCTTGCTCTCTCTTTATCTCCCAATATGTAACTAACTTCTGTCTCTGTAGCCTCAAAGTACTGCTAATCTAAGGTCACTGAAGCCCTCCAAAAAGCCAGCTCCACATGCATTCAGCCCATGAAAGTCAAGCTCCAATCAGACTGCAGAACATGACACTTGGGAATCCATGCTCCTGAAATGTAACTGTGTTCAAATCATCAGGCTGCCTTCTGCTGCAGTGTGACGCTTCTGAGGGTACCCTGACATGACTGCCCTTGGCCCAGTACAACCTCCACAGAAAGCATCATCACCCTCCATCCCACCTCAGTGAGGACATTCGGGATCATCGCTAATGACATCTGGAATTCTGTTTTGAGTCAAATCTTGGGAGTTTTAGGATAGCAGACACTGCTTTATAGCACAGGCTTAGATGTTAGGTACTTACCTAAATTCTAAGCAAACCCATTAAAATTAGCAATTTATATTAACTCACATTCAGGCCTTTGTGACTGCTTCTTTTCCTCACATCTAAATTCCAGGAGGTGGTGAGGGGAATCCTGTGGCATCTGAGGAGAAGGCTGGCTCTCATGGGCACACCAGTAGGTGTGAGCCCACTCGGTGCTACCACCCTGCCCCACTGGCCTTTCCGGTTCTTCACAGCCGCAGTGCCCTGAGTGTTGCTGGCTTTCCTCCATTCTGCTCCCCCTGGGAACAGAGGCTTACTGCACTCTAGCCTGCATGATTCTTAGAGCCTGGGGCTTTTCCCTGAGCTCAGGCAGGCATCTGAGGTTGGCTTGCAAGGACTGGGGCTCTCCCATAGGGATGTCCCTCATGCAGAGAACACAGGGAAACCCTGCTACTCTACAGTTTCCAGACCCCAGGCTCAAGAGCCCTGTAAGAGGAAAGGAGCCTGTACCACCCTCAGGACCTGTCTTTCTACGAGCTCTCCCGCTTATGGCAGACCACACAGGGACACCTGAGGGCCCTTCTTCTCCCATAATCCCAAACCCCGGCAGTAATTCTCCTGAAGAATTAAGGAGATTTTAATTAGTTTAATTAATTGAGATCTCTTGGTCTCAACAGTATCTCAAAATCAAACTTCTCTGTGCTTACAATACGAGCACTAGGGAGGTGAAGGCATAAGGATCAAGAGAGCTCATGGTAGGCTCAGGCTAAGAAACCAAGTTGGAAGTCAGTATGGGTCACATAAGACCCTGTCTCAAAACACATGTGTGCATCTCAGTGTTCAAGACAACTGTCAAGATTTCTTTTTAAATCAATTTAAAGCTTAAAAGCTGAGCACCAAACTGTAATTTCTTTATATTAATGATTAAAATCCCAGGTTCTCTTGTAGCTTCTGACTACAATTCTAAGAATTTCTGAGAGGACACACACTGCAGATGTCTCACACTTAACCTCACTCACACGTCCTGACAACTCAATAGATGTCATCAAAGTTTGAAAGGATTCTTACTGAACACTTACTACCCGCATGTGCTTCTTTTGGAGGAATCAGCAGTCACACCAATGTAGTACCTGTCAGCATAGCCGAAGAGAACCTCGGGTCTCAAGGAGAAGGCAATCACAGAAAGACCACTGGAAATTTATATTCAATTTAATAGTAGGAAACAAAGACCAAAGAGAAACCCATTTGGCTTTGAAAAAGTAACTTTGTAGCATGAAGACAATGGCAAACAGGACACTTTTATACTTTCTGAACAGCTTGAATTCCATTCAGGGACAGGGCAAGACTTTCCAGAAGAATGGAAACTCTACAGAATCGATTCAGAATTGAGTCCTTTTCTTTAATGCAAAATCAGCTCCATAACAAAAACCAAGACATCAAAATTTGTTACCCCGAAGGCCAGCACTCAGGAATACGCACCAAAAGAGGCTTGACTACCGCTCCTAGAGCGCAAGGAGACTAGTCCTTCTTGCATTCAGCATCGTTCGCTGGAGGTGCTTTCTCTGCTCACGAGGCTGCGTGCTCAGCATGCTGGGAGGTGATCTGCCCTCTCTCAAACAGAGGCAAATACATCATCTGAGACCAAGATTGAACTCAGAGTAGTCATTTTTCTTTATATTGTTTGGAATTAAAAACGTATTAAATTGATCCATTATGAAAATTCTATTCTCTACATTGTGTGATTCAGACCATGTCTATATCTTAAGGCTATGAAACAATTTTTGTAATTGTAATAACAAAACAAATTATTGACTTTAAGTTAAGAAAATTGTTGCTTGAATAACTAAATATTCAACTAAAGCAAAACAAATCTCTCTCTAAACTGTGCCATATACAGCTTGCTCATTCCACAGGTTAATGAACTCTATGCAGCTGTGCTATGCTTGTGCTTGCCTTTTTTATTTCTTTATTTGATGGTTAAGGAAAAGTGCCTGTATCCCAGTTTAGCAACTGCCTGACTGTGTGATACTGTCAGTGTGAGCCATCAACATTACTGCAGTGCAAAAAATGTTCTTCACATCAGACCAATGGCAAAGTTCACGGCAATCTGGCTATGTGGCTTAAATATTTTAAGTTTGAGTACTAGGCCTAGCTCCTTACATCTGTCCATTAACAATAAGGTTACTTAAGTTAGAACATTAGTCTAAAAGAACATGTATATTTGATGCCATCACAGTAAGTCGCACCTCAGACTAGCATATTCAATTTACTATTACAACATATAGTAAAGAAGCAGAAGACAAATCACTCTTTGGGCAGTGCTGCTTCTAGTTCCCTACCAAGAACAATGCAACAGGCAGTTACCTGCAAAGTGAGAGGTGAGGTGACACAATAGCTTGGTGGTGGTGGTGGTGTGGTTGGGGGCGGGGTGGAGAGACCCACACCGAGGGCTCTTAGAACTGGAATCTGTACATGGTTTTCTTATGGGAAGATGAATGGTCTCCTATACCGTGTTCAACTCATCTACTAACACAGCAGTCTGCACATCTGTGAGCAAATCACTATTCACCCGCCAAGCAACAAGGCATGCTCAGCACCAGAAGAGAATGCACAAGCATACTGCCTAAGTTCCTTTTCCACCAAAGACAGATACTATTATATACTGCCAATAGGCTGTTTCTAAAATACCTGTCATTGATTTATGCAATGGTTAATAAAGAGCAGAAGACAAGCAAGGTGAACTGGTACAAGGCATGAGAACTCAAATGGACAGATGTAGGCTGGTTATAGTAAAGGGACTGCACTGTGAGTGAGCACACTACAGATATTAGCAGTTTCCCAGTGTGAGGGAAGAAAATTACTGTAGAGACAGAGGAAACTACAAGAAGCCCCGAAGCCCTGAGTTAGAACTGGAATTGTGTCTGACTCTTGAGATTCAGAGTACATTAAGTAAAGAAACAGACTTAAACACATGTACGCATACCGTCCGTCCACTCGTCTGTATATCCGTATGTCCACCTGGCCCTCATCCTACCTGCCGCAGGGCCTCAAACAGCACATATGTGTAACAGTGACACCCGTGCAGCAATGGCCATGCTCCATTCCCAGAACCTAACTTCTATATGCCATTCCTTGATGAAAGGAATTTAGGACAATCCCAGAGTGAGGACAAAGGAAGTACAAGATGAGCTAGCTATATCTTTTAGTAGAACAACAAAAAGTATTCAGGATGGTGGGTTCACAGTAATAGGACATAGAACCTGCTTAAAAGGTACCACAGGGCAAAGAAAGGAGAAACTGAGTATCCATTCTATAGAGTAACTGATTACATAATTCCCCAAAGAAGAGCAAACTACAATCCACGAAGGACAGCGAAGGCAGAGCCTGGTGCCCAGCACCAAGTGACTACTGTCTTTGTACCCATTCCGTTCTCTTCACTATGAGACTCTTCTATCAGCCTGCATGGCATTTCTAGTTTTATGAAAGACATGGCCACTGTCTCTACAACTACTGTAAAACATGTTTGTAAGGGTCAGTTTTATTTTTTAAAATTTATTCAGATTCAGCTGTCCAGGTGAAATGGCTGTGTGAAGAGAGAGAGTATAAGAACACACAGCACAGCTCCTGCCTCCGTGACACTTAAAGCCTTATGGCAGTCAGGTATCAGTAAATTGAATAGTTGTCTTGGTCTGACTCATAACTTCAACCAGCAGAGTGCCAGAAACACTGGGAGGAATGGATCATCCATGCAAAGAAACTGCTGTAGAAGCAAGTAATCACTGGCCTACACAAGTGTGTGGCTAAATGGCTCCACAAGCTTGGACAGACAAAGCAAGCCCTCCTAGAGAGGCAGTGAGTGAGGAGAGAAGGGATGGAAGGAGAGAAGGACTCCAGGCACACAGGGAAGAGGCTGCTGCCAGCTATCAGAGCGATGATAAACACGTGAACCGTCTCAAGAGGGAACAGACCTCATCACACCTGCACTTCCCATTCAGAGACGTATGTGCTACTGTGAAAATATGTCAAGGGCTCTCTGCACAATGAGCTCCAGGCTCTGAGACCCGGTGGATGGCTGTCTACTCCCTCAGAGGCTCAGCAGGGACAGACACGCCATGGCCTGCCCAGAGCCTGGCTGTGTGTAGTAGGAGTCTTCCCCTGAGTGAATGGGGGAAGCAGCAGAAGGCAGGTGGAGGGTACACACGCTCAACAGAGTCCAAATCCACCCCAGTGGACTCTGGCAGGGAACCCTGACAACCCAAGGGCCCTCCTTTTTAATTGACTGCTGGCTCAACACTGTCTCCAGTGCAGGTGCTACTGAATCCACAGCATGCATGAGCAGCTAATGGCAGAGGACAGCCATGGAGGCCTCCATGTGCATAACAGTGGCACCGAAGTCACAGAAATTCTCCGGCCTGAGAAAGGTGGCATCCTGTAGCACTGAGAACCTGGGTGACAGAAAGGCTCACCCCCCTCTTCCTTCTACAGCATGGTATCTGCCCACTCACTGCACTGCACCAGCAGGCTTGGGAACCTGTCCTTCCCTACTCTCAGAGATAAGGACCATGTCATCAGAAATGTGCCAAAGTGATCTGGGAGGAGAAAAATTTTACTTTTGTCAGAAATAAAAATAACTATAATCACAAGTTCCTAACAGTTTTCAAGGTCTTGAGGTACGGAATCAAAGGGTCCACTAAATGAATATAATAATCAAATTGCCTACCTGCTTCCTGAGTAAAGGAAAATTCTCTGCTGTGAATTTGGATAGCAAGTGATTTGCTCTAGTACTTAGGCATGAGGAAACACTACCAAATGTATTATTACTTACCAAGGACAAATGTACAGCAAGCACTTGTTATTCAGAATGTCATACAGAACTAAACATTTCAATAGCACATTCCCTCTGTGGGGCATTTGCTTTATAGTAAAATTCGTATTTAAGGGAAGTCGGGGACAGAGCCAACATCTGTATTTAGATATGTCTGTGTGCTCACGGAGCAGGTCTCACTACCGTAGGGATGGCTTCTTTCCTGTTTTCCTAGAGTTGGAAACTCGTGCATGCTCACAACGCAGACAAACCTGTGTATAGTTGAGGTGCCACAGGCTGTTGGGCACAGTGACGGAGGCCTGGTGCCAGCACAGCCCGAGCAGGTGAGCTGCATCTTGCCCACGCACTAACAGAAGGCTTCATGGTTGCCTTGATGATAGCTAATATTTTCCTGAGGCTTGGAAACACTATGATTTGTTAATATTAATAACGGTCTTGAAAAAAGGCACCCAAGTCCCTTTTCCATGAGGCCAGCTGCAGCACTGTTCTCCCCACGTAGCTCTTGGTGAAGCAGAACTGCACACACTAAACTGGAGAATATAGAACTCGGGAAGGCAGCTATTAGAAAACAAAGGGTTCTATGATGGCATGCAACTGTAAGAAAGACAAAAGCAAGCCATTCTATGGTAATATCTTACTACAGATCAAGAGGACTCTTAAAATATTAATAGATGAGTCCTTTTTAAAATAAAAAAAAAAACATTTCCAAAACTGCCTTGATATTTCAACTTGGAGAGTAACCACAGCTGACTCTATTTTGTTCTATTGTCTGAAAATGCCTTTGCAACAATCCAGATAACGAGAGGCAGCTCTAATTCCCGTAATGGCACATGTCACCTGTCTCTCCGTCAATGAGACATCTGAAAGCATCTTTTTATTAGAAACACAAATCAATATGCCTGAGGGATTACAATAACTGCTTGAAGCAATTTGTATTATCATTTCATCCTTGATGTTCTTGCTCTGAGCAACTTATTATTATGAACGGCATGAAAATGGCAACCTGTCACCATTGATTTTTCTTAACCTTCTCTAAGAATTTTTCCCTCTTAAATGTAATCAAGTATCATCTTATTAAATACATCTAAGGCTAGGTTTTATAAAGCAGTCCATTACTCAAGTTGTACTCCTTGTAATTTAAACTTTCAGCGAATTTCATTGTAAAGTTGCTTAGTAATAAAACTTTTTATTTGTTCAAAGTTTTAAAACTTCCAAATATGAGTACAGTCCATCTCCTGAGTAAGCCCTATCATAAGGGAAATTTTTCCTCCATCTAGAAAAATTAGATAACTTTATCTCTGCCTGGATAACAGCGCTGCATTTTTAAAAAGTCCAGTAACCACTGAAATGAGCATAAGCTCTATGATATTATCATTAGAGTTCAAGGACAAATTTTAGGAAGAAGTCTGAAAGAATAAATCGGAGTGTTCTATTAGTCAGAGTCACTCTACTTACCAAGAGCCTAACTGGCACAGGAAGCCTTCCAGGGCAGACACCACAGCAGAGATCATTGCTGCTGGGCACTAGACCCTCACAGGGGTGGAAGCCCTACATCTCTGACTCAGGAAGTCTAGAAGTCAGGAGTTTGCATGCCTAGGTCCCAATGGAAACAGGGTTGGTGCAGACAGTTCTGTCGCTGGTACCGCCAATGCCAGGGCTGCACTTCACAGTCCAGTCCAGTCCAGTTCAGCAGTGACAGCCCCAGAGTTTAACACTAAGAAAATGCATATCTAGGGCATAAAATGCCTGAAATCCACAATCACGGAGAAGAGAAAGGAACTGAGGTGCCTAAGCTCAAGCCTGGGGCTCAAAGTGGTCAGATTATCCTCCCTAGTTCTCACATGCTATATCAGGTTGTACGTTGGCTTTTTAGTTTTAAGCTATAAGAAAAAAAGAAAAGAAAAAGAAAAAAAGAAACAATGTGACAAAACAGAGAAAAGGAAAACTGGCCAAAGGCATTGGAGACACCAGCTAAAGTAACCAACAGATTTACAAACAGATTTATGAAGCTACCAATGAAACTGGATGAATATTCAATGTCCATCTACTTAGCTCCACAGACATTTTACAAGGCACACAAGGGTACTTAATGACGCTCAAGCTTAAGTGGGAAAGTTGGCACCCTCTGACCTGAATCCAGGAAGAAAGAGGTCTGGTGGGAGTTTGGTGCCCTTGCAGACATAGAAGAGAGATTGCTGGAACAGCCTCACCAAGACCACAGCCTGGCAGATTAACACAACTTTAGGAACTGATGGCTAAAGTCACTGATGGTGGGAGGTTTGAGAACAAGAAAGCTCCAAGGAAGGTCACCAGGGATGACCTTTGCTGGGTACTGTTGGGTGTGCATCATGTCTCTGCTAGACCCACAGAATATATTACAAACCATCTTTTGTAGCAATGAGTTAATTGTCAATTTCTATGAAATTGACCACCTAAGAGGTGGGTCTTTGAACATGCTTTGTATGTGTGTGTGTGTGTGTGGGGGGGAATCTTGACTGCCTTAACTGAGTAAGTGAAGCTCGCTCTGCCTTCTGACTATGGGCACAGCCTTGGAGCTCCTGGCACCAGCATCTCTCTGCCATGAGGAACAGTACACTCAAATTGGGAGCCAAAATAAACCCTCTCTACCTTAAATTGATTTTGTCAGAGTATTTTACCACAGCAACTGAAAATTATCTATGAAAGATTACACAGACTACTTTGTTTCATTCACAAAGCAGTAAGTCAGAGACTGAAACCTGACAGAGAGCCACACCCACAGCAGAAGACAAAGCCAAATGATGCTGCAGGTACTGAGGAGAGACAGAGGTGATGAATGTGGGGAAAGGGTGTGACATCTTTTATGAAGGGAACCTCATCTTTCTGTTAGTCAACAGCAGCAATCTGTTAAACTTAAGCTGTGAAAGTCTACAAGCCATTGAAGAGGGCTTCCCGGAATAACAAAACTGGGTAAACTCAAATTCCTGCAGTGCTAGTCCTATGTTCCTGTTTGCCAGCAACAATGGCTAGAAAACAAAGACAAGGTGGCTCCTCAGAACAGAGGTTTATGACATGGGCACCACTGTAACTGTCCCTCCTCCGATGCACAATCCTTTTACTGGCTGCATTCCGCCTCAGCACCGACCACTGCCTCACTTCCCTTGGCAGACAGGCCCCTGGATGACCTTCTCACTGCATCTTCTTTAGAGGACTTGCTCTCCAGCCACAGCAGGCCTCTGGGCTGCTGTCTGCACAGTCACCTGCACCTGCTGGTCACCCTCTAGGGCTTTAGAGTTCTCTTCTAATACCTGCTGCTGCTATTAACCTGTAGCCTTGAATAAACTCAGTGCCACTTGTTGGTGTCATGCATTGAGGCCTTTCTCACTAGCTAGCTACATTACTGTCATATAATCCCAAGATGAGGTGTATCCTCAGGACTGCTCAACAGTGTCAAATCTAAGCAGACAGGCTTTGATCCCCCGCACTTTGGGGAATTGTATTAGGCCGCGACAAGTTCCCTGTCAATGCGCCACTGTACCAGCTGTTAGGATTCACTATACATCATTAAGTCAAGATTGGTTTTCCTGTAGCATTTTTAATCTTAGGAGAATAAAAGGTTTTCTGCAAGTTTGCATGGTTCTCACACATGTGCACCATAATGAAGGCAGGAAGAGAGTGGCCAGGTAACATTACGTGCTTTTCTTCCACGTGCCTCAACATCACATGCATAAGGGAACCTAGATGCTGGCACTAAGCTTATTCTTGTGGCAAATGAGTATCTCCCTTTTCAATCAATGCCCTCTATCCTTTTCTGAAAGCTTCACTTATAGAAAAAAAATCCAATCAATAAAATCCTTTCTCTTATAGTATGATCTTTTTTTTCTTAATTTCTCCTTCTCCCTTGCTCCTTCCCCCTACCCCTCTATCTCTCCTCCCTCTACACCCCTCCTTCTCTCCTCCTCCTACCCCCCCTCTCCTACCCTCTACCCCCCTCTCTATCTCTCCTCTCCCTACCCCCCTCCTTATCTCTCCTCCCCCTCCCCCCTCCTTCCCTCTACCCCCCTCTCTATCTCTCCTCCTTTCCCTTTTTTCTTTCTTCTTCCCTCCTTCCTCAGCTGCCAAGAGGATGCCCTCTTGAGCACTCTGTCCCGAGGAATCAGCCGCACTGCTCTGTTGTGGATGCGCTCAGCTGTGAAGGAGCAGGTGTCGGTGAAACGCCGAAGGAGGAAGAGAGGTGGGAGTGAGCACATGGAGGTGGCAAACTTGAGGAGAGAATGCAAAATATTTTAGAAAATCCTGAAAGTTGAAGATTATTTTAGAAGAGGCTAAGAACTACATACAGTGTACGGAGTGCCCTGCAGACCTCAGCTGCCACTGCTGTGGGTGTGGCTAAAGAGAGCGCCGGCAGAGCACCAGCAAAGCCAAGGGGGCTAGCTGAAGATGGGCTCACCAGTCTGTGAGTCTAGTAACGGTAGAGCAAAGGTTAGAACCTTTGTTCTAACAAGGTAGACTCCAATAATATCCTCAATAACACCAAGGAAATAAGGAGATCCAAAAAACATAAGAGAAGGGTGCTACAGAAAAGGCTCACTCACTGATGACAAGCACTCGATACTTTTGGAGAGGTCTCGGGTTTGTTCCCCAGCATCCCATGGTAGCTTACAGCCATCTGTAACTTTAGTTCTAGGGGAACTGCTCTGCCACAGAGGCCAAAAGAGGGTGTCCAATCCCCTGGGAATACAGTTACAGATGGTTGTGGGTCCAGTGAATTAAGCCAGGGACCTCTAGAAGAACAGCCAGTGCTCTGATCCATTGAGCCCTCTCTCCAGTTCTGGCTGCCTGAGATTTCTACATATGAATTTGGGAACGAGGATTGAGATTGAAAATATTTTATGTCAAAGAACATTGGGAACAGCGACGCAGCCGAGTGTGGTGATGCACACCTTTAACCTCAACACTCTGGAGAGGACGGTGGGTCCCTGGGAGTTTGGGGCCAGTCCAGTGTACATAGCAAGTTCCTGGCCAGCCAGAGCTACAGTGAGACCCTGCCAACAACAACAACAGCAACCACCACCAATGCGGCCACTACTGAGCATTTGTTAGAAAGTTTTTTTTGAAAAGCAACACATATGGGGGCTGGAGAGATGGCTGAGCAGTTTAAGAGCATTGGCTGCTCTTCTAGAGGACCCAGGTTCAATTCCCAGCACCCACATGGCAGCTCACAACGTCCTGTTACAGGGAATCTGACACCCTCACACATATATATATGCATGCAAATCATCAATGTACATAAAAGTAAATAATTTTAAAAAATAAAATGAAAGCAACACATGCACAAGCTGGTTCTCAACCACATGTGGCACTATCTATTTTACAGATGTGAAAATTAAGGTGCAGAATTAAACCATTTGCTCAAAGCCTAGAACCTGGTCAATGGCAAAACCTAGATTCTTACTCAGCTGACAAAACTCAAGTGCCAGAACCCTTAACTATGAGCATAAATTGATCTGAGCCACCGTGAAACGTGCGCAGGGAACGAAGTTGACATATTGGAGACAATGAAAACAGTACCTAAGTCCAACTAAAGAGTAAGCTGGAATGTGAAAGTCTGACTAAAAGGTAGCTCTTAAGATGTTAAACTTACCGCTTAACATTAAATTTATCCTCATTATCATCATAAACTCCAAACTCTGAAATTGCATGTGCATAGAGTATCCTACTGTTCACTCAGGGAAATAATCATTACAGGTCTATGAAAACATGTGTACATATGAGCATCAATTTGAATCAGCTTACTGAGTTGTTTTAACATAACTTTAGTTCTACTGCTAAAGTAGTGACAAAGGTATATTTGATACTCAGAGAAGAGTTGCAAAATAAATCTAGAGAGAAGTTTCTCATCGTCACAGAATTCATACAGAAATTAGAGTAGTATAAACATACACCCACATACGTATATACCTGATATCACTGTCTCAATGTTAATCTGGTGAAACTAACACTGAATATTTGGCAAGAACTCTCACATATGCAAACTTCATCATTCATTTCTCTGCTGAACTACTCCTGTCTATGTCTGTCTAATAGCTATCTATCTATCTATCTATTTGTATTAAATAGAGTCACACGCAAACACTTGAAGACTCGTCACTGACCAGGTGTGGGAGGGGGCTCTCTAGCACGTCCACCACTCACAGAGCAGTCAGTAAACATGGGGGTTAATCCAGTGTGGTGATGATGGCCCTTGCACTGGGGCTGATGATGCTTTCCTATTGTCTATTTAATTTAATTTTACTTAACTTAATTTAATTTAATTTGAGACAGGCTCTTTGCTATGAAACTATGTAGCCCAGGATGGCCTTGAACTTACGATTTTCCACCTGCCTCAGCCTCCCAAATGCTGGACTTAAAAGATATAACTCACTATCCTTAGCTTGCTTTCCTACTTTTTGAAGGGCTATTTTAAAAGCAGTTCTTGGTTAAAGAAATGGATTATATCATACCAGGTATGTACAGATATTTTTAAGGGCGTATTTCATTTCTACTGCTTAGTAGAAAATTTTCCAGCAAAAAACAACTTTTACTATTAGTAACCTACAGTGTAAGGCATGGATCTTTGAGAACTGTTTGCCATTTCCCATTTAACTGCACTTTCAAACACAATGAGTTCATTATGAACAATGAACCTGTCACACTATTGAGAATTCACACTAACTTTCTGTTGTGATTTAACTTATAAACACATGTTGATTATATAAGTGATTTAGGAGTGGTACCAGGAGTCTTTAGGCTTTCAATATGCTTCTGAGATAAAAGAAACAACTCAGATATAACAATTAATACTATCAAAATAAATAATATAAAAGAATAATAGATTATTTTAAAAATAAACCATCAACATAAAGAACACAAACTACAAAATAAACACAATGAGAAACCCAGAATTAACTGCCAAATATAAGGCTCATATAAAATTCAGGTGAGCAGAGGACTCTTGACTATGAGAATGTTTAAGGACACGGACACTCATTCCAATTCACCAGCAATTGAGTCTGTTTTCACATTATATATTATGCTACATAAATGAGCTCTTCAACACTACATAGACTTTCTTACTGAAAGGAAAAAGCAAGTTCATTAAAGCAGTCACTCCTTAATCTAGCCTACCTTATTTTTTGGATTGGATGTGTTCATTACACTTCGAGTCTCTTTTCCAGTATAAATGACAACACCTATTACAGTACCTGCAAAAACATGAAAGTGGTCCTTATAGCAATACTTGAAAGCAGAGATAACACTTTCTAATTAATTGTCGTGATGGAAAATATATTATACTGTTTGAGCTTATACACATTTATCCAACAGTCCTTTTGATTTGGTCAGTTCATGAAAACTTCAACTTTTACACAGGACTTAGAAGTGAAATGGTTTGTTAAACAATACAACCTGGCCTATGCATCACATTAAAAATGTACTCATGTTCTTTTTTCTGACAATGGGAATGAAATGGGCTTTTCCTTACTGTCTACTGAAACAGTAAAATGGCATCAGAGGACTGTACTCTTAACTAAAAGCACACTGCTGGATTTCCAGACCAGTCAGGACAAGGAGGACCAGTTCTTTTGCTGGAGTGCATCCTGTGCGTGTGAGGCCAGGAGAGCCTCTGCTGGTGTTTCAGAGGCTCAGCATCAAAACATCAGACCAGATGTTACTCAATGGAGCACTTGGCTGCTGTGCGAGGCTCTAGGGTCCACCCTGTGCATCACAGAAATCAACTAGGCAAGCAAACAAAAACCCACCAGAAATATAATTTAAAAATATTTGATTTCACATTTAGAAGCTACTCATTTCCGTAATGGATGTTTTTAAAAGTTTGGATTTCTAAGTTTATAGATCAAGAAGATTTAGTATTTTTTAAACTTAAAATGATAATCTATATGTTATAAAAGCTCAGAGCATTCATCTACAGACTGCCAAAACTAAAAACCAAGGAATCTCTACATTACATCTGTATCATTTATAAAACTAGTTTTGGCCTTAAAATGTAAAACTCTTGGTATTAAAATATACAAGGTAGAAAGACATTATATACATATGCATATAAAGTACTGAAATTAACAACCCTAACAAAGTTAACTATAAAAATTATACAAAAATTATATAGTTTCAGAGGCAGAGGAAAAAAGCTAGTAAGTTGAAGGCTAGCCTAGGATACACAGTAAGAACCTACTACAACAACAACAACAACACCCCAAAATACATATAACCCTAGATGTGAAATTTAGCAAACTCTAAGTTAGACCCATGAGGTATAAGGCAGATTTGGTTCCATCTGAGCACATCAAGGAACTTAAGCTTCCATGTCAGCAAGCTAGGAAGGGCAGACCCATAGTGGTCCGCAGCAGTGGAGTACAGCAGAGGCTGCAGATCTTGTAGTTGCAAAGCCAAGTTCTTGAAAGGTGTGACGGGCCAATAGGGGCATGTAGCTCACCTGGCTGCACAGGCTCTGTCTCTGTACTATGACCCATTTAACTTCCTATACAAGAGGACCTCGTTTAGTGCCCAGACCATTAATACTTGATGGGCTAATAACCACCAGACACACAAAAGCTCACATCACAGAACTGTCCCATTAAGGGGAAAGGGGCAATGTTAAATATAACCCGATCAAGATTTTCTTCCTATCTTGCTAATTTAACTTACTCAAAATGTGAAATTGCCATTAGTGTTGAATAATCACAATCTCCAATGTAACTTGTAAAACTGATTCATTTTTTACATTAGTAGAACAAACAAGTATCAGAGATACATTCAGAATGAAACGTCAAGCTTAAAATCCCTGTCCTAAGGACCAAGGCAGATTCTGAATGATGTGGATTCTAGGATGCTGTGAGTTACAGTACTCAAATTAAACAGAGAAATGCAAGACTGACAAGAAACATGACATACGTTTAACAATTCCTGATGTTATAGAATGTAATCTATTAACACTTGGTAAAGGCTCTCATTGTATTCTCTCATTTGATGGTTGCTAAAAATGACTACTTGGTGTAATTAGCTTAAACACATTGTTGTTTTGAGTCTCATGCTTTTAATTACTTAAAATTGCTTGAAATAGTTCAGTACTACACAGGATATTCTCTGTTCTCTTGGACAAAGGGGACATATTTATAGAATGGTGCAGGTTAAGATCTAGTAAACCCTGTAGAAAGAAGCACAGGAATGGAGAAGTTGCCAGTTCTGAAACAGCCACGAGAGGACAAGACAGTACATACTCTTGTACTGCAGTAGATAAACAGAAGACAAAATAGGACAAATGCAGAATGTGTTCAGATTTCCCAATGGAAAATATTTAAGTGGAAGAATTTCAATACTTTAAATCCATATTTTTAGTATAAAATTAAGCTATCCTTCTGGCTCCAAACTGAGGAAATTCTATAAACTCATAAACAAGTTTGCATTTTAAAACCACAGCCACAAAGAGATTCCTAACAGGTAGCCACCATGTAACAAAATCCCTAAGGGTAATGGGACATAATATTTAGAAGTAAAGCAAAATTTTAATTCAGTTTATAGCAAGAAAATATTTTAAAGATTTATGAGCATTTAGTACTAAAAGCCAATAGTTATAATCATTTGGTCAAAATTTACATCTTTGATTTGACTAGAGTCATTTAAAAATCACTGTAAAAAAGATTCAGGCCGGGTGGTGGTGGTGTAGGCCTTTAATCCTAACATTTGGGAGGCAGAGGCAGGTGGATCTCTGTGAGTTTGAGGCCAGCCTGGTCTAAAGAGTGAGTTCCAGGACAGCCAGAGTTACAACAGAGAAACCCTGTCTTGAAAAATCAAAATCAAACAAACAAAAAGATTCAGACACAAACTGTCCCAAGCAGGGTCAGTATGAGTATGGCACATTCACTAGACACCCAGGCCCTACTGGCTGGCATCTTGGGGTGAGTCTGAAGGCCACTGTGAGATCCATCTATATGACTTCAAATTTCAGGTCCATTATACCCTGCATTTGAGGAGGTCAGTTATTAATGCTTTGGCCATAGTATGGCCTCCTCACTGTCCATATATCTAAATTTCATTATACCCTACCAATTTTAAATTAACAGTTAAGGTATACTTTAAAGCAAACAACTTTTCTATGAAAACTAAAAATGCTAACAGTGTCAACCTAGGGGGAAAGATATTCTTCATATATTTAACATGTATGATCACAAAATATAATCCATTAAATCAAACTGACTACTCTTTAATTTTAAATGATCAGACTCTTACAAACTTTTCAGTTGCTACCTTTTAACCTGAGGTGATAGCATATGGAATTTACCCATCAACCAATGCTTATAAACTGAGTATCATTTTAGATGACCTGGAGAAAACTACATACAGACGTAAAATAACAACCCTAGACGTTTTAACAAACTCACAGTGGGATGCTAACCCAAATAAAACAAAACCCAGAAAGAAAGTAAAGGAGTTAGTGTATTATGTGTGTGTACAAACAAAAGATCTGTGAGCCACAGTGTATACTGAATATTTTTGGTGATGCTTCCAGAACCCAGGAAATACTACAAAGATAAGCCATCAGGACCATGGTCATCAGCCTGGACCCGACTACGGTTGACAGGCTCTTTGGTACCAATCTTTACTGACACTCCCTGATAAGGAGCTCCCCACCCAGTTCCGAGAAGTATGAAACAGGCAGCATAAAGAACACAATAATATGCTATTCAAGCACCAGATGCAGACTAACTGAAGCAGACAATAGATTGAGCCTTGAGAAGTCAACACTAGACCAAGGTCAGGGACTAAGCAAAGGACACATAAGAACTCCATCTATGTGTAGACTCCACGTAGCCAGAGACAAGGGGAGACACATGAGATTGCACCAGGAACAATGTTGTCATGGCTAAGGCTATTGGGAGAAAGAGACACAGGAGACCTACACCAGGAACAATGTTGACATGGCTAAGGCTACTGGGAGAAAGAGACACAGGAGACCTACACCAGGAACAATGTTGACATGGCTAAGGCTATTGGGGGAAAGAGACACAGGAGGCCTGCACCTAGGTCAGAGGCACACAAACTGTGGTAATGCAGGTAATTCTTACAATGCAGAAGTTATCAGGCTCTGTTAGCAAGCTCTGGACAGGATTCTGACCCCCCTCTTCTGCTCACACAAAACACTGCAGGAGATAGGTGTTTTGCTGAAAGAGTGTTCGTGTCTACCTTTATTTTGGCTCTTGGGTTGTAGCCTCTTCCTGGCTATTTCTTATGCCCTCAAGCAACACTAAGCTGTCAAAACCTCCAACCACAGCCTTTTGTGGTTGATATCTGAGCGACCCCGCACCAGACTGTGGTCTCTTTCCACTCAAATACTAACTCTTAATAACCCTATGCATGGATAGAGGAGGAATTTATCAAACCATGTATAGAAAAAAGCCAGGCGTTATTTTGAAAATTTGCTGCCATAACTGTCACCTACACAATAAAAATGTGTTGCCAAGAACAAATTAAAGGTCAAGCAAAAGAAAATATGTCATTTCTTTTTTAGTATTAGTAAACTCTACCAAATGCCTATAAAAGTTTTTAAATGTTTGTTCTCATTCTATGCATTTCCCATAATGCTTCAGCCACTCCTTGAAGCCCCTATCTGCATATATGCTACACCATATTCTAGAAGACCAAGATCCTGAGCAATCCAATTTGTGCGCATCACTCTCATTCAGCAAGGCTGCAGAAGCCTTGCTTTTAGCTTTAGGGCAACCCCAGGGAAGGACATGACCTGTTTTTTAAAGGCATAGTGTTCTCCCAGTCAACAGGACGGCTGATGCACTGGGCAGCACAGGGCGGTCTCACTTTGGTCAGCAGACACCTTATCTGCCTGTGTAACTTGAGCTCCTGCTCCCATATTTTTAAAACTCTATGACAAAGAAGGTCAGAAGTAACTTCACCCTAAGAGCCACTCTGGGCCGAGACATGGAGGCAGTGACACAGTACTGGACTACTGTGTGCCTGGCCATGGGACACAGAGAGGATAGCACAGCTTTAATTAAAAAAGTGCCATGAAGTCAACCAACATGGCTGCCTAAACATGAGCTGAATGAGGATGACACCAACAGACATGCTAGTGGGAAGGCTCACAGGCCTAAACCCTAGAGACACCCAGGCAGTTAAGGAGAGCGGAGACTGGGAGAAATAACATGTCCCCAGGAAAGAGTTCACCCAACAGTCAGCCCTGAAAACATGTACATACAAATAACAGCACATGGACTAAGCAGATTGTACCAAGAACACATGCATGTTGTATGTGTATGTGTACACACACTGTGCAGCAACAATTCAAGAAAAGGAGGGCAGAGGATGTGGAGGAAGGAAGGGAGAGGGAGTCATGTAATTATAACACACTTCCTACAAGGAGCCGTCCTGAATTCAGACCTGGAGCCTGCAGGGTCCCCTGAATATATCTTACGCTTGCCTGGTTTGGTGTTCTTGTCGAACTCCTACAAGCTGGAGCACAGGGGTGCTCTGACCTTTTTACCTGTCCTTACTGCTGGGTTGCTTTGTCCACCCTTGATACAGGGATTAGTGCCACGCCTTGTTCCATTTTGTTATGCCCTGTTCAAGCGGTAACCCTGGGAGGACTGCTCTTTTCTGAGGGAAATCAGGGTGGGGTGGGATGAGGGATTAGAGCTAGGAGGAATGGAGAGAGGGGAGAAGGGGGTGAGGATGAATTATATGAGAGAATAAAAATACTAAATAAATAAATAAATAATTACAGATCGCTATTGTAATAAAATTTTACTTAATTTGATTAAAAAAAAATCTAAACTTGCGATGAGTTATAGAAGAGCTAAGAACCCTCAGGCTATTCCTGGAAGTCCTAGACTTGCAACACTTCTAGGGCCCTAATAAGTTTTCAAATAAAGATCTGAAATTAAAGAAAATGCTGTACCTTTAATGTTCAGACAGATGTGAACATGGAAGGCATATCACCCTTTCCTGAGTGGATGCTCGAAAAGGTCCTCTGAGAGGACCAGGGCCCCACTCACCCAGTGCTACAAGGGACAGCAAGTACAAAAGGGCTACAAGGCGACCGGCACTGAGATGCCTACGTCAGTGTCTCTGCTACAAAAGTACTCAAGTACTAGCTGCTGCTGCCAAGGTCATTCTGAAAACTGAAGTCAAACAGAAAAACTATGCCCGGGAAATTCTACCTTAAGCTCAAGTTGCTTCTGTGTCTGAGGAGAAAGGCCATGAATCAATAGTTCTGGAGTTTGGTGTCAACAGTCTAATACATATTTAAAACAGAAACAAAGAACAAAACATGAAGTAAAATTTATTTTTAAAAAAATCCTTCAATCCCTTAATGATTCTTAATTTAAGACTATAATACTATAAACAGTATTATTGTTGACAATTTAAAGGTTTGGCCAAACAGGACCATCTATGTCCCACACAGCCGATGCTCAGGGATACACCTGTACTCTGCTCCGGGTGTGATGCTACAGCTCTCTGCCTGGGCACACAGGGCATCCTTCATTCAAGTAGCTCTACAAAGAGTGGTATTACCTACTGAACAGGGACACGATGCACCAATCTGTAGAGTCAGCACAGTCTGAGGGCAGTGAGGGCTTCCAAGGATGCCATGAGCCCCTTTCCAAGGTAACATCAAAGACCTTGAGCTGAGGACCCAGCATTCTCAGCTCTGAGATATCTTCATGGAGAAACATTTTTGCTTCTCTAGCTACAATTTTACAAATATATGTGGGTATCAAAACATCAAACACCTCATAGAAATGAACACTTTCAAGATTCTTACAATTGGCCTCCATGTTTGTTTTTAAAATGTGAAACATTATGATAAATTTTTCTTATTTTATCCCTAAAGGGTGAATGTCTATAGTTCTTTAAGGTGGTGGTATAAACAGGACCCATTCAGCCTTCCTGTCTGACACCTCCCTCCCCTAACATGTACACATGTGAGCATGTGTGCCTGTGTGCGTGCACACATACAACACACACACACACACACACACACACACACACACACACACACACACACTCACACCTAGGGCCAGGAACCTTATTCTTAGCCTTCTTCTCCAGGGCACTGAGGGCTCTCACCCAGCTATCTTTTGGCAGAAACACTCCCACAACTGTCCTGCCATCCACCACACCTGGGTCACTCCTGCATATTTCTTTAATCCATTTTAAACATCTCTTCTGCAGGAGACCATGTCTGCAAGGTTCTTGGCTCACATACTTTAATAGGATGTGGTACTTTTTGTGGTACTTAGTATAACTAAAATTATCTGGACCATTTTCTTAATGTCTTTCCTACCCACCATAGCCGCCTACTGATGAGTTCCTTTATCAGCTTATTCTAGTCTGTATTGGCAGTGTGGAAGGAGAACTGACATCCTACTCAAAGCTGCTGGCTGAATGGGCAGGTTCTAGAAAAGAAGGGCTAGTACCCCTGAGCCACACTGAAAAGACGGACGCTCTGAGTGTTCCTCAGAGTCCCAGGGTTCCACTCTCCTCCAGCGTTCTTTTACCTGTGCTCCCTGACACTGAGTTTCACACCTGGTTCTTTGCTGAGATCAATTATCTTCTTCTGAGATTTCCCCTTAATATTATCACTGATGTCAACCTACTTCTGATCAGATGGCAAAACTTTGTGTTTCCAATCACCTCATAGAAATGTATTTGCAAAACTGTCAACTTAAATAACCTCGTTGTTAGCCACTAGGAGTATTGCACAATCTTCCAATTCCCTCAACATTCAGCATTGTCCCCCACTGGCAAAGCCCTGGCCAGTCCTCTGGTCCTATCTCTACTGGCCTGCACGGCTTCATTTAACAGCCCTTTACTCTTCTACAATTACCCCAGCCAGTGTCTTCTAAGTTTTGTCGGCTGGACGAGAAGTAGATAAGAACCACTGAAAATTACTATTAACCTCCGTAGATCTCCCATGATACCCCTCATCAAAGTATACTGCTATGCATCAAGCAACAAATGTCAAACACAGAAAAATGACCCTTGTTCCACCACAATGGCTGTACCACACCTTCATGCTTCTGGCCTTGCTCTGCCAGGGACGAATAGTAGCCCAGGTCTCCCCACAGACTCTCAAGACTATCTCAATTGGCAGTCCCTAAGTGCCTCAGGGAGTTCAGGAAAGCTGTTTTAGAGTACCTGGACAACACTAAAATGCTCTGTCTGTGGGATTCATGCTTGAAGGGGAACGCCTCCCTTACCTGATGCAACAATGGTGCTTGCCCACAATGTGTTTTCTATACTGAGACTTTCATGAATGGGAGGATCACTGTCTTCCTGTCCAGGGAGAAAAACAAAACAAAAGTGGAAAATCAGCAAGGTTCTATTCACATTTCAGTTGTCTACTGCTTTAGAAAAGAAACACGCCCTCTTCTGTACCTAAATGATTACAAATACATGTTTCAAGGGGGAAGAGAAAAACCTGAAATTACAATTTGATTGACCCATGTATGAACACTTATTTTTAATGCTTATATTTATAATAAATAATTTTAAAGTTTCACAGATGCACTCATGATATGTAGGTTATTTTTACAGAATAGGCTAAAATATTTTTAAATTCATAGCTTAAGCAACACTCCTAATCCACGATTCGCATTCCTGAAAAGTTAAAAAAACAAACAAACTAATATTAGCACAGATATAACCATGAATATACTAAGCTATGTTCCACAAACATGATAGAATTTCTTCTCCCTAATTTTTGTCAAGGACAAAGGCTATTCTTTAAAATACAAATATGCTCATGAACAGGGAAAAATGCTTCTGTGACTATTAGTAATACACACAAGACAAAGAGATCACTTCTCTCAAATCTTCCTTTTAAAATATGTTAGATATTTTCATTAAGCAGAATTCAAATACAAGTTGTTTGTAATGAGTTATATATGTAACATCAAATATACCCAAATAGCAATATCATAATAGTAGTAGTATATGCAGCTGAATTTTGTGTTTACAAGTTTAATGCTGATATTCAGAGACAAAACATACATACTGGGGATTTCATCTGAATGTAAAGTCACTGTCTATATTGTGGTTATGAGGACCTTACTGGAGTACAGGATTGTAAAAGCCTAAAAATCTGCATCTGGCAGTGATTCAGAAAATAAAATACACGCGACAGCAGATGTCCGCACAGGGCAAAACAACCTCAAAGTGTCTCAATTGTTAGAATATTTCCTTAAAACAACAACTTCCACAGAATCTTTATTATAACTTGATAATTTGCTACCAAGATACATTTCAAAATAACAAGGAAATCAAATGTAGGGAGAAAATAGAGGTTTGAGCTTGGATACATCTTTGACATTAATTTGTCAGGCCGTCTTCAAATAGTATTTCTAGCCATTTGGCTACCTACTGAATATACTTGGCACACAATTCTCTGATTTACATGTAAGGCACAGAACCTAAATTGGCATAACTATGTCAAAATATTTCCAAACTGCCAATATTTACAAAATAAAAGGTTTTGTTTGTCCCACAGGCGCCCTGTGTGCATCTGATAGAAAGACTAACAATGATAAAACCTTAGAATGTATCTTCCTGTGTGATCCCCGGAACCCCTCTCCACTGCAACGTGAAGCTTGCCCTACATCTTGTGACTGAAGGCTATCATACGAGTCAGTGTTTAAAATAAGAGTGCTTAAAAAAGATGTGTGTCCTCATCAGTGGGGGGAAAGAGAGAGAGAGAGAGAGAGAGAGAGAAAATAGGAGAGGAGAGGAGAAGAAAGGAGAGGAGAGAAGAAAGGCTAAAGCTTAAAAAACAACTCTTCCAAAAATACAGAATGATTAACGATGTTGAATTGACATATGCCCTGGTTACACTTTTCATAAACATGGGAATCAAACACGGGGCTTGACACATGCTAGACATACTAGTTCTACCACGGAGCAACACCCTAGACCAGCTAATACTTCTTTATGTAGAAAAGCCAAGGCTTATTTCAATCCAAGATAAATATTCATGCTTGTATTGAATTTGCCGTACTTTGCATATTATGGTGAGTCCGTGTAAGATGCATGGGCACACCCCACTGCAGCTTGCTACTGTCTCACAAAGCTTCAGTCCCTGGATCTCATGAGTATATCATTTTATTCAACCTGTATCACCTATACAGTTGGACCTACAATCGGTATGTCTGTACTGAACATGTACAGAATTTCCTCTTTTGTTCTTACTCCCAAACTAACACAACAGAACTATCAAATAGCATTAATACTGAAATAGTTATTATAAGTTATCTAGAAGTAATTAAAAGTATATACAAGAGTTGGGTGTGGTGGCACATGACTTTAATCTCAGCACTCAGGAGGCAGGGGGCAGATGGCTGTCTGGGAGTTCTAGATCAGTCTGTGGAAGGGAAGGGGTCCTGGAGCCAATCTCCCAGGATACTGAGGGATGACTATATAAAAAGGGATAACTCATCATCCATAATACCTTCTTTATCAAGACTGAGAAGCAAAGGTGGAGACTGTTTGCCAAGCTTTTCTCAACATAAAAAAGTTTTCAAAAAGCAACAATGCTATCATGATTTTTAAGGAGGACTGTAGTCGTTACTTTTCTTGTCATGGTGGATAATACCTGCTAAGAACTAACCTAAAGGAGAAAGGATTCACTGGAGTTCACGGTTTGAATAGGAATAATCTATCACAGAGGGAAAGGCACAGAAGCAGGAACGGGAGGAACCTGGCTAAATGGCATGGGCAGCAGAAGAACTGGAAGACTAGGGCTGTAACTGGGCCTCTATAACTACACCTTCTGTCCCCAGAGCCCAATGGCTCTGGGTCTGCCAAAGAGGCCTCAGGTTTCAAAGGTTCTACAACCTTCCAAAACAGAGCTACCAACTCCACACACATGGGGCCATGATATACACACTATATCCAAACCAAAAAAAAGATGGGCACTTTGTACTGTGATTGCTACTCCACTCTCTTCTGACCATCTTGAACTCACAGCAAGAAAGTGAGCTCATCAAAACCACTGCACTTCATAGTTGTGAAATGCCATGCCGAAGGCTGCACACAGAGACACCTTAAGTCAGCCTCTGCCCTTGAAAAGCTGGTAAGATAGTAGAAACAGACTGAGATCAGGCAATCTGACAGAAGGCAAACCTGGCTGGATGCAGCGACACAGAGGTGATTGTTATGGGAATTTGAGTATGGAAAAGGTAAATTCTGACTTCAGATTTTGGGAAGGCTCCCTGATGGTTGTATGGGAAAAATGGAACTTTGATAACGCTTCTGGATAAGAAACAATCTGAAAACAGATTAGAAGACAAAGCAAAACAAAAACCTTCAGAATCTTCATGGGATAATAGTGATAGTTTCAGAGAGGTTTACAAAGCAAAGAAGGGAGGAAAAAGATAGAATCAGAAAAGTATGGGGACTCTGAATGGGATGCAAGGCGTGCAATGATGGGGCTTCTGACGCCTGCTTGCGGACATCCATGCTCCTCCAGGAGCAGGCCCCTAATGAGCTCACTCTGAAAGGCACATTTCAGAGACCCGACAGAGCAGCCTCACGAGCCTCCTCAGGAGCGATCTATTAGAGATCTACTAGAGATCTATTAGATCTATCATTCTAATCTGTGCCCCCTTTCCAATTGAGACTCTAGTTCTCACTATATCCTTCTGGAGTTTTGGTTTTGAGACGTTTGTAAAGTGAGGTGAATACACAACATCAAATCTGCTGACGCTGCCGTTAACACACTCCCTGTGCTGACCATCACTGTAACTATCCTGTCTTAGGAAACGGAAGCGCTGTCCCTGTCACATGCCGTCTCCATGGCACTCCCAAGGCCCGGCACCTACCATCCCACTTTCTGGGAATCCAGTTGCTCAACTCACTTCATATGAGCAGAATTGTAAAGCATTCGGTCTTTCTGAATAACTCACTTTACTTAAAACAATTTCTTCCAGCTTCACCCATTATGTAACATGTATACCTTTCCTGGATCGATTTAGCCATATGGTCACAATGTAAGGTACATATACTTTCTCATGATTCTTCGTGTGATTTTGACATGCTTATGCTTATTTCTGATGTGCAAATTCTTATTTTCATTTATCCAAATGTAGCAACTTTTCAAAATAATTCTAGATTTTAGGGCACTGTGAAAAACTCTAGAGACAGTTCATGATTATACATGTTTTCTTCCAGTACTAGAACAATTTTTAATTTCTCTTTTAATCAATTATTATTGTATTATTACTAAAATGCAGCAATTTCTAGAAAAAAATTTATTTTTTTCTAATTTAACTGCACTGAAGTTAAAGAATGTATGAGTGAAAGTTTTTAAAAATATACTAAGATTTCCTTGACCTATTTTGATAAATTTCCCATGTAAAATATATTTTACATCCTACTGTTGAATGACATCTTCTATAGCAGTCAGTTCAATCAACTTCAGAGATAATCCTCAAGGCTATTATGCTCCTACTGGTTTTTTATACCTGTTCAATTAATTATTAAGAAGAGGGCATTGGAATTTCCCACTACCATTAAAAATCTGTCTATTTCTCCTGCAGTCCTAAGAGTTAGGACTTCACACATTTCAAAGCTCTGTTAATGGGATGTAAATGCTTATTCTTGTATATACTGACAATAAATTAACCCTTTCTTCACTATGCTCTGAAAACAACTTAGTGTGATATTGCTACAAGCAACATCAATTTTATTTAGTGTTAGCCTAAGGCATATTTTTCTATCTTTTTACTTTTAAGTTGTAAGTGTGTTTAATATGTTTTCTTATAGATATCATATATTAGAATCTTATTTTGTATACAGTCTGACAAGTCTTATATTGTAACTGGCATTTGGATCATTTACATTTGAACACAAGTTATTAAGAGGTTTCTAAATTCAAATTCCAAATTCCTTGAGCTATTGTGGTAGTCTAATTCTTATTTATTTTTAAATCCATATTGCTGCCATCAATAAATATATAGGAGTCCCTTTTAAAAAATACACATACTACTATATATACTTGGTATAAGAGATCCTCTTGACCAGTCACCATGACTGCGATGCCAGGAAAGTATGATTAGCCCAAGTGGGTTTTCCCTGAATAGTTTCCTAGCACAGGAGAGACAGACAAGCCGCTACAGTGGGATGTGCAGCTCCATCCTGGCACCCTGAGGGACAGGAGTAAGGGCTGTTCAAGTGTTCCTCTGCATTGGAGTCTTTCTTTGCTTCTTTTTGGAGGATTTCTATTAAACGAAAAGTTTTGCTTCCCCCATCTTCCCATTTCTTTATGTGTGGTACACAGGTTCGTTCTGTTCACAATAATGTGTTGTTTCTCTGAAACAGATACATAGAGGGGATTCCGTTCTTACGACGGCAAGTGGAACTGTTCTCAGTTCACACAGGCACCTTCTTAGCACACTACAGCTCATCATCTATGAACCAGTCGCTCTGCTGGGGGTGGTGTGGGGCTGACTCTCCTGAGTGTACAGTGTTGTTTCAGGGAGGTCAATTCCCTTCCTCACTGTTTCTTAGAGACACCTTGCCTTTAAAGAGGCCACTTTTGCCTCACAAGTTTTAGAAATAGTCATCCCTGATTTTTTTTAAAAGTCCCTTGGTGATTAGAGAGCTACCCTCACCAAATCCATACAGAGGACAGGTGACCATGTGTGAAAAAAGGCCTCCTCTTCAAGGAGCAAAGCCCTCTAAGGTCAGTGTCCCAGGTGACCTCCTTCCTTTCCCCACCACCCTAGACGGGCACTCACTCTGCCACTTTGGATTTTACCCCATTTCAGGAAACAGAAATACGAGGAATTATCAAACTCAAGTTTGCCTACAGATTAATAACTCATGGCCCCTACCCACTCCCGTAAGTGGCTGGTGTTGGAGGTCTATAAGAACATAAAGCTGGGTAGCCATAACTACTCTAAAGTAAACGTGAAATCTATAAACTCTTAAACTCACCAACATTACCATTTCTCTTCCAAGCTCAAGGTTCTTACATCGCTTCCTCCAGAGGGATTGGTTACATTTCTACTCCAACATCTCTACCCACAATGGCACACTCACCCTCCGAGGTTCTGAACAGCCTACTCTGATTCTTTGACCTTGAGGTTTACAAGTGTCTGTCTAGCAAACATTTCTAAGATTTAGAAAGCCAAAAGCAATACCAACTAGAAAAGAAAGAGAAAGAAGTAAAGGAATAGAAAAACACAGAGTGTTTAAGGTTTGTAACAAAGGTTAGGTTAATTTATTAAGAGACACATATTTTTAATAGTTTTTCTTATATGTTGAAATGTTTTTTACAAGAATGTGAATAAGCAGCTACAGAGTGACATCCGCCTCCCCTGTGGGCTCCAAACGCCTCACAGGTGTTCTCAGTTCCTATCCCCACAACTTGTGTATTACTTGTCGGATCACATCTGCAAATGGTTTGCCAGTGATGATAATCACTCGTTAAACCTTGATATGACAGAGTAACAAACATGTCCAACCACGCTCCAACATAAAACAAACTGTAGTCATACGATAAAGTCTCTTATTGAGAAATACGATTTACAGCTACATGCTGTTAAAATAGGCGTTCAGTTATTCATTCCAATAGTCATGAGTAGACCTCCATAATGCAAGTGTATGAAACAAATATACACACTGAAGTAAAGGAATACACAAACGCATATGTACATATAACTAACGTTTGTCCTCTCAGGTAATAAGAAACTAGAAAAGCTGGGCACATCACAGTTATCAACTATTATCCACTGTACTATTTTCTGACTCCTACCCTATGGAAGCAGGATTTTATCAACAGTAAATGTGCTATACACAGTGAGTCTGCACTGTGAATACTATGGCTACTGAACATATCCACAGACACGGGTGTCATGAGGACATTGACTTGATGCATTTCACAGCTTCTGCCTCCATGTTTCAGAGCCTCTGTGTGAATCTACTCTAGATTGAATAATAATTCTTATTATTGAATTAGCACTGAATTATTCTCTCTAACCAAAGGTCCACTATCTTTATATAAATTCATTAAACAAACAGTGAATATCTTTATATTATATAACCAAATATTTAACTTACCCTAGTAAATGTTCCTTCAAAACTATGAATATCCAGTTGTGGCTTTTGAGCATAAACATAGGCACTGATAGAAAAAAGGTCCTGGAATATAGAAAATAAAAATGAACATCAATCCATGACTAACCAATAATTAATTCAGAACTTTTTGTAATTACTACTAAAACATTACACTCATTATGTGTAGAAGTATCCCTTGACCACATTAGTTTCTCAGTGCCAGCACCATGAGCTAGAAGAGAAAATGACCAGACCAGAGGTGTTTCCACTTCCCCCTGCTGGTGGCCAATGTGTCAGAACTTCTTGCCAGTAAAACACAGTAGCCCGAGGACATCCACAGGATTCTGCTTTTGAGGGTGGAGCCTGAAATTCCCTGGGGATTGAGTATCCAGTGGAACTCTAGGGTCCTGTTTTCTTTGTGCTAGGCCTGGAATATAGGGAACTCTGTCCACCATGTTTCCAAGCAGGGCTAAAGAAAAATCAGGGACAGACGCATCAACGGCCCCAAGACTTGGCAAGCTCAGACTTCAAAATCACGAAATGGCTCCTGAAGCCTGGGCCTGTTCGCCGAGGGATCCAACTGTTGTCAGTCTCACTCCCAACAGGCTGCCTCTCCGTAGGCTCCACCCATGTACACCTTGGTGAAGGAATGTGAGGCTGAGTGCTGCAGCAGTCCACAAAGTGAATGGCTTTCCATACCACTCCCAAGACAAGTGATAAGAATGAACAGGACCAGATTACACAGCAAATTAGAAAATGTCTGAAAACCCAGAATTTCCTCTTTAGATATTTAAACATAATGTGTCTTCTTGGTTAGGTTAGATGAAAATGCTTAAAATTCAAGATGCTTGCTTTATCCTTCTTGCTCATGAATTTAGGTCAAAGGTATAATTTTAATGCTGTTGTGATGGCTCAGCAAGGACAAGAAGGTAGAATTATTATTACAAACCCTGCCAGACCTTAGCAGATGGAACCACCATCCTGGCTAGCACCATACTGGACAGTAGATCACTGAGTGTCTGAGCTCAGGTGTTTTTAATGATTCAGAACCCCTTGGGTGTTCTACTGACAGCATGTGCAAATAATGAACAATCAAACATTCCCCACATAAACCCATCACTTGCAGGCAATACAAAATGCCAAGACCTAGGCAGTCCTCACACAACAGTGAACAAAACAATTATTTTATACATAACTAACAATAAACTTCCACAACAGTTCTTCTTTTCTGTATAAGACAAAAAAAAAAAAATGCTTTATCTCGACAACACAATTTGACACTACACCAGCAAAACCATTTACAAGATTTACAATATTGAGAGTTGCTAATGCACAGGACCAAATGAAACCAAACATCTATCAATTTTTTCACAATGTCTTTGGATAGCAGGAAAACATTATCAATATCCAATTATCTGGAATTCACTCATGATCTTCTAGGTACCTCCAAAGGACTTTGGTCACTTCTTGGGCTCTGCAGCACACACAGTTTGTCCTCCAGGTTCTGGCTGGCTATCCTCCACTGCTGCTGATGCTCTTGGTGGTAGTCCCATGGTACTGGCATCTTCAGAACACTGGAGTCTTCTGCTGCAACTGGGCTACACTTACACCAACAGTCTCTCCTGGGCTCTTTTCATGGTGCCAAGCTTCAACTTTTTTACATGACCCCTTCAATCTGGGCCTTTAACTACTACTAAGGCTGCACCTTTACTAAAGACCTCTCCAGGCCTCTCACAGTGCCAAGCCTCAGCAGCTCTCCATGATCTCTTCAGGCCTTCAAAATCAGCACCACCTGAGTAACTCTTACACTATCATGTTTGACTACTATAATGATATACAACCTCAGCCAGTTCTAGAAGGCAGTTTCTGTGTGCTGACCCTGAGGAAACATTTCCAGATTTTAAGATAGAGTCTGGTTTGCCAGAAAAATAACTGGTCACTTTGTCTGCAGTATGTGTCCCCTTGTGGATAGAGTTCTCATCACCATCACCAGTATTTGGACTGCTTGTCTTTCTCTTAGTCAGGTTTACAAAACAAAACTTCTCAGTTTAAGCTGCTTTTCAGCCACAAGCCCTTGGCTTCCACAACAGCAGGGGGTCCTCGGGCAGTGGGAAGAATCCCTGGTTGAAACATTCCTCTGGCAGTTTGGTGTGCTTTCTCATCACCGCTATGGTGAAACATACCCTTCTTTATAGACCTCAAACACAAGACCCACTTGGGCTTCACACACACACAAAAAGCCACTAACAAACTCATTTTACAGAACAGTGCATTCTGGTTTCTATAGCCCGTGCCCTGGCTGCCACCAGCACAAACGGCAGAAGGGAACATTGGCTCCATGATCAGGAAAAAGTCAGATCCTTGCTTCTTCCCTGCTCCCAGCTGAACTCTGTTTTTACCCTGAAAATTCATCCGAAGCATTTGTATGAAACATGGCTCTCACTTCAGAGCTTCTTTCTCATTTACAACTCCCTTACAGAGCTTCCCTTTTATTAATACCTTCATCTCTGTCCTCTGGGAACAGCCCTTAGCGAACTTTACTGGACTCTGTGAGGTCTGGAGTTTCTTTCTCTTCTTTTTTGTCTCCACATTTGATGCAGCTAGAGTGATGTTGTGCCCTTCTTTACTTTCTGTCTACCACATTCGGGCACCATTTGCAGTTGTAATGCTGTTGTAGTGGCTCAGCAAGGACAACAAGGAGGTATATTCAGTGGTGCAAACCCTTCCAGATCTCAGCAGAGGGAACCACCATCCTGGCCAGCACCATACTGGACAGTGGAACCCCAAGTCTGAGCTCAGGTGTTTTCATTGATTCAGAACTCCTCAGGTATTCTACTGGTAGCACTTGCAGATCATGAGCAATCAATCATCCCCCACATAAATGCAGACAACAAAAAATGACAAGACCTAGACAGCCCCTCACCCAACAGTAAACAAAGCAATTATTTTATATGTACTCTAAAAATAAACTTCCACGACACAAAGGCTTGGGGAAGAACAAGGAATATATTAAAAGGATTGTCAAATAGAACGCACCACTCTTCAACAAAGAAGCTTCAGCCTCTGGGGAATGCAGATGTGAGTGGAGTGGGTTGGGGTGGGATATGGAAGAAGGGTCTGGAATGGCCATTTGTTCAGAGCTGCCAGATGTTTCCCTTCTGTTGAAGAAGGGGTACACCTTGTTTTACAGGGTGCATTCACTGTCATCTGTGGCACTTAAGTTCCTGGTGACAGTTATACTTTTAACTGGCTGTAAACCATTAGACTCAAGTCTTCCTGGGGCACTAGGGGAAGGGAATGGCCCTATCAGCCATCGTTCAATGCTGTTTGGCACCACAAAATTCTGTTAGGAGTGTTAGTTCTCTGTGGTCAAGTATGTTTTTAAAAGTCTTTATTGTTAGTGTCTTTTGAGGTGCTGTTTCTGAGAATGAATGACACTCAAATGGGAATGGGCCATTCAGCCTTTGAATGGCCACCCACAACCTCTACCCTTATGCCTGGCAGCCTTGAGTTACAAAACTGGGGAAACTATCAGCTGAGTAGCACCTTTAACAGCTGTGGATGGTCACATGTTATGGTGAGTTCACTAAGAATGGTCTCTGCAGGCTCATATATTTGAATGCTTAGTCACCAGGGAGTGGCATGAGTTGAAAGAATTAAGAGGATTAGGAGGTGCCACCTTGTTGGAAGAAGTGTGTCACTGGGTGTGGGCTTTGAAGTTTCAAAAGCCCATGCTGAGCCCAGAGTCTGTGTCTCTGCCTACAGATCAGGATGCAGAACTGTGAGTTACTTCTCCAGCACTAAGCCCATCTGCATGCCACCCTGCTCTCCACCTTGATGAGGCTGGACTAATCTCTGAAACTGTAAACAAGCCCACAATTCAATGCTTTCTTTTGCAAGAGTTACCTTGGTCATGGTGTCCCTTCACAACAGCAAAACAGTGACTAAGACACATGTCAAAGATGTCACTCCTGCCCTGTGCACTAGACCACCACCTCTAGTTATTGAGGGAGGGATAATAAGCAATTCAACTTTGGTCAACATTCAGGTTAGGGCCAATGAGTTGTCTCAGCAAGGTACAGCTGCGTTCCTCCTAGTGGGAGCCCTGGTAGGAGTGAACCAGCTCTTACAACACTCACATTTTCTCTAGCTGTATCTCTATCTCTGTCGCTGTCTCTGTCTTTTTCTCTCCCTCTCTCTCTCTCCCTCTCTCTCTCTCTCTCTAACACACACACACACAAAATTTTTAAAGGTAATTTTGAAAAAAAATTCAGTGCAGGAATCTGAAACACAATAGCAAAATGACTTTATACACTGGACAGGATGCTGTCAAATGCAGAAAAGAGGAAGCTCATCACTAAACCCCCTAACTTCTCTGGACATGTCACTACACACTGCTCCATCGAAGACACCATCACAAGGGCCAAATTCAAGACAGAACAACAAAGAGAGACTCCAGATTATATGACTGCTACTGACCACAAGAGACTCCTATGCAAGCTCGGAAGGCAAGACGCAGCTGAGGGAGCTCAAGCCCCACAAGGACATCTGCCAGCAGAGACCACCAGAGCAGGACAGCACCATGGAGCCTGCCTTCCAAATGTGTGAAGACATATAGCCATGAAAACCAATTCTTGAATATCCCAAGGCTCAGGAAATAGAGACCAGTTCTGTGGAAATAGGCTGGACAAAGGCCGAGGGAGGCTTGGACACATGTTCCTTACAGCAGGGTTGCGATTACAGCTACACTAAAGGGGAACTGAGGACAACTAACATGTGAGCTAAGTCAGGCTAGTTTACGGAAGAAATAGGTTGTATAATAAACTGGAGATTTGTTAACAACCTACTAGAATGTTTAATAAGCTGCCAAGAGTCTGGATAAAGCAAGGCTGAAAATTTGAGAATTACTCATTTAAAAATAACATGGTCACAGTAATTTTCAACACACAAAACTTCCATGCCACACACCACCTTTTGATATAGGGAAATAACGAACAAGCTAGCAACAACCCTCATTTCTACACACACAGGAACATTTACAAGAGTGCTTTTCATTTACTATATTAGACATCAAATGACTGAGTAATGGCACAATAATGAGAATGTCATTCGAAGCATTTCATGATAATTTAAAAATCATTCTGAAGTTTTCAATAATGTAGGAAAGCCTCTGCTATTAGGTCAAGGGCAACATTTGTTCGCATTACTTAAAGGTCATTAAAATACATCCTTAATCATAACATGTGTTTCATTACAAATAAAATTGCCTCTTGTTCAATAAAACTAATTAAATGTAAATGGTATTGTTTACTGCTATATAGATCTTTTGAAATAAATCAGCAAGTCATGATTTATTGAAAATTGCTGGGGCCTCATGGTTGTTAATAAATTTGCTTGATCACAAAAGCCAGAAGCATATTTCCCAAATGTCTACAGTGTCTGAAGACCATTCTGCCAGTACGGCAGCAGCAAGCAGAAGCCACATCTGGGACTGCAAGCAGCAGTGCAGCCTCATTCACAGGACTGCCTCAAGCTCCACATTCTGACCACATTAAGAGCAAAAAAAAAAAAAAAACCCAACAAAAAAAAAAAACTCTAGCACAAGCAGGTTTACCTACCCTGCAACACAATGTCATGAGCTGGGAAGACATTACTGGTAATATGACACAAAGTATCTCCAAATCCATCACTCACAGACACAGGAGTTAAAACCAGTGACAGTTATGGCATTGTAATCTATGAAATGATGACAAACTGAACTGCCTGGCCACAATGAAATCAGAGCTTTCTCTTCTATGAAAAATAGATGTCCAGCTTTATGATGGTCCATGGATAGGAAGGTCAGTTCTTCTCTAGGAAATATTCTTGTTAATTTACAACCAAATAAAAAATTTAAATATCTTCATTAATTACACAATTATTTCACTCAAATAATGACACATACTTCTATATAATCATATTAAGGATAAAATCTGAAAGTAGCATTATATGATATATACACTTCTTTAAATACTGCATTTATGAAATATATACTTCTTTATATACTTTAAATATAAATTGTCATATATATTGTCCATTAATAGAAGTACAGAGAACATCTTCCTGATATGAATATAGTAAGCACGATTTCTATGGTGATGAAGACAGAAGTCACTCCAGGTTACAGACACAAGAGCATATGGAATTTCACTATTTTGCTAGCACATAATCCATATTACATAGTATACACGATTAAAATATAAAAGTGAATGTTTTGATAAACACGTACATACACCTAGGTTCCCATCACAATCAAGATGTTCAGTACTCACATTACCTCCAAGTATCCCGAGGACTCTCTCATCCACCCCCACCCCTGTTCACTTCTACCTCTGTCTTCCTGCACCCCCATCTCCAACTCAACCTTCCTTCAACTCTACCCCCTCACCTGTGCTTGCCTTCCCTCTGCACTTCTCTAGCTCCACTCTCTACCTCTGCCTTCCTGCACCCCCACCTCTAAAGGGCCTGGAAGAAATGAAGCTATTCTAAAGAGATACTTGTGTCTTTCGACCTGACTATCAGCAGGTCAACAAGGGCGGGCTGGACCACACCTGTTGCTTGGACAAGAATGTCCTTGACCATCTATTTAAATTGTTGTCTTACTTTGGAACCTCAAAGATGGATGAGAGTTTTCCTGGATAATCCTGTGGCCACACTGAATAAATCTCCCCTTTCTGCTTTCCACATTTAACCTGGCTCTTTTAATTGGTTTATAAAGGACAGGTGGCTGGACCTGACTAGGGTCCAAGCTGTGACCCCCAAGTTTGATAATATGCCCTCTTCTGCTCTCTGCCTCTACCCTCCTCTACCCCTACTGCCCTCCACCTCCACTCTGACCCTCTTCAACCGTGAAGAGGACAGAAAACTTCTGGGAGGGAGTCAGTTCTCTTTTTCTAGCATATGGGCTACATGCGGTTGATCTCAGAAGGCTTGGGGGCAAGCACCCTCGCTAGCTACCTTGCTTGTCCAAATGTTCTCACATTTATGATAACAGCACAACCTTACTTTCCAACACAAAAAAGTGAAATAATGGAAAACATTGGAAGGTAGGCAAGCATGGAAAAGGGCAGAGGACAAAGGAACGAGAGGACTGTTCTACTGAGGTGGGGAGGCGGAAAGGAGCTGCTTGGCCTTCATTCAAAAGCACAAGGGGCTGAAGACTCAATTGCACGACGGGCTCCTTCATCTGTATGTCTCTGGACAGACCAGTCTGGATGTCTCGGAAATTGCAGCCTTATAAATGCTGAGAATCATGTGGGTCTTGACAGTCCAGGACCAGTCTGGGATGTCTCAGTAACTGCAGCATTATAAATGCTGAGAACCCCTTTGACCCCACCCATTGACAAGCACTAGAAGCTGGGAGGAACAGGTACCACTTTTGTCCCAGATTCCATTCTGCCCCATCATGGTGGGCAGTCCCTGACCTCCACTCTTCAGGAACCCCCTTAAGAGTTCTTGGAGAGTCCCAAAGCCAGCAGCCAATTAGAACGTCCTTCACTTCCCTGGGAGATCCTCACCTCCATGCAAGATATAATGAGCCAATCCAGTGCTCAGGTCCTGACCAACCAGACTCCCTAGCCACTGCCTGTTTCTGCTTAAGCTTAAAAAGCCCATGCAGCTGCATTTCCTGCATTTCCTGCATTTCATGGTTGCCATGTTTTTTAAAATGGCAAACCCCAGCATGCCAGACTGTATTCCAGGGCAATAAACTACTTTGTATGGACATACATATCTCTCAGTGTTTACTTGAGCAATTTCGGAGGCCTAACAAAGTGATTAAATTGACAAATAAGAGCAGTCAGGAAAGTAGCATTAGGGCACAACAGGAAACCAATCAAAGAACAGGAAACACGCTAGTGTCAACTCAAAATCTAACACACTTTACAGCAACAGGTATTAGAAGCTAGCAGTGAAAACATAGATGGAAAGATCCTATTTGCAACACACACTGGGCCAAGGTCTACAGAACACACAGGTGTTCCTGTGAATGAGGACTAGAACCCAGATAACCAACTTAGAACAAAAGTTTTTAGAAAAAAGAAATAGTTTGTTCAGGGAACAGTAATAGAGCAGGTGGCTAACAGGGTTTGGCTGTTTGATTTTGATTTCTCACTCAGAAATTCACCCAAAATTAATACTGATAGACTGACTGATTAGAACATCTACAATTATGGAGAGCTTCCCAATTAATAACACACGTTCAGAGTGAAATTATCTTGAGTTACCTTTAACCCCTTTAGTAGCCATTCATTGGCCACCTAACATTGACCTGCTAACATCTGTGGTCACTGGGCAAATCACTGGAAATGTACTAAATGTACTAACACTAGCTTCACCAGCTCAGAGGCTAAGAATGTCATCAGATACCGTATGTGGCCTCTAAGAGAGACAGCCTCAGCCTCTGTGACCCAACTAACAGTTTGATATTTCCATCAGTGTATTAAAGTGCCTTGATTTATGACAAAAAGAAAGAAGGGAGGAGGAGGGAGGGAGGGAAGAAAGAAGGAAGGAAGGCAGGCAGTCAGGCAGGCTTTCATAAGGGTCAGTAAAATGGTTCCATGGGAAAAGACACTTTCTTACTGACCTCAATTTGATCCCCAGAACCTACATGGCGGAAGGAAAGTACTACTACCACAAATTGCCCTCTGACCTCCCACATGTGCACTGTGGCACATACATGCACACACAAACAAACACACACAAAATAAATCTAAGCGTTTTAAAAAATTCATGAAACTGTTACCACAAAAGAACAGAGGGCTAAGGAAATTTTAATCTGTGTCCCTGGGCCATGGTCACTCGATTTCACCTCCAGAAAAAACTCTGTCTTAATTGCCTCTGAGATGAGAGCTGTGTTTCTGTACAGACACTAGACAGGTTAGAAGTTTACTATGGAGCATAGAAATTATTTGAAAATAATGCGAACTGTAATAGTGGAAGCATAGTCTAAGCATACAACTAACAGACTACAAAAAAATATTTGGAGACAGTTACAGGCCATATAACAAATTACATATACAAACATTTATACACACACAAATACACACACACACAAATATGTTCATATAAATTAAAAATATTTTTATTGGGGGCTGAGAGCACTGGGAATTAACTGAAACCAGGGCCTCTAGGGTGCTAGGTAAGTGCTTTAAGTACTCTTAACACTGAGCTAGCCCAGGCCTCTCTTCACTTTCTATTTGGAGACAGGCCTCACATTAAGTAGCCTTCCTGGCTTTGAGCTCACTCTGTGGTTGAGGTGGGATCTGAATTTGCAATCCTGTTGCCTCAGCCTCCAAGCAGTTGAAATTACAGGTCTGGCTAAAATCTTTAAGGAAATCTATGTAAAGCATGAAATATATTGGGCAAATTGGCGCATGTCTATAATCCCAGCACTGAGGGGCCTAGGTGAGAGATTTCAAGTTTAAGGCCTGCCGGGGGCATACAGTGAAACTCTATCTTAAAAACAGTCAACAAAAATTCAGAAACATTTATAAAATATTACATTAAAAATTACCTTGTGGGAAAACAGTATATATGGCATATTCTCCTAAATGCACGTGTCCATCCTGGAGGATGTATGTGATATGTTAGTAGCAGCCAGTGTAAGGGTAAACCTGAGGGAGTTTCTTCTGCTTTATTACCCAGGGCATTTTCAGCAGACATATTGCTATTAAAGTCAGGAGGAAAAAATTACCCTGATCTATTTTCTGAAAGAATGGACCTTAAGAAAGAAGGCTGAGTAGCATCTGAGGCAGAGGAGAGAACAGAGTGAAGCCCTCTGACAGAGGTTACCTGGCTGGGCCAGTCCAGTCTTCTGCAGGTGTGCCCCTTCTGACAAGTGAAGCCTCAGGAAACAACGCCGGTCATCAATTTAGATATAATCAGCAGGAGCATGGATCTTGTTTAGTCCACTCACTTCTCATCAAAAATTAATGAAATTCTCTAAGTGGTGTTGAATCGACTAATATGAGACCTGCTTTCTCAGTGAAAACTGTGAAAATGGATCAAACACAGCAAGCAGCCACATTCAGACAGGTCATGTGATTCAAGGGCGGTCAGACACACAGTAGTGTGCCCTTTGTCAGTCCACTCCCTTTTCAGGAAGCACCAACTCACAGGACAGGAGAAGTTGCCAAGCGGGGGATACAGAGACCAGAGCTCGGGAAACCTGTGGTGAGGGTACTTGTAGTTCCTGGGAAGGAGAAGGAGGTGGAAAACGAGGAACTGTAGAAGTCTTCCAAGGCCCCAGTGGAGTCTGTTACCCACAGAGACCAAGCATGGAGGATAGAAACCCATCTGGCCAAGCACCATGCTACCCTCCGAACTGCACCTTCTTTAGAAGCTGCGGGTCCCACAAGACATCAGGTTTTGAGGTGCCATCAAGCAACTGAAGAGTTTAGTAGATCTTAGAAGGAGCATGCCCTAGCAGTGGGATTAAACCAGCAATATAGCACAAAGAAACCCACCTAAAAACATTTAAGTATAGCCCTAACAAGACTAAGCTGATGTCAAGTTTTTGAACCAAGAATGTAGAGAGGCCCTGAAGGGAGAAAAAAAAAATCTCAGACATTAGCTAAAACTTTTATTAATATTCAGCATTAAAAAAAAAAAACCTCTAGACATTCAAAGCAGGCAAGTGTGACCTGTTGACAAGGACAAAGTTTTCCAAATAGAGATGTACTCAGAGGACAGAGATGATGAGATTACTAGCTACAGAGTTAAATATCCTGAACTGCTGAAAAGATCTAATCAGCTCTATATCTAGTATAGAAATTCAATTCATAATTAAATACTTTCCAGACAGGTAAACCCTAGGACCAGACAGTTTCAAAGATGAATCTATTCAACATATAAAAAGCAGTAGTACTTATGCCAACTATTTTAAAAATGCAAGAGGCAAAAAGACTTCATAAAATATTTTACGAAGGCAGCATATCCCTAGACAACAAATAAAAAACATTAGACAAAAACAGCATAAATCAATCTTCTGGTATATGCACAAATGCGTGCACACTTGCGCACGTGCACACACACACATACTCCCTAAGCAAATATATGGAAGTCAAATGCCACAACATATGATAAAGAAAACTTCCTTCCAATGAGAGCAAGTGGGATTTATCTCATTTTATGGGTGGCATGACAACATAGCCAGTATAAAGGCAGGCAACATTTATGAATTAATATACTAATAAAGAAGAAAAAACAAAGGATCATTTCCAAATATACAGAAAAGCCTATGGGAAAAAAATCGAATACCCATTTGTTACTGTTAGGCCTCAGGCTGTGCAAATATTTAGAAATAAGCTACAACTGGACCCCAGGAGGCTCTCTGGAGGTTAGGTAACAGCCAGCATTCCTCAGGAACTTTTAACTGGTTCCCACCTGCCTGCCGAGGAGTCATCTCCCTTAGCTCTGGCAGAAGAGACACATGGCTACCTGTGTTTGCACAGCAGAGTCCACGCCAGCCTCCAAGCTCCCGCACTATCATAGCACCTGTCACACATTTCACAGTCCACTAGCACTAGCCCCTCTGACCCCATCCCTTACCCTAAGCTCCCTCCAGCTCATGGGCTCCCCTCCCCCCACTCACTCACCCTGTCACTCACGTGACAGTGATTGGGGAACGATATGTTATCATATATAAAGGGTTGAGGACACCAGGCTACAGTCCAACTATCACATAGGAAGGGGTGAGGACACCCGGCTAGGCTCCAACTATCACATAGGAAGGGGTGAGGACACCCGGCTACGGTCCAACTATCCAATAGAAAGGGGTGAGGACACCCGGCTAGGGTCTAACTACCACATAGGAAGGGGTGAGGACACCCGGCTACGGTCCAACTATCCAATAGGAAGGGGTGAGGACACCCAGCTAGGGTCTAACTATCACATAGGAAGGGGTGAGGACACCTGGCTACGGTCCAACTATCACATAGGAAGGGGTGAGGACACCCAGCTAGGATCCAACTTGTTTTGGCAAAAACAGAAAGAGGGAAAACATAAGGAATGAATCCTAACTTAGAAATGACCTTAAATACAGGACACATTAAAATATCCAAAAAGCAAACCTGCCCAAGTCTCAGCCACATCGAACACAGAGGAGAGCCTGCTGCCATGGGGCCATCAACTGTACAGTAGAGCAGTCATCCCTCCCCTCCAAAAACCCTTCTCCTCTTGACAAAACTGCCTGAAGTAAAGGTCACTCTTGTCCATGGCGGGCCAGCGAGTCATGTGAGACAAAGCGTCTTGTATTCACTGCTATATATGAGCTAGCACAGCAAGCATCAACTGTCCCAACTGTAAGTAAAAGCAAAGCAGGAAGGGAGGGAGAGGTGGGGAGGGACAGAGAGAAAGGAGTACTGTATCCTAGTGGAGAAACTCTTGACACCTGTGAGAGCTGCTATAGATATCACTGAATTAACAAAAATCTATGGTCCTGTTCTCCTCATCTCTCCCTGCAGCTTTGCTGGGGGGTGAGGTGGGGGGTGCTCAGCTACTATTAAGCTGTGGTCTCAGAGTATCCCTCTGCATTCCTCAGCCTAAGACACATGGCAGTACTCACTTCTCCCAGTCTGCTGTCCTCAGAAGGAAAAGCTGCAGGCAAGATTCAGCTTAGGCTACTTCAGGATCTGAATTCTATTCTCCTACAATGCCTCAACCTGCTACTAAGTGAGCATCGTTCCCAACAGACTCATTTGTCTGTCGCCCCAAGATGGTCTCGCTTTAAAGATTACTTAAGAAATTTTAAAACAAATAAAAATATGGACAGTCTAAGTGTCAAGTCAATAGGAACATTCAAAGCTACCTAAAATAGGCTACACACTAGGAAACCACGTCATTTGTAATGACCTTGAGGAATAAGAAAAGGACAGGTCAAGGGCTTAATGTGTTTAAATAAGTTAGCTGATTTCAACAGAAACTTTCTTGCCACCTAGATACTACTGCTCAAAACCAGAGTACAGTGCCCCAGCGCTGCTCCCCGCCAGGGCTGGCAGCCGTTGTGTGCAGCTCACAGTGCCCCAGCGCTGCTCACCCCCACTCGCCTCCAGGGCTGGCAGCCGTTATGTGCAGCTCACAGTGCCCCAGTGCTGCTCACCCCCACTCGCCTCCAGGGCTGGCAGCCGTTATGTGCAGCTCACAGTGCCCCAGCGCTGCTCACCCCCACTCACCCCTAGGGCTGGCAGCCGTTGTGTGCAGCTCACAGCAACCTTCAGCTTCCAGTCAGTCTCACCATCTAGCTGGTCTGTGCGGATGAAACAGGAGCCTTGGAGGAAGAGGAGAAAAATGTCACCATGTGAACTGCATTGTAGGTTTCTCCTTCGGCACAGTGGGACACAGAAATGATTCATCTCTACAGTCCCAAGAACAAACAGCTTTAAAAGCCTTCATTTCAGATGATATCATTTGGCTCAGAGAATAAACCTGTAAAAAGATAGTCATAAATCTATTTTTCAGTCACTTATCTCCTGTTTGGTGCCCGTGCTTTGGTGGTGGTGGTGGTAGTGACAGGATCTGTGTGCGTTTTGTATGGTGCTATGGCTCAAAGCCAGGGTCTTCAGCATGCCAGACAACTGCCCTACCGTTGAGTCACAACCCCAGCCCAAGCTTGTTAATGTTTAATATCAACTACTACTTTATTTTAGAAAGCTATTTAGATCATTTCTACTTTTAATTTATGTTTTGATGGTGACAAGATAACAAGATACATTCAAAAATATCTCAGAGTCTGACATTACCATGATAATAAAATGTTAAATTTGCCACGGTAAGATGTTCAGTGATAAAAGCACAGCTAAAATGATAATATCCAGGTAAGTATTATTTTATAATAACAAACCCATCAAATTTCAGAAGAGGAAAAATTTGAGTTACAGCCATCTAATCAGCCCTAGACCGTACTCATCATCCCTCTTCTCAGGACTGACCCAAGAGATAACAGCAAACACAAACGCACCAAATGACACACACAGAGAACTACTCATCGCAACAGTGTTTGTATTAACATAAAAGTTGGTACAGGAATAGAGAACTAGCTGAATAATACAGCAAACACAGCAATTAAAAAAAAAAAGCAAAAACCTCAACATTTTGAAAAGATCCCTAGGACATATTGTTAAATGGAGAAAATATGGTATAAACACTTGGGGGGGGTAGAGAGGGAGGATGGAGGGAGAGAGGGAGGAGGGAGGGAAGGAGGGATGCTGACTGACTTGCCTGAGGCATGGTGGCACACACCTGCAGTGTCAGAACTTGGTAGGTAGAGGCAAGAGGCTCTGGAATTCAAGGCATCCTTAGCTACACAGAGAGCTTGTATTGATACATGTGTTTCTGGGCTCTGTGTACAAGCACAGCTGTGTGTATCTATGCATATGCATTTTTATACACATGTGCAAACACAGACGTGTGAAATATACCTACAAAGGGAAGAAGGGAACAAAGGAAAAAATAGAAGGAAGATAGAACCTTCCTGATCATACCTTACAATATTCATTTAAAAAATCACGCATGCGTTCATAATCTAAAGATCATATTACAAGCTTGTAATACGGCAATTCTTAAATGATAAAATGAAGTACATAACATATAGAAAATATAACAAATTCAGGGCTGGGGATGTCATTTACTCGCACTGCACTGAGTATGAGCAAGGCCTTCCCCAATACCACAAAAAGCAAAACAAAACAAAAGCAAATCACTATCAAATTCATAGTTTAATCAGAGAATTCATTCAAGTCACTTTTCGACTTTAATTATAAAGGAAAATACAAAAAGACACAAGACCGTGTTATACTCTTATGAGTTATTAAAAGGAAAACCCCTTGTAAACAGCCACAAAGTTCCATAGAAGACCCTCTAACCACTTCACCCCATCAGTGTCGTTCCCACCCCCCCATCTTTCAGAAGGAGCACTGTTGACACTGTTATCTCCCAGACGCCTGGTGTCAGCATATTATCAATGTCACCATTAATTTTCAGGCTCTTTCTGCTTCCGCCTCACCAGGCGGTTCTGCTGGCAGGCCTGGTTCTATGCTCTACTGATCCCTTCCCCAGTATTCTGAGCCTATCTTACACTTCAAACATGTCCGCCTTCTGTCCAGAGGCACCAAAGACACCCTGGTTCTACCCTGAGGCTGGAGTCACTTACTCAATGCCCAGTGCTGCAGCATAGAGGATACAGACAATGAGGCCTACCTTTCCTGTTCACTTGCAGTTGCAATAAAGCCTAAGTAGACACTTCTGTCCTTAGGCTTCAATTGGCCTTGAGGTAGCTCCCAAAGAAAAGGGTGGCTTGCCCTCCTTTATTACAATGTTTCAAGACAAGGAGCTTGAGTATGGGGGAGAGAGGAATGAGTCACTGCACTGGTAAGTTTCAAGAGAATGCAGTCATTGTTATTATTGTACAATCTCAAAGTATGCTACATCTTGAGTGTTCCTGGGCCACTAAGACTTTGGACCTGCTGAGGGGCTGTTTCTGGAAAAATACTTTGGAGTGTGTCCCAGTCCCTTCTCATGGCTCCCAAGAGCCTAGCACAAACACATCTTCTCATCCCCAGGATAAGCCTGTCACTTTTTAAAAAGCTGACTACCAAGCTCCAATAATGCCCATATTAGGCATGAACCTTGCCAGGCTCTTCTCCAACGTCTTCAGGTACAGGAACAGAGATCTTGTTGTCAGTATCTGTTTCTCCCTCTCAGTACATGCTCTGGGCCACTCCTCTCGAACTGCAACAGAACAGCTGCTCCTCAGAACAAGTGACCCTGGCATATACTTAGTGTGATGGTGTAAATAAGAATGGCCCACAGGCTCACAGGTCTGAATGTTTGGTCATAGGGAGTAGTGCCACTTGACAGGGTTTAGAAGATGCGACCTTGTTGGAGTAGTTGTGGCCTTAGAGGAATTATGTCATTTAGGGTAGGCGTTATAGTTTCAAGAGCTCAAGCCAGGCCTACTGTCTGTCTGCCTGTCTGTCTGGCGGTCGGTCTGTCTGTCTCTCTCTTCTTCCTGCCTAAGGAGCCAGATGTAGAACTCTCAAGCTCCTTCTTCATCACCATGTCTGCCTGCATGCTATCATGATGACAATAGACTAAACCCAACTGTAAGCAAGTCCCAGTCAAATGCTCTCCTTTATAAAAGCTGCTATAGTCATGGTGTCTCTTCACAGCAATGCAAACCCTAAGACACTTAGGACAGTGGCACCTTCACGAACTTCCTTCACACTGATGGAACTCACTGGGGAGACAGAAGGGTGAGCCTGGAGCAGAACTGAATATGACGAGGGGCTGACAGCAAAGGTTGGCCCAGTGTTCTATCCCAAATCCACTAAAGGGACACCTGCAACACGGGTCTGGGGAAGGACACAGGCCAGTTGGTAGTAGGATGTTTTGCCAAGGAGTTTTCTGTCCTGTGCAGCCTTCCTTATGACTGGATGCCGCTTGGACTTCTGGGAACAGCTTAGGATATAAAGGAGGCAGGGGCCAGTTGGCAGTTGACAGTTGGTGGGATGTTTTAAGAGATGACAGTTCAGTTCCCTGTGAGTTCCTATTCTCCAAGCTTCAGACAGGGGAGGGAGTAAATAGTTCTTTCTTTCTCTCTTTGTATCTTTAAAGGTCACCTGCACGAGTGATGAAGAATTCTCTCACTCTTTTTAGAGCTAGATGGTAAAAAAGGCACAGTAGGATCTGTTACAGTTAGGAATCAGTTACAATGTAAGAATCTGTCACACCAGCAGTTGGGGCAAGAGAACAGGAGAATTCAGTTTCAAGCAGCTCTCCGACGTGGGGCAAGACACCAGGATTCGGTTACACCAGGTCCTCTTAGGGCCCTCGTCTTAACCCAGGAGCTGAGGTGCCTTGGGAGATGCTTGACATCCTGGCTACAGGGGTCTACAGAAGATCTGGGGGAGGAAAGGGGAAAGGTCACGACTCAGCTGCTATTGACTCACTGTATTAACTGGGGAAAAAAGTCTGAAAATATTGAAACAATTACTCTCAAGAGATACATAACTGAACATTTATGATTACCACAGGGAATTTCTTCATTGAAAACTGGAAGCCCTCCACTGGTTTTCAACCAGGGACAGTTTACACTTGACAGTTTTTAGAGACACTTGGTTTCCACCAGAGTGTATGCTGTACGTTCTCCCAGAATCCAATCACAAGAAAGCACGGGTGTTTTCAAGCAAGCAACAATGCAGAAGAGTAACCCTGCTTTAGTTACCTTTCTCATGGTTGTGAAACATTGCCTGTCATAATCCCAGTGAGAAGGATGCATGCTGACTCATGGTTTCATTAAATTTAATCCATGGTCATTTGGTATCATGTCCTAAGGACAGTAGATCATTTTGGCAGCAAGATAGTGTGGCAGAGGACAACTGGTCACTTGACCAAGATCAAGCAGAGAAAGAGAAGTACTGGTGCTAGACATATTTTCTGCTTTTTCTTTTTAGGGGGGGTGCGGGGGGAGTGGCTGTGAGATGTCACTGCCACTTTGGGTGGGTCTTCCCCATGCAGTCAACCCTGTTTGGAATTGGCCCCCAGGTGCTCAGCGGTACCCCTCTCCAATCTCCAAGGTGATCTAAATCCCTGAAAAGTTCTAATGAAGGATTAACCATAATAAACCCCACAAACAAAGTTAAAGACCCCTAAAATGTAGCACAATGAAGAAGGAAGACTCAGACAGCCTGGGGCCAAATGCTACCCTGACTGTTGTTCCATATAAGGTTATGCATTACATTATGAAGCCTCAGTTTTGTTCTTTTTTAGATCTACCCATTGAGAAAAACAAGCCTTACTTTGAAACCATGTTGTAAAACTTATAGGAAAAATTTCCTGAAGTCTGCCAAGAATGTGCTGTGTGTGAACTGATTGTTTATAACTTTTATTATTCTCAAATTTGAAAAGGTAAAAACAGGTAAGATTCTATCTTCACATAGCTGATTTCAGTAGCCTGCTTTACACAACAATCTGAAAATAAAAAGGATCATGAATATCCATCCCTATAATTACCTTGTTTCTCTGATTTTCCAGAGAAAAGCAACGCCTGCACCAAGCCAATGAACACTCTGCTGCTCCTACTCTGCATCGTGATCATTTTGTTGTTGCTCAACAAAAGCATTTTCAGGTACCCACAGCTGCAAGCAACTTAGTGTCTGAAATGTGTTCCAACCCTGTGAGCACATCCCTTCATTCGCTTTAACCCTCTAACTACGCTGGATGGACATCCTCGCTGTGGAAACGACCCCGGAAGTCTGCGGTCTCAGTCAGCTCTGCAGCATGGGAAGACCAGGAGCTGGAGAAAGATTTTCCGGCCATGTGCTTTACCAGTTGATGTTCACTGAGGGACCCTCGCCTGAGTGAGTGAGTGGACAAGCTGCCGTGCACTGTGAAAGGGTTATGAGAAGGAAAACACTCTGACATGCTGATCAGAAAACTAAAGAGCTGTAAGAAAATGTGGATCGCGTGACTCTAAAGTTAAATGTTTACTCAAGATTGGTTCTTTTGCCTCTTAAATGTGACTATGTGTATTCTAATGAAATGGTGAACGGAACTGCAATGGACTAGCTTCTAACTCTGCCTGTCCATTACTAAAACCTTGCTTTTCCAAATTGAGTTAAGAACAGGTGAGATGCTTTGAAATATCTTCCATTTCTAACGTGACAGGGAAGCCAGCAAACTGAACACTATAAACACAACAAATATATAAACACAACTGCAATCTATCTAAGTCCTTTAAAGATAAAAGGTATGTGTCTTGGTAAGTAAGTACAGACTATTTTTAAATTTTAAGTAGGAAATTACCTAAGACTGAAATTACTAACTCCAAGTAACTGACGTGATGGAGGAAATCTGAAGTGTAGCCAGGGTGGCTTGTCTTACCAAGACCGATCCAGTAATCTTTTTTTTAAACAGAAAACATTAGCTATAACTGATACTAGTTAAAGCTCAGTAAAAATTAATTATTAAACAGGTCTGCTTATATCCTATTACAGACTTCTTATGAATACTTGATTTTATTTTGTATAATTGACAACAGTTGACAGGAAAGGACAGATTTAATGACCTCAAATTAGGATCAGCTAGTGTGTGTGTCACAGTAAGAGCCACATCAAGGGATGACAAAGTGAGGGGACCCTGTGAGATAGCTGAGGCTGTCACAGGGTAACAAGTCACCCTGTAGCATCAGCAGGCATCCTGCAACAGCTCACATACCCTTAGCTCGGAAAGAGATGAGCCACAGTATATGTCCTAACAAAGAAAAATAGACATTGACTTTGAATTTATAATATCAGATCTTCAGCCATTAAACTTGATTTTTAAATATTTTATATGACTTAATGACTGCATGAAAATTTTAAACTGGTGACAAAATAAATCATTCTATAGGGATAATGTAGATGAGAACAGTGTCACTTACTTAGCCTCATCTCCTAACAAGTGACAGCTGAGGTACAGTACCGTGTTCCAAACACTTAAACTAGAATGTTATCACTTAGATACAAGTGAAAAAAATATTGGCATTTATAAGAGATTGATGAAAATTAGTTCCAAAGCATCCATTTCTGCTGCAAGAACTGTGTGCACTCAGGAGATATTTGATCTGAATTAAGAAACTGATGGAGCAATTGATTAATTGGAATTTAAGTCATCAGTCACCAGATCCATCAAGAGCTTCATTTACATTCTAAACAATCCAGTCATGGCTCAATAGAATGCTCTTATTAATACTTAGTCAATGTAATTCCATGGATTGACTTACCACGCTATATTGACAAACAGCCAGATGCTCTTGTCCAGGTCTAAACCACAATGTTATACTTAGGAATCCTACACTGACCAAAGTTTAGACTTTTAATATAAAAAATCATATGCTACAAAAATTTATAAGCTAAAACTGAAAAGCAAAAAAAAGTTAGTAAATAACACAAAAAGTCTCAAATATGCTTATTTTTTGAAAATAATTAGACAATAGTGAAACTTGAACCAATTACTTAAAATCAAACAAAAAGACAATTGCTTTTTTTAAACCTTCATGTAAAATGTCCCTCCTCACCCCAGGGAGAAGAGCTACAAGATAGTATGAAATATAACTGCAGTAGTAAGAACTAATTGAAAGGAAGAAGAAACGGTCAAGAATGTTGCAATTGGATAATACCTGTGATTATACAGAAACCGTGATAAACAATCTCAACATAAAGAGCCAGCAGTCACGAGTTGAGGCATTGGAAAACAAGAGAAGAAGAAATAATTGAGGTTGTTAATGAAAAAGACCTTTAAGCTGGTAGTTGATCGTCTGGAGGTGATATGCAACTGTAAGTTTAAAACAAGAGAAGCTGAAGGCACACATGTTACTGTTATATATTTAAAATCTGACTGTTATTTCAACAAAGTATACAGTTAAAAGAAGAGAGTGAAAAATCATGCATGAGTTTCTGGAACTAAGAATCCTAGACTCTGAAGTAAATATTATGATACAAATTTCATCAAATTTGGAAGCTATTTGGTCCATTTTGTAAAAGGATGACAAGGTAAAAAGCAATCTGACTTCTTAATATCTGCATATGAGATAAGTAGTAATATTTTGACAATTTAAATTTGACAAGCAGAAGACTATAACAAAACCACAGTAGGTTAAGTCAGACTACAACTACGCAGAGGTACCAAACTCAAATCCACTAGTACTCATGCAGGATAATATATGTAAACAGCACAAATTTAGTAAACATCATACCAAGTATATTTTCCTAAGGCAAAGAAATTAAGATTCTCAATTGGATTCGTAACTACCAAAATAGAGTATCTCTAGGCCACGGAGAGCAACCTTCCCAGCATCATGGGATACACGGTGAGACTGGAGAAACAGTATTTCTGGAACTCCACCATTAATTGGGCTACTCCCTCTCTGAGACTAACACGATGTAGTTCATCTGCTTAGTATTCTGTTTCCATTCACTCTGCTGACTCCCGAGGCCATGCAATGATGCAGTGAAAGATGCTGAGGACACTGTCGAGTTTGGAAAGCTTAGGAACTATGTGATTTTTAAAATGGTGCTCTCAGTCTCCAGCCCTCAGATGCCTCCTCTGAAAAATTGGCATTTGTAATCATCTCCCAACTTTACAGTACGCATGCTGTTCACAATTTAGCCCCTAAATACACACACACACACACGCACGCACGCACACACACACACATTCTTTTCCTTTTAAAGCTAATTACCCCAAACCACTCTTGTGTTTGGAGTATTATTTCTGTCTGTCTTGACTGTTCAACAACATCTCACTCTGCAGCACGGTAGCCTGGATCTCAGCACACAGCCTAAGCTGGCCTCAGACTCCTTACAACATCCTGCTTCGGCTTCCTAAGTGATGAGATTAAAGTGTGAGCCATCAGACTCAGCCAGATCGGCATTTTTGACCTTGCATGTACGTCTGATTCATACACAATCATTTATAATGTGTAAAAGCACCCCTCAATTGTCAATATTTTGCTTACCATCTTAATTTTCTACTGCCATGACAAAAATACCATGACCAAAGCACCTTATAAAAGGAAGCATTTAAGTAGTAGCCTGCTTACAGTTTCAGTGAATGAGCCCATGACCATCATGGTGACCAACATGGCAGCAAGCAGGAAGCACAGTGCTGGAGAAGCAGTTGAGAGCTTCTATGTTGAGATATCAACCATGAGGCAGACAGAGGATAACTGGGAATGGCATGGGCTTTTGTATTTTAAAATACACCCAGTGACATATTTCCTTCAACAAGGCTATACACCTCCTAATCCCTCCCAAACACTTCTACCAACTTCAGAACAAGCATTCAAACATATGAGCCTAGCGGAGCCATTTTTGCTCAAAGTTACCTGTTCTGCTGCATATGCTATTAGACAGAGATCATATGGAAACAGGCAACGTCAACAGGAATGACTGCAAAAATAAACCCTTTGAAAATCTACTCTATATTGATGATGAAAATACTAGTTGTTACACTGTATAGCAATGGAGTAAAGACTCCAAACAAAAAGCAGAGACTAATCAAATTCTATTTCGTTCTGTTCTTTAAGTTATTAGCCATGGTTCTTCCAACAGGTCCAAAGAATAACCAGTTGACAATGATTATCAAAGGAATACAAGGATATCACCCCCCCCCCCAAAAAAAAGACAGACCACATAAGGTGCGTTTGCAACAGAATCCTGGGAGAAAAATTTATGTGGGAGGCCACATGGACAGCCTTCTTGTTATCCCCTATGGCGACGGCCTGAGTGACAACATTCCCACAGGCTCGTGCATTTTAACACTTGCTACCCAGTTGCTACTGATATTTGGGAAGTGTGGCCTTGCTGGTCACTAGAGGTAGGCTTTGAAACCTCTGCCTCCTGCTTCCACTTGAGATGTAAGCCTTCAGCTTCTGCTACAGCCACCAAGCCCTGTTTGCTGCCAGGTCTCCACCAAGACAGACGATTAGCCCTCTAAAATCAAAGCGAATAAACTTGGCCACCGTACTTTATCACACAATAGAAAAATAACCCATACAGCCCCACAGGAGAAGCAGGAGAGCAGCCAATTACATCGGCTCATGGGTGGAGCTGGGGCGGGGCTGGCAGCACATATGCCTGTAGCAAGAAAGCAACAGATCTGGAGAATGCAGAGAAAGCAACGTGGGTAGCTGTGAGGAGTCCTCAGTGAACAGGCTCCAGGGTAAAGAAGAGACTGGGTTTGAACAGAGGGGAGGCACAGATGGAACTGCCTGCGAGGACTTCTGTGTACTCGATAATGTGGAGAGCAAATGGGCGGTGGTGAAGACGGGAGCCATAGGGAAGCATCTCACAAAGCTGCTTTTGAGATGACACTGGCCAGCGGGAAGGAAGTGGGCCACAGAACAGTGGCTGTGTCTCCTCTGCACAGCTCTTCAGCAGGAAGTGAATGCAGACCCTGGGCCGAGCAAGTGTGACAGCAGGACAAAGGAATATGGGAGGGTAACAGTCATCACACGGGGCACGCACTGGCTGTGACTCTTTCAAGGCACACTGTTAATGGATTCATCATGTGCTGTATTTTTTTCCTGAAACTTGGCAGATTATTTTGATTCTTTAAAAAACAAAGATTGCTACACTAAAAGGGAAGTCAAAATGCACCTTTAGGTTGTCTGCAAGTGACATACTTTACATCCAAAGACACAGTAGGCCGAAATAAAAAAGGGAGACATGATGCAGAGTAAAGACAGTTGCAATGATGGGGCCATCTAAGAGGAAGACAAGACTACACAGACTCTCAACAAGACAGCCTCAATGCAATGGCAGATCTAAAAGGGAAATCAAGATTGCAACAAAAATAGGTGCAAACCGTACCACTTTGCCTTCAGCCACGGGCATGATAGTGAGACAGAACTAATGCCACAGACTGCTGAGCGCGCCACACACACCGCGGGAGCAGGAGAGACTCCTGTGGCGTGTGTGGCACATGGCGCACACTCGGAGACATGTTAGAGCTCGACCCTGGCTTGGGTGAGTCAGAATGAAGCCACAACAGAATGACCTACAAACCAATGGCAGAAGCAAATCTGGAAAATCCAAAAGTGTGGAAATTAAACAACATATTAATCACAAAACAGTGGATCAATGATGAATGACAAGGAATAAGAAAATACTTCTAAGAGGTATGGAAATAAAACCCAACATAGTAAACCTTACAATAACCAAGCAAAAAAGTGCAGGTGGAAATTTGTTATTGTAAACATCCATGTTCAAAAAGAAGATCGCAAATCAATAATCTAACTTTCTTCCTTAGGAGCTACAGGTATAGGATCAACTTGATCCAAAAACAGAGGAAAGGAAGAAAGTGATAAAGACCAATAAATGAAATAAAGAACAGGCCAACAACTGAGAAAATCATTTAAACCCAAAGTTAGTTCTTTCAACAGATCAATAACATTGACAACCTTTTAACCAGAGTAACAAAGAAAAAGAAAACTCAAATTATTACAACCAAGAGCAAGGTGGTGGAGAGGGGTGGAGACGGAGACACATCTTTACAGAAATTGTCTTGAGAGCTCATGAAGGAGTAGTGCAGCATGTGCCCTGATTAGAGACCTAAAGCAGACAAAGGACACAAGTATAAAAACTGACTTAAGAAAAAAAAGGCAATGTGAGTAGGCTTTCAGAAATTAAAAACAAATCAGAGGCTTTCAAAGGCCAGACCTTCATGGAAATTATACTATACATTTAAAGAGTAAAAGTTCTTCACAGATTCTTCCAAAACATAGGACGAACAGAATACCGCCTAATGGGCACTGAGGCCAGTACTACTCTGATATGGGAATAAAAGTATCACAAGAAAGCACAAAGCCACTCATTCCATGATTCCGTACATGCCCTATTTGACTGAAGAGGTCAGACTCCTTAGTGAGAAGAAGCGACTCTATACATAATCCAGAGCTCTCGTTCTTTACATGCCTGCAGCTATGGAGCTCAGCCTTTCAAGGAGGCAGAGGCCTCATGGCTCCGGACACTATGTGCTGGACAGTATGCATGCTGAGACTCTGCTACTCCAAAGGTGCCAAGTCAGGGCTGCAGCCTGCTGCTGGACCGCTACAGCTGGAAGCCACACCACACGGTTAGACAGAGACGCGTGGGAAATGAGTACATTATCCTAATATTACCAAATGGTACTTTCAGAACAGAAGCATAAACATTCTAAAAGGAAAACCTCTCTTGATAAAAGTCAGCAATACAACATCCAGTAGCAACTGGGCCTGGATAACAGTTCAGGGATCTCTAGCCACGATGGAGGATAAACTTGTAATGTCAGTGTTTAACAGCACGAGGAGAGACAGACAAACATGCTACCCTAGTCGTGGACACCTGTCAAACCAGGAGAGAAGGAAGATGTGAGCACAGGAGAGAGAAATCCTGCATGCATGACTTCATTCCCCTCTTGTCATCTGAGTTCAGTGACAGACTCACCTAACTGGGAAGAAAATGGAGGAAATTTAGCTGTTGACTCCAAAAAAAAAAAAAAAAAGGAAGGAAGAAAGGGAGGGAGGGAGGGAGGCAGAAATGAGTTGGAAAAGCACCTGGCACTCTCTACTAAATGCACACTAAATAACACACACAAAAAGTATCAACTCACAGGTCCTTTGATTACCATGGATAACTTCTCTCCTGATGGCAACTCAGCCAGCAAGGTAAGAAACCACAGCAAGGAACAGTGCTGTAGAGGAACAGTGTCTCTTTATCACGACTTAAAATGTTCTTTTAGGTGGAAGGTTTTGTGGCTGCGGTGGTGTCCCAGTCCCTCTGCTGGGAGCCTTGCCAGCTACAGGAGATGGCCTGTTCAGGCTCCCCATCCCCCATAGCTAGAAGTCCTTGCCAAGGTCTTCCTCCTAGTCTCCAGTGAGTTTCCACTGCCCTCAGTCTCCAGATCCCCCTAATGTCCTCCAGTTCTGAGTGTTTCTCCATGCAGTCTTCCCACCACCCTTCTCTTCCTACACCTGGTCTCTCTCTTCCCATTCTTGTCCTCCCCCAGATCACCTGTACCCTCTGTTCCATTTCCCCTTTACCAGGGAGATCCCTGTGTCCCCACTGAGGCCCTCCTTGTTGCTTAGTCTCTCTGGGTCTGTGGAGTACAGCACCTTTGTCCTTTGCTTAACAGTTAATAACCACATGCCACACTTGTCTTTCTGGGACTGGTATACCTCACTCAGAAAGATTTTTTTTCTAGTTCTATCCATTTGCCTGCAAAATTCATGTCTTTTTTTTTTTAATAGCTAAGTATTGCTCCTGTAAATGTACCACAATTACTTTATCCATTCTTCAATTGAGGGGCATCTAGGTTGTTTGCAATTTCTGGCTTTTATAAATAAAGCTGCTATAAACATAGTTGAGCAGGTGTCCTTCTGGCAGGATGGAGTCTCTTTTGGGTACATAATCCTCCCTATAGGACCCACTGAACAATGGAAAGAGCAGAACCCCATGCCAAAGAAGAGAACCCATACCTGATTCTGCAAGGTAGGCAAGAACTAGAGACTGGATAACCAAGAGATGATTTCTAGTGAAATTCTGTTCTACTCATACATTGTTACCTAGCCCAGTCTCCATCAAAGAGATGGGAACAGATGCAGAGTCCCAGAGCGAAATATAGTGCAAAGCTCCAGAAACTCCTAGAGCAGTTGGGGACATCAGGAGAACAAGCCCCTCAGAGTCAACGGACCAGCACTCTGGAGTCCCTCAGAGCCTGAAGCGGCAGACAGAACCTGCAGTATTGCCGATATGTCATGCGGTTGTCTGGCTTGGTGTTCTTACAGAGAACCTACAGGCTAGAGTGTATGAGGTTCTCTGACACTTTTGCCTGGCCTTGGGGCCCATTTCCTCCTGCTGAGTTGTCTAGTCCACCCTTGAGGTAGGGATCAGTGCCCGGCCTCATCTCATCCTGTTGTGCCCTGTTGAGCAGTAACCCTGGGAGGACTGCTCTCGTCTATGGGAAGAATCGGGGGTGGGGATGAGTGGGTAGAAGTGGGTATATAATGGAGGAGAGGGAAAAGGGGGAGAGCTAGGAGGAACGAAGGGACAGTAGGAAGGGTGTTGATATGTATTATTACGAGAAAAGATAAGAAGTGTGCTGCTTTGGGCAGGAGAGATGGCTTCAGAGTTAAGAGCACATAGTTGTTCTAGAGAGGATCTGAGTGCCAGTCCTGGCACCCACATGGCATGGTTCACAGCTGCCATTAAAACCAGCTTCAGCCAAGCCGACGTCCTCACGCCCTCCCCAGGCACTGCACACATGTGCACAACCACGCGGACTTAGACGCACAATGGAAAGAACGATATGGTTACAGTGTGCTGCTTACTCATACAGGAAATAAATAACCAACTTGGAATCCAACCCGTCCTTCTAAGGGCATGTACATTTACAAATAACACTTATGCTGAGCTTAGGAAAGGAAAAAAAAAAAAAAGGCACTGTTTTTACAAACCCTAAGTGCAGGGCAGAAAGGAGCTGTGGGCATCCCCTGGTGTGCTGCCCTCAGCCCAGAAAACATGTGCCCAATCAGCCAAATCAGTCCTTAGCAACTGGCCCAGGAAACGCTGACTTAGAGTTCCTGACTTTTCTACTTAGTCACATGGTCACCTCAATATTGTTCTTCCCACAAAGCCCATGGCAATTCACCTAGGCCCCAAATGTCTGCACCTGAACACGGAGTTCTTTCCACTATGAGAGAGCACTAGGCAACAGGATGATTACACTCGGGCTCTCTATGTGTTCCCCCACACAGGCACCATGAATTGGTCATGGCAAGCACCCAGAACTACAGTTTTCAAAAAGATAAGTTTTGTGTCTTCCTTGTGCAGGAAGTCTGCAACTCGATGCTGTTCTCTTTTACATCCAACACAATAATTACCGCTGTGTACCAAACAAGTGGGAAATCACTCTTGGGTAAATACATAAAACTGGAACTGTAAAACTGCAGTCAAATTTGAGTAATACTGTTATTGAAGTAATTGGGTTCTCAAAACTAATATGAATGAAAAATAAAAGACTCAGATAAATTTTCAAGTAATTAAACACTAAAATAATATTTTAAAATATCAACAGTTAAATGTACTTTAGAAGTGAGTTTAAAATATTAAAAAATAAATTTTATAGGCAGACTGCATTAACCTTTTTAAAAAAAAAAAACTCAGCATGGTGATACACACCTTTAATCCTGACCCTTGGAAGGCAGAGGCAAGCAGACTTCTGTGAGTTCAAGGCCAGCCTGGTCTCCAGATCAGACACAGTTAAAAAGTGGTACCTTTTCTAAAACAAAACAAAACAAAAACAAAAACAAAGTGAAAGAAAATATTAAAAATTACCTGCTTTCTCTGAAGTTCTAAGAAATACCATATCTGATGGAATTCTTTGATTCTGCAATAAAATAACATATTATTATTTGAAGATATACATTAACATTATACCATTACAAAGTAAAAATAGTTAATAAAGACAACTAAAAATGTTTAAAGTAAAATTGTACTGAAATACCTATTATTTCTAATTTTCATATAAAAAATAACATTTTAATTCATGTTTAGATATTTCTTAAACAATAGCATGCCACATACATGTCATTCTGACCTTTATTGTCTGGAAAATGTTAAATATTACCATTTCCACAGCATCTGAACCATACATACAATATAGTAGTGTTTTCACATAAAAATTACATCCTCCTCATTCCAAAATGTCCTGGAAAGTGGACAGTTGTTCAACAGCCAACACCAATCATCAGTAAAATGATACACGTGGGTAAACTTGAGAATAAGCAAATAGAGAAAATTTCCGCAAATGCGAGGATCTATTTATTCTCGAATAAGACAGAATAGAAAGTAACTAAAGATCATGGTACTACTCACACATTAAATTATTATCAATCATTATTAATAATTCTACCAATTGGAAACACTAAAGGAAAAAAATCAGTCTCAAGGAAAAGTATAGCATTAAAATAATAATTCACATAATTTCACAACTTATATCTTTTGAGAATTAAGTGAAAACTGGCATATATACCATAAAGAAATGGTTTACTCTCTGGTTTATGAATAATGAAAATAAATATTAAGTAATTAAGGCTGAAACAGACGAGATGTGAGACACAGCTGTTCCTTTCTAAAACTAAGAATGAGGGAGACCATGTAGAATGTAACAGATCCCAGGTCAAAGAAAATCTGCAGGAAAACTTCAACAATATTTTTAAAATGAAAGGTAATAATCATCTGATAAGAAAATGAGTGAAGCAACCCAAATCAGTCAAGTCCTAGGGGAAAACATATGAGCCATGGAACACACTACAACTGCAACAGAACAGAAAGCAAAACAGGGAAAACGGAAGGTAAAATGCTTTAAAAATTAAGAGCTTTAGGAATCAACAAGGTTTTCCTTCAGTATACAGGAAAATGTTAAGGCCAAGAATTGAACAAGACACACAGGAGGACTAACTATAACCTACAAAAAAGACCATGAATCCAGTTTGAGGTAATATAAAAACATTCTGAGACAGAAAAGCATTAAACCAAAATAGTCTATTATGCCAACCCAAAACAAGAAAATACAGAATTAGACCCACTCATATGAGGACACCAGGCTAATTAGAAAGCTATGGGCAATAAGAAAATTACAGTCTTACCAGGAAATAGTCCTAAGGCGAAGAGATGCTTACAGGGGGTGAGTGGAAATGCCTCCTGGCCCTCCAGCAACGTAGCACAGACACTGACTTAAATCATAGCCAAAATGTTAAAGCAAAACAACAGAACCTCCAGAGGTTGATGCACATCAAACATCAGCAGCCATCCTGACTTTTATGGGGAAGGCTTCTTCACTGACATACTACTACTCAATTACTTTGAAAAGAAAAATCTAATTTTAAATTAAAAGATTACTGACTTGGACTTCCCTAAAAGTAAGAAATTCTATTCAGATATGTCCACCTGGATGGAAGACAAAAGATACCTACAGCATACATGCCGGGGGACTCTGATCACAAGACAGGAAGCCTGAAAACTCACAAGCAAAGAAAAGTCCACTCAGAAGAAAACAGAAGAGAGTTTTCCCAGGCTCTTACTCAAGCACTGCAGAAAGACACAGAAGCCACACCCCCAAAGTGACCAACTTAGTAGATATCAGAAAAATTCATATTAAAAACACAGTTACAGCACACACATTATAAAGGCACACTGGACATAAAAACACTGCCTAATTACGGTGGACACAGAACTTTCCGGAGCCATTTGTATGATGTAACATGGGAAAACATAACCATGTTTTCTCCCTGGGATATATGTATTAGCATGTGTGCACAATTGACAATATCAAATGACACAGAAATACCCTTCAAAAGAGGCAAAATAATCAACCTAAATAACCAGCAACGCTAGAGTGCCTGAGAGCCACCTGTCCAGGGGCACCCCTAGTCCAAGGAACCTAACAGGCCGAACAGTCTCATCGCCAGACTTGCACTGGGTCTACACTGAACTGACCACTGTAGCTTTGTATCATATTCTGAAATGGAGAAGTCTGAGTATGTAAAACTCGTAATATTTCCCCCTAAACTTGTTTCAGTTATTCTAGGTCCCCTGAATTTCTATACAAATTCTAGAAAGCAGTGTGTCAATTTCTATCAAGAAGTCAGCAGAGATTTTTAAGATGGCCTAGCATGGATCTAGGTCAATTTCAGAAGTACTCCCAACCTAACAATAGCAACTAGCATATCTATCCATGTGGGTTGCTTTTCCATTTACACAGTCTGTCTTTAACATGTTTCGATGGTTAGAACTTTCCAGGTTACAAGCTGAGCAGTGCTTCTGTTAGATCTGTTTTAAGTCTTTTATCCTTGGGTGCTAATGTGAACAACATTTTCAGATCATTCACTTCCTAAAAGCAAAGTCTTGCATTTCCCTCCCATGCTGTGCCATGATGTGCTTCTAACAGGATCCCAGTCATCCACACAGGATATCTGAACTGCTTCTGATTCCTGGCTATTTTGAATGCAGATGTAAACATTCCTATAGAAGACTTTGTATCAACATAACAATATTTCTGTGTTGTAAAGATACGAAATTATACTTACTCATTGTATATGTGTGTGTATGTGAGTGTTTATACAAGAGTACAGTACCCATGTAGAGGTCAGAGTTCAACCATGTAGGTCGCAGGGATCAAATTCAAGTCCTCATTCTTGGCAACAAGCATCTTTTATTTTCTGAGCCATCTCACTATCCCCAAGGTAAAGGAACTAAATTGCTCCGTTACGTGACAATTATAACTGGTTTTTGTTTGTTTCTGTTTTCTCTTTTAAGAACTGACAAGTAGTTTTCCAGAATTGTACCACCCAGCCCTCTCAGGACATACGTAACTAAACCATATTCTTCTTGCCAATGTCAATATTGGTCACATCATCACTTTTTAAAAGTACCCATTCTGATTTATGTGTATTCCTGGCGACTACTGATACTGATTTTTTTCATGTTTATTTTTCATCGGTAACTCCTTGGTAAAATGTTTGCTTAGGTCTTGTTGAAATTTCACAAACAATTCTTTAAAACTCAGGTCCTCAGGCAGCTGAGACATCCTGCTGGCTGGCCCCTGCTACCTTTTTTCAGTTAAATGATTTTTTTTGAGAATTTCATACGTGAGTACCACATTTATATCATTTCCATTTCTATCCTCCCGCCCCCTCCAGTGTCTGCCTCCAACTTCTCTTCCAATTCCTCCCAAATGCATGATCTCTTCTTTAATTATTATTGATATATGGTTCTTTCAAAAACACATATTACATATTTTGTTTGTTTTTAGAGACATGGTTTCTCTGTTGTTAACTCTGGCTGTACTGGAACTCACTCTGTAGACCAGGCTGGCCTTGAACTCACAGAGATCCACCTGCCTCTGCCTGGAGTGCTAGGATTAAAGGCGTGAGCCACCACTGCCTGGCTCAAAACATATTTTAATTCTTGCAGTATGTGTTATTCTTTTGCTATATAGTCTAAGAATTACATTTCTATGTCTAGATTGAGGACATTTTCTCCTGTTTTATTCCTAAAAATTTTACATTTTACATTAAGTCCAGGATCTCCTTTTTAACCAATGGATACCTTAATCTGTTGAAAGTTTCCTTTTATTCTCAATTGTTTTTGAACCTTTTAGAAAAGTTACTAGTGCATTATCTGGGTGGGCTATTTCTGGGCTCTCCTTAAGGTCTCATTAGCCTGTTTCATCTCTCTCATCTGGAGCTATGGAGCACGCCTTGACACAGGAGAAGAGATTCTTCCCACTGGGTTTTTCCTTGTCGAGACTGCCTTAGCCATTACAAAACCTGTGCCTTTCAAAATTGGTTTTGGAGTCAGATTATCTGTGTCATTTTTTTTTTAAGTGAGGGTGGGGAGAGAAAAGGGGGAGGAATCTTCCTGTGACTTTGACAAGACCTGTGTCAAACTTACAGGTCATTTTTTTTTAATATTAAAGGCATATGAAATGTCATCCCCCAAGAACACAGTTATCTCCTTAGATCTTTTTTTAATTATTTTCATCAGTATACTGTAAGTTTCAGCGTACTTAATATTTTTCACAGGAGGAACATTTTTCATTTGCTTCCACATGGTCTGTTTTTTCACAGAAATGGAGATATACTTGTGTGCTGGCCTAACAGCCTGCCACCCTAGCATGCCACCTGCAAATAAGGACAATCACTGCCTGCTTTCCCAATCTACGCACCTTTAATTGTCTTTGTTCTGTTTAAGAAACCAGAGCAGCCAGGAAGTTAGGCGTGGTAGAACCTTTCGGTTTCCAAGTTTAGAGAAGAGGCATCCATCTACCTCTGCTATCTAGGGTGCTCCAGAGGGTTCTCTAGGCATGCTAGAGCTCTAGATGATGCTCCTGGTTGCTAAAGGCTCCTGATGACTATGCCTGCAGGCTTATGGTTACCAAGAGTGGGTACTGACTTAGTCCACTGCTTTTCTGGCATTCAGAGATATGACCATGTGGTCTCTCTCTGGTCAGTCTAGAGTGGAACAGACTTAATCACTGTAGTGATCATCTCTACTGGGACACGACTGAGAACTTTATATATTACCAACTGCAACTGGTAAATGTTTTTTCAAGATTTTCCTGTCTAGTTTTCTTTTGTTGTGACTGCCCTCCCTCTGGTGTTAGCACAGTGATAATCGTGGCTTTATAAAATGAGGGTAAGTGCTCCACCCTAACTATTTTTCTGAATTACTGTGTAAAACCAGTACCAAACCCTCTTTAAAGCCCCGAGGAAGGAATCTACATTTCTTCTTCCTTTTCGAATCATCTACACTACTAACGCAACTTCCTCATTGTTTTGTTTTCATTATTCTACTGGACATTTTCTTTGACGCCCACAAAGCAGCCCCCTGCTGCGCACGCCTTTGTTTAATTTCATATGGTAAATTTTTCTACCTATGTTGCTTCACCCTGCTCAGGCCAGTGAAGTTGAGGAACCTTTTCCATCAACAACATAAGCCCAATCGCACTCCTTCTCACCCACGGCGTCTGTGTCTGGGTGACAGTGAGACATGGCTGGCATGTCAGCATGTTTCCACTAGCGCCCTCTTTCTCATTCTTCCTTCCAAGGGTATCATCTGAATCCTTTCCAGGAAGATATCTTTGCTTCCTTAGAGGTTCCCAGAATGCTTCTACTCATGTCCTCTCTGTCAAATGCACTCCTGCTCTGGGCATTATGATATACACTGTACACTAACTCATTAAATTAGAAAATAAGAGAAAGAAAGTGGTTTTTCTCCTTGCTGCTTCTTCCCTAAGCTAGTTCTGACAAGGAACAGCAACAACAGGGTCACTCTGAGTCCTGCCTGCTCTGAGTCTGTTTCAAGGCTTCTTTCTAAAGCCTAGATCTTCAGAGAGTGACCAAAAAATATTTCACATGCATGTATGTGACTTCTAAAGGCCTCTAGTAACACACACTTCACATACATGCATGTGATTTCTGAAGGCTCCTAATATGTAAGTGACTAACTTGATACGTGTAAAGAGAGTAGACAAACTGACTTTTTTTTTTTTCATTTAAACACAGGCAAAAAGATATCTTTGACTTGGGATGGATGGATATTTCTAACAAATAATTTATGATTCTTTGTTTCATTTATATTAAGCTCTAAAATAATCCAAATACTGCAATATTCCACACAACCACTTATATAGTTGTTATCACATAATGCTTATCTTTCTTAACAAAAGATTGCTTCCTTGGATGGGAGAGGGGGTTAGAAAAAAGAAAGCAGTAAGGTTTTGCAAATGGTTTCTTCAGACACAGAACCTGCAAGATCCCCTAAATACATCTTATGGCTGTCGGGACTGGTGTTCTTGAAAATATCCTATGGGCTGGAGTGTGGGTGCCTCTTACCCTTACCTGCCCTTGGGATCCTTTTGCTCCTGCCTGTTTGCCTGGCCCACCCTTAACATAGAGACTGGTGCCTGGCCTCATTTCATCTTGATATGGCACGCCCTGTTTGAGTGGTAACCCTGGGGGTAGGGGTGACTGTTCTTTTCTGAGGAGAAGTGCATGGCCCGGGGGGGGGGGGGGGGTCAGTGGTGATGTGGGGTAGGTGATAATGGGAGATGGGGGGAGCTGAAAGGGGGAGGGCAGGGAGAAAGGCGGTCGGATGTATTGTGTAAGTTGTATGACAGAGAGGTGGGAAGATAAGTTCTGGGAAGATAATCCCAGGCAAATAAAATTCTGTTGCACCTCCTTTAAAAAAAAAAAAAAAGGTAGCCAGGCAGTACACATGCCTTTAATTCCAGCACTCGGGAGGCAGAGGCAGGTGGATCTCTGTGAGTTCAAGGCCAGCCTGGTCTACAGAGCAAGTTCCAGGACAGCCAGAGTTGCAATAGAGAAACCCTCTAAAAAAAAACCAAAACCAAACAAAATAAGAGAAACAGCACTCAAACATTTAGTATTACAAAAAATGTACTATGGCAGACTGCTGTTATAAGAAAAATACTTAAAACAAGTAATTAGAATTAAACAGTAAAATGAATTCTCATACTTCCCTTGCTTAAATTTTTTTAAGAACTATACCTTGAAACTGTTTTCTCTCTGCTGTTGTTGTATGTGGTTCTAGGAATCAAATTAAGCAAAGCCTGTGCACAGTGCCACACTCCAGTCCCAAGACACATTATCTAACAGAAGGCATGAAGCTCTTCCAGACTCCAAGTGTGACATAACAAGTATTGTAATTAATCTAATCTGACTTCAAAAATATCAATTCTATTCATAAAACATAAAATAGCCTGAAATTCCCTAAAAAGGCTACACTTGGTATAGTCATTAACATCTTCTCTTATTTTATTATTATTTATTATTAACATATTTCTCTTACTTGTAACAGCTTCCTCTCCTTTTAAATTTAATATATAATATTTTAAAAATAATGAAAGATTAAGTGGTAGAATGCATTGTTAGCATAAAAGAAGCCCTGGGTTCAATACCCAGCAACAAAAATAAGGCAAAGGGCAAAACTACACATTAATCAGGCAGACATACAGCCTATGACAATGTAATAACACTTGTACACATAAGATATACCGAGTCATGCACATTGTAAGATCTATCCTACAGAAATGTGCAAAGATATAAGGGTGATCACTATAGCACTTTAATGTCATGGATGGATGGATGGATAGACAGACAGACAGACAGACAGACAGACAGACAGACAGATTGATGAGTAGAAATTTCACAAACACTGAATAAATACAAGACTAGCAATTTCTGGCATTTATACAATGAAACACTATAGATATTTGTTTTAGTACCCTGTGCATGTGAAGAATTGCTCCACTTTGTAAAATCAAACCATACCTCAAGTATATAGAATAAAGAAACAAGAAAATCTTTTCTATGGGAAAAAGATACCATCAGCCCCAGGCAGCCAAGATGCCAGCCAATACCACACAATGTAGAAAGGTCTGGAAGAAGCCAAATGGGAATCTGCCCTAGAGACTTTAAAGAGTCAACAAGGAACTTCACAAGAATATAGATTGCAAAGTAAGAATATTTCAGAGAAGATCCACCACAGCCCTGACCCCTCACCATGCACCTGGGTACTGTGCATGGCACCTACACAGCACAGAATGAGGCAAGACAGCATCCCAGGAAGAATCTCTTACAGAGAGAGACACATGTGTCACAGGACGAGGCAGGGACAGCACTCCAGAAGAAAGCCCTATTGCATCCTGCCCATCAATTCTCTCTCCAGACCGCAGCAGTCCTGACTGTTGCCATGTCTGATTTGCTTTCTTTAGAACACGGCTTCTTTTCATTATGGCCTAAACTATTCTTCTAGTGCTCTTTAATTTTCATTCACTTTCTCTCCTTAAAATTTTAAACCATCAGAATTAGAGCCAATAATTACGTATAACACAGCCATCTAGACAAGCAAATTCTAAACAATGTAGAATTATTAACATTTTGAAAACAATTCTGAAGTCAAATGAGATACATTAAGCAATTAACTCAGGTCTTTTAAGAAAAATATGACTTTTCCTATAAACATTGATGTATACTTTAACAAAATAGACAGAATATATATAAATATAAATATATGTATATAAACTTAGTTAAAATACATCAAATCTCACATAAGCACATTAAGAATTAAAATACCTATCTCAACAGATCCTTTGAAGTCGAAGTTACTTGTAATTAAGCTAATGTTAATGAGTGATGTACATAAAGATCTAAAAGATATTAAAAATGCATCAACCTTCTCCACTATGATGAGGTCTCCAACTTGTATGTCTGAACTCTTAACTTGCACTTTACCTTAAAAAAAAAAAAAAAAGAAGTACAATCAACTCAGGGAAACAAACGTGCACCAGAGAGTAACTTTAATAACACTTTAGAAATAGCTCTAGGGCAAGAATAAATAAAAATTAAAGCAGAAATTAGTCTCTCCTCATACTACCAAGTTACATTTCAGATACATACAGCCATATATAATTAATCACGTTACTAAACTACCAAACACATGCTATGTACTATTTGGGAAAATTTACTCAAAATGGTTGTATATGAATCCTTAAACAGTCTCTAGAAAAGACAGAAACACAGAAGAAAATCTCTGTGAATCTGAGTAAGATTTCAGGACATCATAATCACAATGATGAAAAAAAATAAGCTAAGTTAAACTTTATCAAATAGACTATCAGAAGACAAAGGCTAGCAGAAAAAAAATATGATCAACAAACTAGAACCTGGAAAATAGCTGCTCGGGTCTATCTATGAAAAGGAATAGTCTGGAAAGACAGGAAGGGGCCTGTGGCTAATCGTCATTGTCAACAGACTGCATTTACAATCACCTAGAGGACAGACATCCGTGTTTAGATGAGAACAGAAAACCTACCCTACACACAGGCACCACCATCCCACAGGCAAAGAATCTAAGACTGAAAGGGGTGAGGTAGGCATCGTGAGTTAAGCACCAATCTTCAGTTCTCTGCCAGGCCAGGCATCTAGGATCCTGTTGCCATGGTGGACTGGGAGCCACACAAGCCATTTCTTTCTCTAAGCCACTTTGTCAGGCATTTCACCACAGCAACAAGAAAAGTAACTAATACCAATCTAACTGAACCAAGGATACCCGGGCATTCATTCAGCAAACCCACAACTACTGAAAGAACCACATTTCAATAAAGTAGACGCACACCCCAAGAGAGACCTGGAGAGAGGTTGGGCCAAATAATGAAGGCTACTGGGTTCTAAAGGCACAGAGAAAGAGGGCAAGTGTGCGAATAAAGAGGTAACTGTAACACACCATTTGATGTGACTGTGAGATCTGTCGGTTTTCAAGTTAAATGATAAAGGGGGGGTGGGGGAAAATCATTATGAAATTAGTCCTGAAACAAGTAGCCATTAAAGTGAATGACTGAGAGGCCTCAGGACCTATTCTGAATCCTTGCAATCCTTCTTTTGTTTCATATAAAGATCTTACTGACACTTCTTTTCTTTAGCTTTGTTCTGTTTTTAATTGGCACAGAATGATTGAATAGAGGGTACAATGTGAGGAGATGTGTGTGTGTGTGTGTGTGTGTGTGTGTGTGTGTGTGTACGTACATATGTATATAATACATATATACATGTATATATATATGTGTATGTATATAATATATATGTATGCATATATGTGTGTATGTATATAATATATATATGTATATATATATGTATATATATTCCATAAATTTGATATATTCATCCCCTCATACATTCACCAATTCTTGGTGGTTAAAACATATTTTAGGAGCTGGAGAGATGGCTCAGTGGTTAGGAGGACTGACTGCTCTTCTAGAGGTTCTGAGTTCAATTCCCAGCAACCACACAGTGGCTCACAACCATCTATAATGGGATCAGATGCCTTCTTCTGGCATGCAGATGTACATGCAGATAGAGCACTCATAAATAAAATAAATAAATCTTTAAAAAGAAAAAAATTCTATTTAAAATTTTTCAGTACAATGTTCTTAGTCACAGTCAGCAGAACTTGCTTCTCCGGTGTCTCGGAACTTGGTGCCTAATCCCTGGTCTCCCCTAACCCCTCATCCCCACTGCCCTCTCTACAAATTCCTCGGGTGAATCGTTCTTCTACTCCCCACTTCTATGAGATCAGCTTCTTCAGATCATGAGTGAGTGAGCACATGCAGTGTTTATCTTTCTTTCTATGCCCAGCATAATGTATTCCAGATTCATCCATGCTGGTACAAATCACAAGCTTTTGCTCCTCTTTTTTGTGCCTAAATAGTGTTATTATGTATACTTACCTCACTTTCTTTCATTTATCCACTGATAGACACATATTTGCTGTTGATACCATAGAAATACAAAGCATCTAAAGAGGCTATTAGGAGACATTACATGCCAGTAAATTCAGCAACTTACAGGAAATGAATAAATTCCTAGACATATATTTCAATCACTACTTCAATCGTTGCAGAAAAAGCAACTGATGATATTAAGCATCCTTCAAGATTTACAAAAAACAAAAACTGCTCAACAAGAGACTGGAGAGACGGCTCACTGGTTAGGAGCACTATTTATTGCTCTCCCAAAGGGTCTGAGTTTGGTCTCCGGCACCCACATCTGGTGGCCTATAACTCTAGCTCCAGGGGGTTTTCTACCCTCTCTTCTGGACTCCACAAGCACCTGCACATAAATACATGTACACATAACTAAGGATAAAAATAAATCTTTAATAAGTAAAAAGATTAAATGTTAAAAAAATTTTGCTCAGCCTACATTAGCAACAAAATCATTTTAAAAATATTCTTTAGCTATAACCAACATTTTTAAGATCCTTAAATACAAATTTTTCTAATTATCTGAGTAAAAATGAATTTAATGATTTTAGAAAGAATGCTGAATTAATAAAATGTGGCATCACAGAAAGGAGCATTTAAAGACTAAACGCTGAAAATATATCCAGTTGGTGAGGTGTATTAGCCAACTACTTCCTCTCTATATCTAGCTCACCACCTGAATAATCAACAAAAAATAATACGGACGCCGCCATGCAGACTTCAGAGCGCAACAATGCACACACTTTTTTGTCTAATGCGATATGCAAACGAAACAATGAAATTAGAGTACTAGTTTACCACATCAGATAAAGAATTTGTTTTTTAAAAAAGTGACAATACCTTGAAAAATCTAGCAAATATCTCAAAGAGTAAAATTTCCTCTATGAGCAAATGAAAGGGATATGCAGTGCTTCTGCAAAGCCTTAGTCGCCCCTGTGCATAAGGGAAGTTTCTTATCTCGCTATCTTACAGAGTTTAAGACAAAAAATACCATTAGCATCCTAAGTATCTAGGACCCAGAAGATGGTGACAAGTAATAAAGATCACAGGCAGAAAGAAAGGAAGTCAAGAAAAAGCCGCATATGCAGTTAATTTCTATACAAGGCAGGCAACTCATCAGAAAGGGAGGCAAAGAGCCAGCTCAAAATCCACTCCAGGAGACAAGGTGATACTCTACTTAAACAGCTTCTGCTCCCAAACAAAGCATTTCCAGGGCATTAGCATATTTAAAAGTAAGGCGAGGCATTCCTTTGCAAAGGAAAGTAGTAACAACATTTCTCCAGCTAACTTTCATCCAAGTGTGCCCCAGAACTGTGGTAAATATGGCACCATCTCAGCAAAGCACAAATGGAAGCCACCGCCATTCTAACAGGCAGTCTATGAAACATAGAAACAAAAGGGATAAACACAAAGTCTGCAAAAATACACTTATACTGTGATTAATCATAAGCAAAACAGATGCTTTTACACGCTAGCTTTCACTTACCAAATATGTCAAAACGCCCATCAGCAAAGCACGGGGCCACAGAGAGCACTGTCCAGCTCGGCCACACACAGGTGTGACTTAGTCAGCACAGCCTCAGATGTCTCCTCTGTGACTCTCAAGAGCACCTGAGTGATGGCCACTCCAATGTGAGTGGTGTGTGAGGTAAGAAAGTCAAAACACTGCTACTTTCACACTTGCACATGGAAAACAGCCATGTCTTCCATCACTACCAATGTGGCTGACACTTTATAAAGGTGTAGTGCCACGTGCATTTGAAACAAACCTACGGACAGCTGTTTTTAAAGCATGTTGAGTTCAAGCGGTACAGAAGTGGAAAAGCCAAGAAAGTGTATGACGTCTTTGATTCAGCTGCGATGTAACATAAACACCGAAGGCCATGCTGGTGTCCATCTGGGAGATACATAAAACCAGCCCTCACACAGGTCTGCAGGGGCCTTGCAGTCTGAGCAGCAATATCCTTTGGAATTCCAAAAGTTAGCTTTGTTATAGTATGGATAATGAAATTTTGCTTTTTTCATCATAAAGTTAACATCACATTTTTCTAAAGTGGTTGATTTTATATTTTGAAACGTTGTAAAAACAAAATATAAATAAAACTTACTTGCTAAATAATTCTGGGTTTTTAGACTACAGAAGTATTTTTTTTTCTGAATTCACGTGTGACATTGGAAAAAATTCAAATAAAAGAAAGTAACCTGACCAATGTTTTCTGAATTTATATTATTTAACTAAATAATGGATTGGATTATTGTCAGACAGTTCACGCTTTCGCTGCTTTAAAGGCATGTCCTGTCCATTGCCTCCGCGGCTTCTGAGACTTGTGTGCAGGGTACCCGAAGCACTTGCTTTGCTCTTAGGCTTTCCTCCAGGGCATCAGGTTTCAACAATCTGACCGTGCCTCAGTGTGGACCTCTCCTTCCTTCTCCTTCTTGGGGTAGCTTGAACTTGAAGGCACAGGCTCATGTCTTTGATCAAAGAGAGAAAGCATCATGCCGTTCCTCCTTCCTCACTCTATGTCCTTTCCATGTCTCCTCTCTTAGGGTCTCCATGCTGGACATGTCAGTACACTTCGTGTTGTTCTGCTGTCTTGAAGAGCTGCTTGTTTTTATTTGTTTTCTGTTCCTCGGTTGGATCCTTTCAACTGACCTACATTCAAGATCACTGACACTCCAATCGACTCAAATCTGCTACTAAACCTTCTAGGAAGGTTTTCTATTTTTCAACCCCAGAATTCATTTACACATTTTACATAATTTCTCTGCTTTACTGTTATTCTCTACTTATTCATATATCATTCTCTTGATATCTTCCTTCAATTTCTCCTTGGCTTCCTTGCTTCCTTGACCGGGGTAAAACTGTTGGTTTAAATGTCATATCTACTAGAGCAACATCTGGCTTCATCAGAAATAGTCTGTAAATTTCTCCTGGTAATGTTTCCTCGCCAGCCTCTTAATCTTTGTGGAAAAGTGGACAGACCAGTACGGCTGGAAATAAGATGTTTCAAATACTCCTTCCTGTCCTGGGTTGGTCTTTTTGCTTCATCTGTGCTGCAAATGTGTTTGTCTGGTGAGTTTATAAAGTGTACTCTTTGTCAAGTGTGCTCTCTTTTAAGTTTCTCTCCATTGGCTTATATTCATCCCCGAATGTTTTGAAATTCCTTTGAATATGAAGAAGGGGGAAGGAAACAATTTTCCCACTCTTTGCAGACTGAGTCTGTACTCCAGCCCTCTTTCAGAGTGTGGCAAATACAGGAGACGTTTACAGCTCTGCCCTAGCCATCGCCTCCTACTACACACAGCACAGACGGTCAAGCAAAGGCCAAGGAACTTCTCAGGTCCTTTCTGGACATTTATTTCTCAGCATGCATGTGGTTCTCAAAACTCTACAGTATACATAGGTATGTCAAAGGCTCAAATATCACAAAAATTTTACCCATTTAACTCTGCTGCCTGCCACTTGACTATACTACACTAGAACTCAGGTCTCAACTGTAATTCTTTGTCCCAGGCTGCTTTGATTATCCCTTTATTCTGACATATATATGAGAAAATCTTGCTGCTTTTCTAGTCTTCTGCCTTGCATTCCAAGCAGAGTGAGCCAAAAACTTTTGCCTTGAGTCACTTCTCAACTTCATCCAAGGTCTGTAGAGAAAGGCAGTAAGTTTTGTTTTGTTCCACAAAAAGGCAGCAGACTGCCATTTTCAAGACTTGAAGATGATCTGGTGCCAGCGGAATCAAACAAATCCAAAATTTTTCTGACATTTTCTCAGTTGCTTTTATCTGGAGTAGGCAATCTTGTGGGTGCTAAAACTGTGAATGATTTCCAAAGTTCTCACAAGGCTGGTTCTGGCCGTTTCTGCCGAAGGACAGGCACATGGAGCTGCTTACTCTGCATGCTCTTCTGACATCGTCACTACACTGACATCACCACCCCAATCGCCAACACACGAGACATCTATCTCTGCTTCACCACAAACACCACCGTAAATTTCAAAATAGGCTAGAATCTATAACTGTTTTCAAAATAACAATGTAAAGTCAACCCTAATTTACCTGGCCTTTGGGGGTTCTTTTTCCTAAAAGTAAAGCTTGCTTGCTTCTCTAGTACTCGTGTGTGTTCACATGTACTCATACACACAGATGGAGACCAGAGGTCAATGTTGGACGTCTTCCTCAGTCACTCTCCATCTTATTCTTTGAGACAGGGTCTCTCACTAAACTTGGAGCTCACTGAGACAGCTAGACTGTGCATAGTGAGCTCCAGAACCTGCCTGTCTCTGTTTCCCAAACACATACTCTCTCCCAGCACTGGCCTACAGATGTGCACCACCACACCCTCTCCCAGCACTGGCCCTACAGATGTGCACCACCACACCCTCCCCAGCGCTGGCCCTACAGATGTGCACCACCACACCCTCTCCCAGCACTGGCCCTACAGATGTGCACCACCACACCCTCCCCAGCGCTTGGCCTACAGATGTGCACCACCACACCCTCCCCCAGCGCTGGCCCTACAGATGTGCACCACCACACCCTCCCCAGCGCTGGCCTACAGATGTTCACCACCACACCAGCTTTGTACACGGTGCTAGGGATCCTAACTCAGGTCCTCATTTTTGCACAGTGAGCATTTTACTGACTGAGTGACTGACTTTACTGACTGACTTGACAATCCATTTCACCTACTTTAATAATTTAAAAATACTATAGAGAGAGTAATCTTTTCTACATATACCAGACGACTTGATATTTATGCAAATGATGTGGACCCATATCACACACGGCACATGAAAATGGAGCAGACTTAAATGTAGAGCTGAAACTATAGTTACTAGAGGAAACGAGAAATCATTACAGAGTTGGCCAATTATTTCTTTGCTACCACACCAAAAGCACAAGCAAGAAACAAAAGTGGAAGGATTAAACCAAACAGAAATGTGTTTGCATCAGGAAAGTGAAAACCACAGGCCCACAAAATGGGAGAAACTATCTGCAATCATAAATCTGAAAAAGGACTTACCCCAACGCAGCTAAATGGAAAAACCAACAGCTCAGTTTAAAAAGTGGTTAATGGATATGAATATATAATTATCCAAAGAAGATACGCAATGGCCAGTAAACACACAAAAACACTCAATCTCAACCATCGCTAGCAAATGCAGATAAACCCATGAAGTCCTGGTGAAGACACGGCAAAACCAGAACCAATGCACACTGTTGGCAAGGGCGCTAATGATGCAGCCAATGAAGAAATAGCATAGTAGTTCTTTTTAAATTATCACCTAATCCCAATCTCCCTGCTGGAACGTATCCAAAAGAAATGCAAACAATATTTATGCAAGAGCTGGTCTACACGTGTTCGCATAACAGTCACAAAACATCACCGCCCGAATGCCCACTCAATGCTGAACTGATAGGACACGGTGTGGCATGCAGTGGTTACTTGTCAACAAAAACAAAATAGCACTTCATGCTACAACATGTGAAAGCCCTAAAAACATGCCAAGGGAAAGAAGCAAATGACAAAGACCTCATAATGATTCCAGTCATGAAATGTCCAGAGTCGGCAAAACCAGAGACAGAAAAAGGAGAGCAGTGGTCACCTAGGGCGTCAGTGAAGAAATGGAGGGGAAAAATGAAGAGGGAAATCCAGTGAATTTTGGGTTTCTTTTGGGAATGTTAAAAACGTTCTAAAACTAGATGGTGGTGATAACTATACAACTCGATAAACACAGCAGAAAACACAGATCAGTACGTTCTAAATCAATAAATCTTACGTCACATACTCAGGAAGGTATTAAAGATAGAAAGGTTAAGAGGTAAGCAATTCATTATGCTTATCATATACAGACAGAACAAACAGGATCGTCTCTGACTTCACCTTTCGACAGAGCCCTGGGTCCTCACTCCCGTTAGAGGTTCAGCGTGCACCACAGTAACTCAAGGGTCCCTTTTCTACTACCACAAAGCCTGTTTGTAACGGAGTGCCTCCTTCGCTTTCTGATAAACTGCTTTTTCATTTCCAACTACAGACTGAAAAAATGAGGAAAATGAGCTCCTTAGTATTGTTAGAACAGGAGTTAAAGGCCTGGACGGCGTGAAGGAAGGAGCACTATGCACATGCACTGAATGACGACATTTATTGCAGGCGCTTAATGCAATGATCTCAACACTGACCTTTATGAGTGTGCTGAAAAGCAAGACACACTTTAAAGTGCTACAGTGCATCACGGACACATGCCTGTAGCAACTGAGATTCTTTCAAATCTGTTCCACCATTCTAACAGAGCGTATCACACAGGGGAGTGTGTGCGCACGTGCATGTGTGTGTGCGCGCGTGTGCTTGTGTGCACGTGTGTGGCGCATGTGGGTGCACACATGTGTTAGTCTATAAATATGAAAATACACATATACACACATGTGTAAGCATCAAGAAAATGAATAATGCTCTACCCAAAAGTCTAACATTATTTACTGTAAGAAAATCGGATCCCATATATAATCAGATGAGCATTCAAAAACAGTGATCATGAATTGCTTCCTCTATTAACTCTAACATGATCACACTTAGCAAATCCAGGGAGGATTAACAGTAGCTTGCTAACCTCTCACTGTAAGCTTGCTGTATAACTGTGAATTCATTTCCTTGTCTCGTTGAAAACGCCGAAATTCATCAATCGCTTCCCGTGTGATAGTAACAGCCAAGACAAAACCCTGTAAAACAAAAAGTATTTTAGAAAGAAGAACAAAAGGAAAATTCTTTATTATTTAGTTTTACTCCCTCCCCCTTCAATTTACATTATACCCTAAAACACAAAATGAAAGAGAGTAAAAACACTACAAAATGAATATAATGTGTAATAAAAGATTTACAACCCTCAAACTAAAGAAGAGACGACTAATGTCACATTATATGCACATCCATCCAAACAGCAAAAACTACTTAGAAGACTAAGGGAAGGGGAATGAAGACTCTAAGCAAACCCATGTTATAGCTAGTACACTTAGCCATTCAGATAATGACGATGACTGGCATAAAATCCCAGCTTCTGCTTACATCTCTCAGACACAATCAAAGCACTGAGGAACACAAGATAACCCCAGATTGATACACTGATCAATTTTCTTACACAGTGATTACACAACCAGCTGTACTGGAGAGTAGAGGTACAGTTTAGTGTTTTCTTATCTTGCTTTTTAAGTCAACTCTGAACAGGTCACTTGAATCCTATCTAAATAGAGTTTCAACATACTTATAACCTATTCTGAAACCTGATGAATATAAAGTCTATCATTTTTAAAGGCTACATATGTATCTGACAAGCTACAAGGATATTCTTCCAGCTAAACATGGTAGCATACACCTATAATCCTAGCACGAGGGAAGCCTGAGGGTCAACCTGGTCTACATAGAAAGTTCAAGGCTAGCCTAAGCTACAAAGAGAGATTCTGACTCACAAGACAAAACAGACAAATGGAAAAAGAGTACTGTTCAAACCACTTCCTCATGACAAAAGAACTGCCTTCAACAGTCACTGTCTTGTTACTGATTACTTTAATTCAATCTACTGTAAATAACAGAGATGAATTTCCACTCAAAGTCTAATAATCTTTCATTCTAGCTTTTCCTCCTGTAAAACAAAAGGGCTACATAAATAGGTCACTGGAAAGACTCCGTCCTACGTCATCGACACAGCATTTTTCTATACACCCTGCTATAAAGTACTGGTGTGAACATGATTTAAATGCCAGGGCAAGGAGTGGATGAACTGGAGAGATAGCTCAGCGGTTAAGAGCACAGGCTGCTCCTCTAAAGGACCTGGGTTCTATTCTCAGCACTCACAGGGCAGCTCATAACCACCTGTAACTAAGTCTCAGAGGATCCAATGCCCCTTTCTGGCCTCCAAGGGCACCAGGCATGCATGTAGTGAACAGATACACATGCAAGCAAAACACCCCTACAGATGACATTTTTAAAAAGGAAAAAAAAAGTAATGTTAGAGCCAGGCTAGGAAGATACAGCTCAGTAAGGCGACGTGCTTACTGTACAAGCTTAAGAATGAATTTGACTCCCATAACCCACATTTAAAAACAAAACAAGTGCAGTAATCTCAGAGCTGAGGAGGCGGAGAGAGAAGGAACCCTAGGGCTTACCTGTCAGCTAGCCTAACCTGCTTGGAGAGCTCCAGACCAGTGTGAGACTCACATCAAAAGTAAAGGTGACAGCAGCTGAGGGGCACCAGGCGAGGCTGTCCTCTTACAGTCACATGCTCACACATCCACACACACACACGTGCACACAGTCATGGGGTGCAGCTCTCATCTGAGGTTAATCTGACAATCTGTGTCCTTCATTCTGACCCCTGTTATCTCACCTTAACCACAAGGCCATGTGCTTGTGTATTCTTCCTAATTATAAACGTGTCACATTTCAACAGCCTGAGGCCACCGAGTCTCCACAACTATTTAGCCCCAAGATCAACGGCACTCTCTGTACTATGGACCATGGACACCGTCGCACACCCGCTACCACTTACCTCTTCACAGCTCAACTCACACTGCCCTCAAGCAAAGGGACCAGCCAGACCGCTGTGCTTGACCGCACTCAGCACCCCCTCTCCATCTGCCTCATCTTCATCCTTCTTGGATACCACTCTCCTGCTGTTTTGCTAATGCTGTCATTTCGGCACGTTTGGTCCATGCTGCTGGCGCAGATACTAACACATCCCACTGCCATCCCCAAAAGTGGTGCCACAGTTTTCTCCAGCTGCTGGCTGAGCGTGACACACCTCTACAGCCTGGTCAGTCTGTGCTGAGATAGCTGTTGTTCTTCTTGTAGCTATTCAGTTGTTATGATGCCAATTCTTAAAAACATTACTCTTTCACCATCAAACATCTTGGTACCTTTGATGGAAATCAGCTTGCCATAGATACAGAGATTTATTTTTGAACCCTCAATCATATTCCTCTCATCTATATGCACATGTTTGTTAGTACCACATGTCCTAATAAGGATGTTTTCCAAATAAGGATATGTGAGTCCTCCCATTTTTATTTACTTTTCAGGATATACTGGCTACTCTGGGTCCCTGGCATTTTCAAAACAATTTTACAATCAGCTAGCAATTTTCTGGAGGGGAGTAGGAGAGGGAGCCAAGAGGAAGGAAACTACATGGGATTTTGACAGGGCCTGGATCAAATCTGCAGTTCACTTGAAGGATGCTACCACCGTAACACTAGTCCACAGCATGAAATGACTTTCCATTTATTTAATTCTTTATGTTTTGTAGTTTTCAGTATGTACTTTTACACCTTAGCTAAAGTTAGTCCTAAATATCTTTTCTTTTTGATACTATTACAAGTGGAATATGCTAATACATAAAAATACAACGAGTTTTGTTGGCTTGTATCCTGCAACCTTGCTAACTCACTTTTCCATTCAAATCCTCCTCTGTGTGTGGATTCCTTAGTTTTTGGTTTTGTTTTTTTTTTTTTATATATACAAAATGATTTCATCTGTGTACAGAATTAGGTTGCCACAATGGTTAATAATGTCAGTCAAAATGACAGAATATAGAATCAGGAGCCCTCTGGGCATATCCCTGAAGGAAGCATTCCTTCTTAAAGACAACAAAATCTATTCTAATTGTAACAAGTGATCATAGTTATAAACCTGAAGAAAAAAAAACTTGCTACTTCTTCCCACTTCTAAGAGCTGTGAAGTCAGTGAAAATGAGACGCCATTTCTAATGGAGTATTATTAGGGGGTGGAATGAGTAGGGGTAGGCCCCAATCTCTGAAAACAAGTCAAAATTCTCAGGAGGAGACAGAACCCAGTGGTAGGCAAGGAATCCTGGAACTGTGCTTCATGAGCCAGGTCCGAATAAAGGCTGGGTACTGTGCACAGTACCACGTGGGCAGGGTCAGCGACCACCAGGAGGCAGTACTCTACTGCTACCTACCAATGAGGCTGCCATGGGTGTGGGGAGCCCCCAGACTCTGGGCCTAGATTCTGCTGTGAGCCTCTGGCTATACCTATTCCTCTATTGCAAGATGCTCTGAGCAAAACTGAGTCACTAAATTAACTGCTCAGAGCGGCTAGTTTCAAGAAAGTCAAAGATTACCTAAAGGAACATTCCTTCTCTGGCTAAACATTCAGCTCCACGGAGAGAAGCTACTGCCCTAAGTAAGCATTTAGCTCCATCAAGGGAGGCTATTGTCCTTGAGAAGCACCTAACTCCACCTAGAGAAGCTATTTCCCTGGGTAATCATCCTGCTCCAGCAACACAGGACATCTTAAGGCAATTGATGCCCTCATTGTATACCTGTTGAATACTGGGACAAAAAATAAAGCTTTAGCTCCATTCCATCTGAGCTCAATGATACTATGTGTGCCTGGCCTATCCCCTTCCTTTTTTGTCTTTTTTCCCCTCTCCTCATAAGGTCCCTCAGTAACCCCCCATTCAGGTACTTTACGACTTCAGTCTTGACACCATGGGGCCCTAGAAATAGCTCATGGCTTGCCTAGGACAGGAATGAGACTGAAAGAAAGGGAGTTGATGCCACTGCCTCCATCTTGACTCCCAGAGTGTCCTATCAACAGGCCTCTACATCAACAGTCCGCTCTTCTGAGTTCTTGGTTGATCATGACAGACTGACCAATGATGGAAGATCTAGAAAACCAAGTCAGCACAGGAGTAGCTGGGTCTTCCCATTGCAGACCAGGCAGAGATGCAGGCTTTGGTGCTGCTTCCTATAAAAGCCAAAAGCACACACGCAAAGGCTATTGGGAAATAACGTCACCCTGAGACAGCAGCATGTATTGTTGGTAAGACTGGACACAGGCTGTCACAATGCCCTGCCACTGCCTCTCTTCCAGTGACCATGAAGACCATCTGCCAAAACACATCAGCTTACCTTTGAGGGCTTATCATGTGCCATAATTTCCCAAGTATTTCAAATAAGTTACCTCTTAAGAGTCACAAATAGACCTTCTAGGCTACGTCCCCTTCACCTCTAACATACAAATAAAGATATTCCAAACCAAAGAGAATTAAGAACAAGCTCACATCTCCCACTAACAATGCATCTGCTGCATGTCTGGATGGTAGGGTTCCTAGTAGGTTTTCATTTTCACCAACACCTCCAAGGTGGACACTCACAAAAATAGGTTTTAAAATTTGACTGGATTGGAAGAATCAAGTTTATAAAAATGATCATCCTACCAAAAGCAATCTACAGATTCAGTACAATTTCCATCAAAGTCTGAGTATAATTCTTTACAGAAAAGAGAAAACAATCTTAAAATTCCTTGGGAAGCACAGAAAACCCTCAGATGGCTAAATCCAGCCTGAGTAGAGAGAGATGGCTCAGTGGGTACAGGAACTGCTTCTGCAAGCATGAGGACCTGAGTTTGAATCCCCAGCATCTATGTAAAATGTCAGGATGGCTACAGGTACCTATAACCCCAGTAACTGGGAAGCAGAAGCAGGCATATCCTGGGACCGTGCTGGTTAGCCACCTTCGCCAAAAAGACAAGCTCCTGGTTCAGAGAACAACTGGCCTAAGACAACAGCAATGATCACAGGCATCAGACATCTCCTCTGGCTTCCATATGTATGCATGGGCACATGAAACACACACACACACACACACACACACACACACACACCAGGCATCACCATACCTGGTTTCAAGTTGTACTACAGAGATATAGTCATAAAAACATCATAGTACTGGCAAAAACAGACATGTAGACCAAAGGAACAGAATTCCCTGATATAAAACCATGCAACTACAGCTACCTGATTTCAACAAAGTTGCTAAAACTTCTCGTTGGAAAGAACAGTCTCTTTAACAACTAGTGCTGGGAAAACTGGATACCACATGTAAAAAGATCAAAGCTAGACATATATTTCTCTGTCAAAAAGCAACTTCAAATGGATCAAAAACCTTTAACATTAAATAACATTTAAAAAAAAAAAACCAAAAGACAATAAAAAAGACCTTAACATTCAATTTGAAACTCAAAATTCTATAGGAAAAAGACTTCAAAATATGAGCACTTCATAGGACTCCAGTAGCAGGAAATGGGTCAAATACAAACAAATGAGATATCATGAAGCTAAAATGCAAAATAAACTTCTAATCAAGTAAAGAGGCAGCCTATAGAATGGGGGGAAATCTTATCAACAATACATGAAGAACTCAAAAAACTAAACAAGAAAACAATCCAATAAAAAAAAGAAGCAGGCTGAGTAGCTGAACAGAGAGTTCTCAAAAAAATAAAAATAGCCAACAAATTTTTTTTTACAATGTTCAACATCCTTACACATCAGAAAAATCAAGTTAAAGCTATTCTGAGAGTCTCTCCTCCCAGTCAGAATGGCTGTCTCCAGACCTTATGTGGCAGCAGAGGCTGGAGCAGGGTGAGGAAGAGGAAACTTCCTCACTGCTGGGGGATATGGACTGTAGACTCATGGAGGAAGTCGGTGTAGAGGTTTCTCGATATGCTAGCAACAGAAGCTTCTCAAGGTCAGCTACACAGCTCCCGGGCACCTTCAGGGGATCTGCGTCTTACAATGGACACTTCTGCAGACGTGTTTTCCACTGCTCTGTTCATAACAGCAAAGAACTGAATTCAGCCTTGGTGTCCATCGATATAGATGAATGGACAATGGAAATGTGGTACATGTATACACAATGGATTTTATTAAGCAATAGAAGAAAATAGAATTATGCAACTTGCAGGAAAATTCATAGAATTGGAAAACATTACATTAAGTGAGGTAACCCAGGCTCAGAAAGACAAAAACACGTGTTTTCTCTCATGTGCGTAGCTGAGCTTTTAGTTTTTATATAAGTGTGTCTATGTGGGAGGGAGGGAGGGCAAATGCCAGGGAACTGGAAAAGGGGCCTGTGATGGGGAGGGGGTGACTTGAAACAGAAAATTACCCTGTAATTAAATCAGAGTAAATGTTATCTATGCTATCTATATTTAAAACCTAAAAAGTCATGATTGATTCCATTATCATCTGATCATTTATGAAGGATCTTAGCTCCCGATTATGTTCTCTTAGGAATTACTCAAATTAACTTCCAGATGTATAATCAAGAAGAAATAATCCGTCTTGATTAGTAATGCTAATTAAAATGTAATATTCTGTTTTTGCAAATTTCTACATATTTAACAAATTCCTGTTTCATTTTGATTTTGCTCTTGATACCTTTCACTATAAATTTAAACTTTCAAAGTTGGAAAAAGTCAAATAAATGAAAGGCTGAATGAATTAAATTTCATAAAAAATATTTTTAAAAAAACCCAACAAATAGAGGCTGTAGAGAAGGTTTAGCAGTTAAGACCACTGATTGATCTTCCAGGAATCAGATTCAATTCCCAGCACCAATATGGAGGCTTACAACACCCCATACCTCCAGTTCCAAACATTCATACACATAGAATATAAAAGAAGAAAATTTGACTGAAAAAAATGACACTACTTAAACTGATTTCTCATGAAAAAATGTAAAGGGAAAAAAACCAAGAAACATAAAGGCAGGCATACTAGAATTAATATCTGACTTCTCAATGGAGACTCTAAAAGCCAAAAGGGCATGAAGATAGTCTACACACTCTTAAGAGATCACACATGCCAGCCCAGACTACTATACCCTGCAAAACTTCCCATCATAATAGATGGAAAAAATAAGACATGCAATGATAAAATCAAATTCAAGCTGTATCTATAAATCCAGCGCTACAGAAGGTGCTGGAAGGAAAACCTCAGTCTGAAGGGGTTAACTACACCCAACAACATATAAGGAATAAATAATCCCAAACCAGGAAATCAGAGGAGAAAACACACACAGGACACACCATCACAACAAAAACCACAACCACAACCACAAAACAATAACAGGAATCAAAAAACACTGCTTGTTTATATATCTCAACATCAATCATCTCAATTCCACAATAAATAGACAGACTAACAGAATGATATAAAAACAGGATCTACCCTTCTGTTGCATTCAAATATGCACCTTAACATCAAGGATAGACATTACCTCAAGGTAAAGGGATAGAAAAATATATTCCAACCAAATGGACCAAAGAAGCAAGCAGGTACAGCTTGCTGTAAAATAGACTTCAAACCAAAACTAACTTGAAGAGACAGGGAAGGACACTGCATACTCACAAAAGGAAGAATCCAACACAGGGACACACTGCAGTTCTTAACATGTTTGCAGCAAATGCAAGGGCACCCAAGTTCACAAGAGAACACCGCTACAGCTTAAGTCACATACTGACCACACGTGACAGTGGGAGACATCAATACTCCACTCATGCCAACCTGAGGGATCATCCAGACAAAACTAAACACAGGAATGTTGAACCTAACTGACATTGTAAAACAAATGGACCTAACAGCTAACTACAAACCATTTCACCCAAATATAAAAGAATATACATTATTCTCAGCACATCATGGAACTTTCTCCAAAATTGACCACATATTCAGACATAAGTATCAAGAGATACAGGAAAACTGAAGTAACACCCTGCATCCTATCTGACCACCATGATGGATATCAACAAAATAGAAACAACAGAAAGCTTACAAACCCATGAAGGCTGAACAACTAACTACTGAATGAAAAATAAGTCAAGAAAAAACTTAAGGCCTTTTAGAAACTGAATGAAAATGAATACACAACCAACCCGAGCTTATGGCACACGGAGAGGACAGTCCTAAGGGGTGAGCCATGGCGCTAGTGCCTACACAGGAAACCTGAACCAGCACTTAACAGTACACCTGAAGGCTCTACAACAGAAAGAAATCAGCTCCCCAAACAAAGGCAGCAAGAAATAGTCAAACTTAGGGATGAAATCCATAAGATAGAAATTTAAAAAATACAAAACATCAATGACAAAATTAGTTCTTTGAGAAAATCAGTAAGATTGACAAAGTCTTATCCAAATTAACTAAAAGGTGGAGCAAGAGAATATCCAAGATCAAACATAATAACAGATACCAAGGAAATCCAGAGAATCATAAGGACATATTTTAAAAAAATTGTACTCCACCTAATTGGAAAATCTAAATGAAATAGATCATTTTTTTATATATACCACTTATACCAAAGTTAAATAAAGATCAGATAAGCATTTAAACAGACTTAAAACCCCTGAAATAGAAACAGTAATTAAAAGTCTCCACCCCAAAAAAAAACAAAAAAACAAGCCCCTCTCCTCAAAAGGCCCCTCAGTCCCACCCCTCATTCAGGTACTTTCCTACTTGAGGGGTAGATAAATCTCCCTAGGAAATAGAAATAGAATAGGTAATTATGGATGGGTGGAAGGGGTGGGGTAATGGAACTGGAGGATCAAGTACAGAGGGGGAGGGAAGAGGGGAATGAGGGAGGGAAAACAGGGAGAGAGCTAAAATTAAAGGCCTTTTAAGAGGTAGTATGGAAAGGCAATCTAAATGAAATCACCAAATAAGGGAGACAGAGCCCCAGCTGGACATCTCTTGTCACCAAATGAAGCTTCCAGGACCAGGACTGGGCTACATGAAAGACTTGTTGGCCAAGGGGTCCCATGGGAATTCCCAATCAACCCAGACTGTTGCCAAGACTCTACACAAGACTCTACAGTGGCAAGACCCCATTGCTGAAGACAACACCTACACAACTTAATGAACACGGAGAAGTGGAGCCGGTGCCTACATAGAGCCTTCACCCATATTTGCTAGTGTCTTTGGTACAGGAAGGTACTCTGCACGTTTCCAAAAGAGAAATGTGAGCACCAACTAACCCAGCCACAAACCCTCTGCTCTACGATGGTGTCCTGCCTGCATGATATGCTAGGGCAATGGTGGCACAAGGCTTGTGGGAGTAACCAACCAGTATCTGATATGACTTAAGACACACTGCAAGAGAGGGAACCCATATCTGGCACTAGCTAGGTGGTCAAGAACCTGAGGCTAGATAATCTAGAGACTTAGGGTAAAACCAAGCACTGCTGTTCTTTAAAAAAAAAATAATAGCAACAATAAAATGACTCCTAATGACATTCTGCTATGTTCAAAGATCAGTGCCTTGCTCAGCCATCATCAGAGGAGCTTCCTCCTGCAGCAGATGGTAACAAATACAGAGATCCACAACCAAACACTATGCAGTGAAAAATTTTGGAACACTCAGCCCTACACAGGATGTCTCCACCAAGTGCCTCTCCTCCAGGCTCAGGAAACCCCAAGGAAAAGGAGGCAGAAAAAGTGTAAGTGCCAGCGGGGATGGAGCACACCAGCTGGGGTCCTAGAGCTGAAGGAAGAAGTGGACATATGCCTCCTCCCTAACCGAAGCAATCTCTATTGATGACCACTTGCAAATGAAAGTTTAGTTTCCTCCAAGAGAGTCTCACTGAGGAAACAAACTCTTACAGGCACGCTCCATGTCCAGCAGTAGATGGCCAAAAGAAAATGAACTCAAGGCCATCTTTGGAGGTTTCCTAAGTTCATAATGTTGTATTGGGGCTCTTCTTCTTTTTATTTTAAATCTTATTATTTTTTCTTCTCTCTTTTTACCTTACAGATCCTTTGCATATATATTCTGACTTTCAATTTAGTGTTTTTATGGGATTCCCAAGTGTGTGAAGGAACAGTCCCAGTTTCTTGTGCCTTCTCCTGGGTTCTTTCCTTCTGTTTGCTTTGTTCAATCCAGAGCATTAGTTTTATCTTACTGTATTGTAGTTTATTTTATTTTATTTTACTTTATTATCATCCCACAAAAGCCTGTTCATTTCTTTCTTTCTTTTTTTTTTTCTTTAATTGTCTTCCAAGACAGGGTTTCTCTGTGTAGCCCTGGCTGTCCTGACACTTGTTCTGTAGACCAGGCTGGCCTCAAACTTAAAAGATCCTCCTGCCTCTGTCTCCTGAGTGCTGGGATTAAAGGTTTGTGCCACCTTTGCCTGGTGCCTGTTGTTTTCTGTAAGAGACAGAAAGTGGGTGGATCTGGGTGGAAGGGTAAGTGAGGAGGAGCTGGAAGAAGTAGAGGAAGAGGAAACTATAATGAAGATATATTATATGAGGAAAAAAATCTGTTTTTCATAAAAGGGAAAAGCAACAACAACCAATGTTGGCAAAGATGTTTATAAAAGGAACCCTCCTACACTGCTCTTGAAACTAGTCCAGCCACTGAAAACGCAGAACGGCATCTAACACAGATCTACCATATCCCAGCTATACCATTCCTGGGGTCTACCCAAAAAAAAACCCAGTCAACTATGATAGATACTTTCCTTACCGAAGAGTCTTCTCAGGACTGGGGAGATGATCAGCTGGTCAAGTACTTGCCATGCAAGTGTTGAGGACCAGAATTCAGGGTGGAAGAAGATGCTCAAAGTTGAACTCCAGCCTCTACATACATGCACATGAATAAGCACATACAACACACACATACACAGTTGTAGACAAATACACACACAATTCTTCTATTGTTATTGATTAAATCGGCTTTGCCTGCAAGCTTTTTAATAGAAAAATAATCTTCATTCTGATACAGAATGTTAAAAAAATTTATTTTCAGTTCATGTTTCTGGGCATATAGGAAAGCACAAGAGAAAGTAGTTTCAGAGATAAAGCTAATAAACAACACTGCTGAGAGAACGTGGAAAGTATTATTAATGAAGATAATACTAGTTTTTAAAGTATTCCAATTTGGGGGTGGGGGAGATAGAGAGATGGCTCAGTACTTAAGAACACTGGCTGCTCTTTCAGAGAACCTGAGTTTGATTCCCAGCACCCACACAGCAGCAAGGGATCCAACACCCTCTTTAGACCTATGAGGGTACTGCATGCAAGCACACATGGTACACAGATACACATGCAGGCACAATATCCATGAATACAATAAGTATTTTTATTCCAATTTTATTTAGAAAGCAGCTGGAACATGTTATGCTTCAAGTAATTCATTTACTATAAAATTGGTGGACCACAGACTCAAGATTTTATGACTACCAGCTATAAGATGGTCTTAGGTTTTGGCGGCTTTCAGCTGAGAGAAATCCAGAAATGTCAACTAATACCTTTCTCTGAACAACCTGACAAAACATTAGAGAACAAGCAGAGAAAAGATGTCAAAATAAAAATGTGTGTATAATAAAATGTGTATGACATAAATGGTTTTGAAAAAAGATGTCTTTACAGATTTTAGAATCTATATTCTTTTTTGGTTTGTTAAGATTTTTAATTTTTATTTTAATAAAAGATACAAATGTCTGGGTTTAGTCTTTTCTAATTAAAAATTTTATAGCTGAATATGATTCCATTTTATGTGTTCCATGTTTTTATTATCCATTCATCTGTTAACCAAGATCTTGACTGATTCCCATTTTTTTGGTATCATAAATAAAACAGCAATAGCATTGGATGTGCAAACATTTCTAAGACAGGTTGCACCCAAGACTGAAATAGCTGGGTCATAGCATACTTCTATTAGTCATTTTTTGAGGAAACTCCAATGTGATTTTCATAATGGCCACATGCATTAATTTGCATGCAGTGAATAAGGGTTCCTTTCCCCACATCCTCTCCAACATTTGTTGACAGATTTCTTAATGGTAACCATCCTTTCTGGGGTGAAATGTTATCTCTTAGTAGTTTTAATGGCATTTCCCTAGTAAGTAGGGATGTTGGGCACTTTTAAAAATAGTTACTCAACAATGAAGAAAAAATGAAATCATAAAACTAGCAGAAAAAAAGACAAGAGTTATAAAATATAATATTAAGCAAGGTCACCCCAATTCAGAGGAAGAATTTTTGTTCTCCCTCATGTGTGGATCCAAGCCTGTGATGTACACATGTATATGCAGTGAGGGTAGAGCTGAACACTTAGAAAGGAGACCAGGAAAGGGAAATATTAGGTGACAGGGAAGGACAGATGGAGACAGAAGGACGCATGACTTGTGAACCAAGTCATAAAGCTCACTGTTTTTCTAGTTTCAACTTTGCCATAGTTTTTTTGTATTTTTGTTTGTTTCTGTGGTGGATTGTTGGGAGCTAGATGGACCTTAGGCTTTCCCTGAGACCCTGATGCATGGAGAAGGAACATAGTTCCTTCTCTAAACCCAGGAATATACTTGGCAGAGGGCATAATGGCTGGGGTCAGGGCCTTAGGACCCCCCACAGGGGAACTACAACTCTTCCCACCCTAAGGGACTGTGGTTATCAGTCTCAAGACAGTCTTTGCTAGGTCTGTAAATGCTCTAAACATGACCTGCATTCCCTTGTGCAACATGGCTTGATTATTCCTACAGACTTCACCCCATTGTATGATAGCTTTCCCTTGCAAACAGTATATGTGTACTTCTTAATAAACATGTTTTACGTAAGACATAGCTTGTGCAAGACCTCCTGACCCCAGCTCTTCTACCATCTTCCTCTGCTTATCTCCTAGCTCTCCCTTAGAACTCTATCACTTAAGAAAGACCTGCTGGTCTAGGTCAATGAATAAGTGCATAAAATTGTGATTAATCGTGAAAATGCAAAGCCCTCTAAAAGCAAAGGGCCATGCTTTTAGAGTGGCCATTCAAACTGTATTTCACTGAAATGCAGAGTTTAGAACTGGGCAAGTGTTTGGATGGCTACCTTAGTCTAGCTGTGTGGTGTTTATATTTGTGAGATCATTATAAGAAAGTGATTTTTATAACACAAATGTTGAACATCTCTTTTAATTCTGCAATAAATTCCATGTGGTTAAAAAGAAATTTTAATTCCTTGGTAAGTTTGTATTAAAGAGCCAAAATGGCAGAAGCCTGTTTCTTAGATTTGAAGATGAACCTATGTGCTCACTAACTCTTTTAGATTCCTAATAAATACTAAAATACATATAAACCAGCACAAGCATTCCTCAATAGTCATCCATCTTATCCCTCAGATACAAGTTTTGCTACTGCAAAACCAAGAAACAAAAGGAAACCATAAAAATGACTCAGTTCTCAGAACTATGACAACAGAATTCAGGACCTGTCAGAAGTGAAACAAAGGGGGCTTTTCACTTGGACTCCTTACATGAATAATAAAGTATTTTCATATTAAAATACTTATCTAAATACAATTAAAGTCTTACATACCAAAAATTATAAAACACTTCGAAAACAAACCTGTACCTGAAAATTTAAGCTAAGACTTAAAATGAAACCAGAACTGGAAATAAGTACAAAAAGGCACAAGGAAAGTCGCCTTGATGTACAGTGTGTTCTATGCATACATAAGTACACATACACATGCTCACTTGGTATACATGTTCTATGCATTCATAAGAACATGCGTATGCGTGCACACACACACACACACACACACAGAGACAAGCACAAAGATTCACATAAATTCATTCAAAGCACAGCTAAATAATCAACTTTATGAAAAAGATCAAATAAAATTCTTATTAAAATATCCAAATAAAAGACATTTACCCTTTTGTTTAAAACCTAGAGAAACCATTAGGAGAAAGAGGCAGGCAGATATCTATGAGTTGAGGCCAGCCTGGTCTATGTAGGGAGTTCCAGGCCAGCCAAGGATACGTAGAGAAAACTTGCCAACAAAAAATTAATTTTTAAAAAACTAGTGAAAATGGAGTTGATAATAAAGTCAAAGTGCTAAAGCAAAATATGACTCTAGATACCTTGCTGCAGACTGTTAAGAATTTGTATTCTCAGACTATCATTGTTTAACTTAAAATAAATTTTAATTCAAACTACAAATAATATCTAAATGGTAAGTAAAACTGTAGAAAAGGAAGTAAGAAACACATTAAAATCAAAAATATGTTTGTTTTTAGTATTAGCAAATACCTTTTCTGTTGTAAAATTTTCTTTAATGCTATACTGCCTTCATCAAAAAAATAGCAAAACTAATCTAGACATAGGTGCACACCTTTAATCCTCGCACTGCGAGACTCAGGCAGCAGATCACTGTGAATGTGAGGCCAGCCCAGTCTATATTGAGTTACAGGCCACCTAGGGCTGCATAATAAGGCCTATCTAAAATAAAATAAAATACATTTCAAATAAACTCCTAGGAAGTATGTAGCATACATATTATTATTATACATATATATTATACATATTATTTTCCATATACATATGGACTTATGAATAAACAAATTACTAACTACAACAATCTCTGGTGGCAAAAATTTATAAACAACCTATCAAGAGAATGAACACATAAGGTATGGTGTAATATTATTTAAAAAAAATAAAGAAATGAAAGATGAAGTGGATATACGTTTGCAAACATGGACCGATTTCATAAACCTATGTTAAGCCAGAAAAACATGGTACAATAGGATACAAAGAAAGTAACTCTCACAAAATAGCTTTTAAAGAATGCAAGACAAGAGTATACACTATTTTAATGATACATTCCTGAGTCCTATAAGTTACTAAGAAATGCAGAAATTATAATCTTATCGAAGGATTCTTCCAGTGGGAGCAAGAAGAAAGTCACCAGCACCCTCTCAAATAGCTATTGCGATGGTTATTTTACATCTCTGTGAGAAAGCACCCGACAGAGACAACTTAGGGAACAAAAAGTTTACTCTATATTTAGCTCCTGGTGTGACAGTCCATCACAGCAGAGAGCAGAGCAGCTCACATGATGGCCAAGAGGCAGCCAAGCCAGACATAGCTGGGAAGGCCACACTGTGATTACCCCACTTCCTCCAGCCAGGCCCCACCTTCCTGATAGTCTATTCCAATTCTGAGTCTACCAAGGGACCAAACCACAGATTAGATCATGGTGCCCCCCCCCCCACACTGTGATCTAATTCTAATTATCTCACAGACAATGTGCTCTCCTAACCTCCAGGGCATATAAGCAATTCAACCAAGGTGCCAATCAATAGTTAACCATCACGGCCACCTACCTACCACCTACCTGACTTCAGCTTTCTGTGTATACAAACACACTGCTCCATATTCACCCAGAGTAAATCCTAACCACCCGGTCTAGCCCGCTGACGTTTTGTCTTTCAAATCTCAGGTACTGTCCCCTTATTCATACTGTTCCCCTATAGTACGGTACATGTTCACAGCCTGGAGGGGTTGACCCTTGCTCTCTGATACCCTTTCTACCTACTGTCTCCTCCATCCACAGGCTCCTGCAGGATAACATGCTCACAGCCTGGAGCATGCCACACATGCAACTGCTGAGCCCTCTGCCTGCAATACTCTCTCCCTATTCTGAACAAGCCAACTACTTTGGCTCTTATCCCCTCTATTCCCAACTACCTTGTACGTCTACCCACTCCACGTCTCACGCGTCCTGCTCCTGTCCCCGCATTCCTCGGCAGCCTCTGTCCCCTCTTGCGGCTTCTTTCTCGTTTTATAGCCTTTGCAGTTTTATTCTAAAACTTACTCAAAAATAATGTTAAGCATTTTTGTCTTACCAAAAATAAGTCCCTTAAGCTCATTTCAAAGGTCTTTACTGCACACTGACCTCTCCAGGGGGGCACAGACGGATTTCTGCTGCAATGGATGAGTGTCGTCTCATTTTTTCTCCCAGAAGCAGTGCCAATGTCTCTTTGAGTCTAACTGATTTAGTAAGTGAAACATGTACCCATTTATTCAGTAATTTTGTATTTATATGCTACTGTCACTCCTCAAATCCACCATATTGTTATGGCTTTTTGGAAGTCATTAACACCTCAGTCTGACTTTACTAATGATGGACACTCCCCCTTCAGCTCTCCAGCATCACTGGGAAGTCTAGTTGGAAAAGGGGCTCACTCCAGCCAGCATGGATCAGCCCAAGAGCAGAGCACTCAGGCCTTCAAGTCTAAAGGTCACTGGGGACTCCTGAGGCCTCCACCTCACCCTCTGACTCAGTGGGAATAGTGATATTTGTTGTGTGCCTCTGATCATCTAACAGAAAAAGAGCAACCAAAACAATCAACGAGTCATAAAGAACTCTGAGGAAAAAATACATCTGAAAGAGGTATATACCATTACCAGCCTTTTAAAAACATTACACACTGGGTAAGCAAAACTCCCCTGCAGTCAAACACCTTACAACTTCCACCATCAGCTGAGTGTCAGCTGAGTAAACCAGCAGACCCAATCCTCAGCATCGCTCCAACAGCTACACAGCACAAGACGGAGTGGGAGCCGCAGGCTGCTGCCACCCCTAATACAGGTGCGAAGGCCCCTAGCAGGACACTTTATGATCCTCCAGAATGGGGACCTAACACCTGCAGCTCTGCAAGCAGCGCATTGACAACACACTTACTGCAGGATTCATGGGGGTTAAGTCACAAAACAGCACAGTCTTTTACCAAAAGCTCAATGATACATAGCAACACCATGTGTAAAATACAGTTAATTTATCTCAATCATCTCAACTGCTTAATTTTAATAATTATATGCTAAGTACTAAACAATGTAGCATAACTATAGAAGTATTTTACCAGAGGAGCCCAGTAGGTGTAGAGGTAGCCAATTTTCAATGCTGGTACAAACTGTGAGCAGGACACTACCAGAAAATAGAGATTCAAGAAAAACTTGAATTGTTCATACAAAACCTAAAAGGGAATAAAGAAATTAGCACAGTCCCTTCAAGAAAATGTATTCATACTTCAATCAATTAAACTCAGCATAACATACAAACCCATTTCATTAATGAATACATGTTGATTTCAGAAAAGTTAATTTTCACACTGACTTTCCAAAGATATGTTAAGATTACCCCCAAATTATAAGATACAGTTTTTTAAAGATAATTGGGACTTTCAACTATATTAGAAGTACATTTCCCTAAGAGTCTTATTTCTTTTTGCATGAAATGTTTAGTTTTCCATGCTGATCTAAAATATTCACATGCACACCAAAGCAAGTGACACTCCTTTACCTTAAGCAAGTTAATGAGCATACAAATACTGCCTGAATACCAGTAGGCAATTCACACAAAGGAGGAAACTCATAACTCCTGAGACTTATGAAATGGGAAATATAGATACAGACACAGATAAAATATAACACAGTGTGCTTTTAGCATGGGCACTGAGCTTTACAGACCTGCAGTGAACAAGCCCATGGATCTAAGCACGACCACATGAGACATGACTTATCATTCACATGAAAATATATAAACAACAGACCAGTTTTCAGGAAGATAGCATCCTACATACCCTTTAGTGTCTTTCAGTACTTGATTTTTGATATTATTTTCAAATATGAAATAAATTTCATCATCTAATACAATTTTAAGACTGCTAAAACTGAAAAGCTTTGCTTTTTTTTTTTTTTTAAAACTAAAATTGTCTTCTAGAGATGAAGATAATAGTTCAGTGGTAGAATACTGGGCCAGCATACATGAGGTCCTAGTTTTAATCTCAACATTGCAAACAACAAAAATAAAAACTAAAAATAAGGCAATTAGAGTTATAGTTAAGAACAAATAAATTTTAGCCCTGTGTGGTTATGCACACCTCTAATCCCAGCACTCAAGAAGCAGAGGCAGACAGATCTCTGTGAGCTCAAGGCCAGCCTGGTCTACACAGGAAGTATCAGGACAGCTAGGGCTATGTAAAGAGACCCTGCATCAAAAACAAAAGGAAAGAAAGAAAAAAAATAACTCAAATAACAGTCTATTTTCAGTTAAGCTTGCAAAGTTGTAAATTCCAAATGTCCTTGGAAGCCATTCCTCATGCAAGGTGAAAGACACAGCAAGTTCAACAAGAGAACAATGGGTTAAATGGTTACTGTTGGCTCAAAGAGTTAGAACCGGTTTGTACATATTGAAGTTACCGGAATCATCATACAATTCTGTGTGTAACAAAAGCAGTTACATCGCAATATGTTTATATCCATAATCATGCTCAATTGCTGTCTAAAATGTTTTGAATTATTTCATAAATTAACCTCAGCAGGAAAGAAAGCTCTTTTTCTTCAGTGATTTCTGTAAAATCTCAGCACAAATTATATCTATTAGCAATTCAGAAATTGGCATTTGTGCTAAAAATGGCATAGAATTCCTACTGTGTAATTACTAAATGTTTCTGAAATACTACGTTTTATATGAAAAGACTAATTTCGGAGACTTGATAAGGAAGAAAATCATGTACACAGTAACCTAGCACTGTGCAGAGCCACCAACAGGTACTCTCAGAATGCAGCCGATGGCTGTAGGGATTTATACTTATTAAAGGTGAGCTATGCTACTGGCTTTAACTATGACCAGTGCGTTACAATGTACTCAGTAGCCTTGGGGACCTTTAGGACAATGCACCATTCTTAGACATTATGCATTTAATAATTTACACTTGAGAAACAGTGGCCTTGTTCAATGAAGATGAGAATTTTTATCTGACTGAAAGATGGCTTACATTTTACTGTCCTGATAAAAGATCGATCTTTTGATTATGGAGTGGTTGATTCAATATTTTAATAAAGAAGCACATTAGATATCAAGCCTATTAGTGAACAGCTGGCCACTAGGGCTGGGGAGGACCATTACGATCCAAAGAAACTCAGCATTGTTACTTTAATAAACATATAAGATAAAGCATTTTTTATCCCACATAATCAAGAGCTATTCTTACAAAACAGAGTAAGAACCAACAGCTAAACTTTGCCAACATTTTTGTTACAGAAATATAAGATAGATGATTGAATTTTTGCTACAGATCAACCATGTTGATTTAACTTCTAAGAACCATTGATTGGAAAGAAAACAAATTCCTGCAAAATAAAAGAGACATATAATCCATATCAGCTGCCTTTAACTCATAAACATGAACCTATTAAAATAAGATATATAGAAGTAAAAATTAATCTACCTTTTCAAATCCACAGTATACTAAGTTTTACAATTTAATCAAAAGTATTAGTAACAAAAGTAGTAAGCTATTTAAACTTAAGTATTTAAATTTAACAATATACTTAATTACAGATTAACTCATGAGTTAACAACGTAACAAAGCCTAAGGTCAACAGCTTGATGTAGAAAAGGCATCTATAAATAAACACATACAACTATTTTGTACTGTGAACAAGCTGCACTTCCTTTGTGAAATTCCTTGGCAGACGTTAATATAACATTCTACTTTTCCCTCCAAACAAATTTCAAGTGTCCCCAGAATTATAAAGTGTTTCCTGACCATTTACTTTTTCTTTACTATTTATACACTTTTATATTCTCATAACATAAATGTTTATCAAGAACTGAAAGCAATAATCAAAATATAAATATAAATATATATTTTTTTCTTAAGTAGATAGAGCCAGGAAAATGCAAAGGGAGCCTTGAGCAATAATATGAAAGGGGAAGGTGTGAAACTGGAAGACACTGGCTTGGACAGACTGTGGGTGGCATCGACAGCTAGAGTCTCTGCACGTGTCTTCAGAAGGCAAAGGGAGGTAGCAAGCTCAGACACACACGACGCTGAAGATGCAATCATCTTACCCCAGGTATAAAGGTAAATACATTGTATTTCTGATTTTTTATAGAATTCCTAGGATGTTTTTCTTCACACTTCTCTGGACATCCAAGCCACACTGTTCGAGCTTTCAGTTCTTTCTTTCTTTGACAAACATTTATCAGCCAATCACAGCAACTGCATAAAACAAAAGACATACATACATTGTATATGCTTTTTTAAAGGTCTAAATTAATTCTACATATTTAGAATCAATATTGATTGTCTATATTCCTTGAACATAATATTCTATCTAATGCTAATCTGTGATTACCCTACTGCCTTTCAACATCCTATTACAGAGTCCCCATTCTTGATCGTTGACGGCATAAGAAGACCTCACACTTGACACTATCCAATACAGAATCCAGTAGTCACAGATGACCATTTTAATTTTAATTAATTAAAACTGAAAACTCAGATCGTCGGCTATCCTTTAAGATGCAACAGCCACACTGGTTAGTAGCTTCCATGAGAAATGAGAGATCTAGAAGCTACCGTCGTTACAGCGAGTCCTGCAGAGCACCACTTGGTACAGACCAGTCAACCATGGGCCAGGTACCTCACACTACTTATGAACACACTTCTCTCAGCATTCAAAACTCAGCAGGAATTCCTCAGAAATTCAATCTGCTATAAAATTTTGTTCTTCAGCAAATAATCTGATATATAAATACATGAAGACAGACCTAAGTTAAAACAGTAAACACACAAAGCTAAGCATTTGAAAAATACATTACGAATTTAGGAATGTGTTATTGCTAATTATGTCATTGTGCACAGACAGAATTACATAGTTGTTAGAGAGCAACCATCAAGTCCATACAGCTGAATAAACACACTCGTAGACTGGAGGTATGCAAAGACTGAAGCTTCCTCACAAATCCCACTGAATCATACAGACCACACAGACCATCAGAAAGGTGACTTCAATGCTCAGAGGAAAGGGCATAAGCCTCAATTACTTCGATAGCTGGGTGTGGTGAGTCACACGTGCAATCTTAGCCCTTTGGGGCTGAGACAGGAAGACTGGCACCAATGGAGAGGCCAGACTGTGCAACACAGTGAGCTCCAGGCCACAAGGAAAGTATGCGTGAACCTTACTGATTTGTGAGCTAATGAAAAAATTAAGTTATGAGGAGTATTTTAGGACAAAGTAATGTAAGCAAAAGATCAGAAAACCTGAAAGATAGAGGGACAACAGAAGAAAAGTCTCTAGAAGCCGAAACTGGTCATTTCCTTAATAACATTTCTATGTAAACGACATTATTGATTACAGAGAATACTTAAGATTAATGTAGTGCCTTATGCTTTCAAGTCTGGTTCATCACACAAATTATACTTTTTCTTAAAATGGTTTAGGATCAAACAATCTACAATCAAAGCAATGTTCTAGCATTAAAATATATTTACATATCAAGAATCTATCTTCTAAAATTTTATTCATAATTAAGTAATTCTTTAAATATAGACCACATCTCTTTCCCATTATCTTCCAGACTAGACTATCATATCTAACTGCAAGTATTTTTGTTACCATGACCAAAGTAACATGGCATTCATGTCATCTTACAGGATGAGCATTCCCATGCTTCTGCACCCTAAGTGTTTCACAGATTATCTCAAAGTCCAGGGGCGGTCAGAACCAGGAGGAACAGTCCAGACCCCCCCTTCCCTCCCTTCATATGGAAATGCCACTCCTGGCTCCACTTCTTTAGGGACAAGGTGATTTTTGATAACAAGTAAAATGTAAATCTCGTGAGAAAAATCATTAGCCTATATCAAAGAAGTGTGTGTGTGTGTGTGTGTGTGTGTGTGTGTGTGTGTGTGAGAGAGAGAGAGAGAGAGAGAGAGAGAATGTCCCTCAGAGCAATTTGTAGGAAGCTGCATTCATTGACATGAAAGAAATTCAAAATTGAAAAAACAAAAATTAGCATTTCAGCAAGACATTTTTAAGCCTCCAGGCTGAAGTCTCCAGGTTATTTTTCCATAGAACAAATTTGAAGAAACAGATTTTGGGCCAGGAAGTACCTACTCAGTCCCTGATACTAAAATTAATTGTAAAATGAGCCTTAACTACTCACAAGATCTATAAGAAATGTATTAAAATGCTTGTAACACACTAATCTTAGTTCCAACCTAATTGTATTGAAATACTCACTAAAATTTCCTTCCTGAAATTAACTAATTTCATACATCTGCTGTGAGAACCACCATATGTAGCTGCAATAATTCCAAATGCAAGAATGCCTGGTATTTAGAAAACAAAATAACAAACATTCAAAACTGAAAATATATGAGCAATAAAGAATTAGGTCCAAGCTGGTTGCTAATACATGATTCAACTCTCTACGGTACAGTTTTTAATTCCTATAATCATTTCTCTATGGAGCAGATCCTCACCAAACAAGAAGACTGTAAGGGTGTCTCCGGTTACACAACCACAAGGCAACCGGACGTGCACCATATCTACTGACCAGCATGATAGCCTGGATAGGTCTATTACCTTTTTCCAATGAGATCACTATTTATATAAAGTACTTTATAAGTACATCTATAGGTTTTGTTGAGCTGTTTCAATATCCTTAAAGCTGGGTCCTTTTGCCGTTGACATACACATTTTTGAATATATTCTTAATATTTTCCATGAGGAAAACACCATATTATAAATATAATCTAAAACATGGCTATATATTCCATTTAAAAACAAAAACTATAAAGGAGAAAAAATATCAGAAAAATCCATGTACTAATGTGTTTAGCACTGTGAGACAGAGTGCTCGGGCTTGGGCTCCTGCACAGCAGCGGGAACCAGTGCTCAGGCCTCCAGTCTCTGTGGAACCAAAGAGCACCCTGAAAGTGGGACTTCCATTCAGTGGTTTCAGAGGTCAGTGCAAGACCCAAACTTTGGCCCCAGGGTCCCCTGGGAGTCTGGAATATTGGTTCCAGTGGTCTCTGAATCACTATGGATGTGAGGTTCGCATTTCTGAGGGGCCAGTGATCACTGCCAAGAACTGCAGTCTGTATTGCTCTAGCCCCAAGATTAGTTTGGCTGTGGCTCTTATCATCCTCCTAAGAGTAGACAGACTTCACTGGGCCTGAAGCTAAGGACCCTGTAACCAACAAGTACCTAGATTCAAAGGATGACCCAGGATTTCATCCCATCTGGTCACCTTGGTGTTGAGTGCCCAGTCCCATCCTAGGTCCTGTGGACACACAGCCAAGAAAGGATCACTTCAGCAATCCATCGATAATTAACACCAAGTTTTCATCAATCCCCAGAGGAACTTCACACAGATACCACTCTAGGAAGAATCCAAAAGGCGTGGAAGAAGACATCAAGCAAAGTCACTACAACAGATTCATAAACATGACAAAGTCAATGCAAAAAATATGACACAACCACCACCCAGATCCATCACCAACTGACCAAGTCCCATAGAAGGGAATTCAAAATTAGAGAGCTGGAATGTCTGGGAAAGAATTTAGAGTCTTATTGTTCAAAATAATTAATGATCATATCCAACAAACAGATGCATGAATTTAGAAAATCTATTCAAGACCTTGACAAGACAATCTCCAAAGTGAACATAACAATTAATAAATTGAAATTGAAGTTCTAAATATAGAGAAAAATATTAAGGAGATTGAAACATTGAAAAATAACCAAACAGAAATAACTGAAATAAAGGAGATGATTAATCAAATAAAAATCACGAAAGACAACCTAATTTATAGACAAGACCATGAAGAACAACAAATTTCAGAAAAGGAGGACAAAGTCAAGAAAGTAATTACAGACACATGTAAGGAGAAAAACTAGGAACGGGAACACTGTTTCTAAGAAGAAAGGAGCCAAACCTGAGAATTCAAGGAGCTTGAAGAAGGAACAGAAGTTAAATCAAATGAAATAGACAGAATCTTTAATAGAAGAATAGCCAAAAAGTTCCCAAATTTACAGAAAGTAGGCTTCTAAACACAAGAGGTAATAAAACAAACAGACATAACAGAAAACTCTCCATGACATGTTCATCAGGATGTCAGAAATACAAAGTAAAGAAAAATCCTAAAATGCAGCATGAAACAGACAACAGCTTACATACAAAGGCAGAAGTATCAGAATTACCAGGCTCTTGACAAGCAGCCATAAAAGCCAGAAGAGCTTAGAATGAAATATTTCAAGCTCTGAAAGTAAACAACCATAAACCAAGAACACTAAACCCTGAAAGCTATCTTTCAACACTGATGGAGAAATAAAGGTATTTCAAGGGTGCAGCACATCATGACAAACAACCGGCTCTCCAGAAAGGTCTGAGTGGAATGCTCTAAAGCAGGGAAGATGGAAGACCATGGAACCACAGGCAAACAAACCAGACTTGGGAAGGAAGCAGCCATGTCCAAACCCTCAAAAGAAATACAGGAAAAGGAGAAGAAATTCGAATGGCCCAAAACACAGAACATCGCCTAAAAAACATATAGAAAATAGCAAACTCCTTTTCTTTAATAACCTTAAATGCAAATGGCCTCAATCTCATCATTTAAAGATGCAGTCTAAGGGACTAGATTAAAGCACAGGAGTGGCCACACCTGGCTGTGACTCTGTAGGCCATTCTCACTATCATCTTGTCCTCCATTTCTAACCACCAGCTGTGTAGCATCCTGCTTGCAGGTGCCCCTCCTCCTACACAGGAAGACAACACTGAACACTGGTGTGACCCAGCTTTGCCTTTTCCTACAGACCAGCGAGGCTCAACCTGTGGGTTGTAATTCCTCTGGGAGTCAAACAACCTTTTTACAGGGGTTCCCTAAGGCCATCCGCATATCAGATACTTACATTATGATTCTTAACAGTAGAAAAATTACAGTTATGAAGTAGCAACAAAAAATAATTTTATGGTTGGGGGTCATCACAGCATGAGGAACTGCATTATAGGATCACAGCGTTAGGAAGGTTGAGAACCTCGGCTGTAGATCCCCTCAGCCTTCCCTTCTTAGCCCATCCCCACTCCTCTGTGTGATACCTACGACGCTTTCTACCTGGGAGCCGCAGTGGCCACACCAAGCTGGGAATCAGGTTGGTGCTGCTCACTGTCCTTCCCCTCCACCATCTCACTCTCAGTCCCGCGGCAAGCTGCTTACAGACACCTCTCCTGCCTCAACCTCATTCACTAGAGACTCTCGGTACAGACCCAGGGTCCCCCTAGTGCTTGCATTCCTGTCTCTCCAGACATAGTCTAACTTTCTGCAACCTACCTGGAAGAGCCTCTAGTCCCAAGACAGCCCCCAACCCCTGGAGATGCCACCTCCTGGTGTGGAGAGAACCCCCTTAGCTAGTCCTCAAAGCTCCTCTCAGCCTTTTCTCCTAGCCCATCTCTATTCTTTACGCCGCTACCAACCAAACTACAGAAGCGCTCTCCACCAGGAAACCCACAGCCACCATACTTTCCTAAAATGGAGGGAAGGCAACAGGAACCAAGAAATGGAACACCCACCTGACAAAGGCAAGACCAGACAGCAATATCTACAATCATCTCAATCATGCTAACTCCAAGTATCTAGAAACCAGTGCAAAACCACAAACATGAACAACCCAGTCAATATGCCTCCACCAGAAGCCAGTAACCCTATTGCAGCAGGCCTTGAGACATATCTGGAGCACAAGACAAGGACTTCAAAACAGCAATAATGAATATGTTCAAGGACCTTAAACAGTGTAAGTAGGAATCCCTTTATGAAGTCTTTGAAAACACAACAATTGAATGAAATAATGAAACAATTCAAGACATGAAAGTAGAATTTATCAAATAGAATGACTAAAGAAAATTCAAACTGAAAAAAAAATTGGAAATGAAAAATTTAGGAAAGCAAACAAAAGCCTCTTGTACTACTAACACAGTACAAGAAGTGAGAATCCCAGGCACTGGAGACAAGGGAGAAAGGACTGACGACTCAAAGAAAACATTAAAGCTAGAAAATCCAGGCAAATGACATCAGGACATCTGGGACACTGAAAAGAAAAAAAAAATCTATAAATAACAAGAATAAAGGAAGGAGAAGAAACCCATGTCAAAGGCACAGAAAAGATTTTCAATAAAATCATACGAAAAAATCCCCCCAACCTAAAGAAGGAGGTGCCTATTAAGGTACAAGAAGCATACAGAACACCAAATAGACTGGACCAGAAAAGAAATTCCCCATGGCACATAGTCAGCAGAACACTAAACATACAGAACAATGAAAGAATATTAAAAGCTGCAAAGAAAAAAGATTAAGGAAGGCCCATTTAAATAATGAAGACTTTTCAATAAACACTGGAAGCCAGAAGGGCCTAGATGAATGTTCTACAAACTCTGAGAGACTACAGATACCAGTCCAGACTTCTATGTAACACTCAGCAGAACTACCAATCACAATAGATGCGAAAAGAAAAACATTCCAAGATAAAACCAAATGTAAGCAGTATCTACCTACCAATCCAGCTCTACAGAGGCTGCTAGAAGGAAAACTTCAGTCTGAAGAAAACATAAGAAATAATCTCAGACCAATAAATCAAAAGGCATACCATACCAAAATAACAGGACTCAGTAGTCACTCCCATTGATAACTCCCAATATTAATGGTTTCAAACCTCCCCCGACCTCCCCCAAAAGAGACAGACTAACAGATCGGTTTAGAAGACAGGATCCATCCTTCTGTTGCATCCAAGAAACACATCAAAAACAGATATCACCTCAAGGTAAAAGGGCAGAAAAGGATATTGCAAAAGCAAATGGACCAAAGAAGCAAGCAGGTACAGCTATTGTAATACCTGGTAAAATAGACTTCAAACCAAAATAATCACAAGAGATAGGAAAGGGCACACATACTCATTAAAGGGAAATTTTACCAAAAGAACATTGCAATTCTACGCATTTATGCACCAAACACAAAGTATCCAAGTTCACAAAACAAACACTTCTACGTCTAAAAGTCACATATTGACCCTCACACAGGAGTGGTAGGTAACTCTGGTACCTCACTCTCATCAATAGTCAGGTCATCCAGACAAAAACTAAACAGAAATGCTGGAGCTAAATGACATCATAAACTAAAGGGACCGAGCAAATATTTACAGAAAATTTAACCAAACACAAAGGAATATATTTTATTCTCAGAAGTTCATGTTACTTTCTTCAAACTTGACCACATACATGGACACAAAGCAAGTCATGGACACAAAGCAGGTGTCAACACAGGTTTTTTTTTTTTTAAAAAATTGAAATAACCCCTTGCATCTTATCTGACCGCCATGGACTGAAGCTGGCTATGCACAAAATAAACAACGCAGGGGACACAAACTCAAGGAAGCTTATTTTTTTAAATGAACATCAGAAAAATTAAAATCATAATCAACGTCAGAGGGGAAAAAAGGAAAAACAGGAATCAACAAAACAGGAATCGAACACTCTGAGAAGAACAGAGTAATATACACGCAGTACTCCACCAAGTTAGGTGAGTCCACCTAAACCTCACGATACAGGGGAGGCTGAGGACATAGCTAAGTTCGTAGACTGCCTGCACAAAGCCTGGGATTAGATTCCTCCATTGCTAAATCAGGTGTGCTGTACATGCTTGTACTGCCAGCATTTGAGATGTGGAAGAAGAAGAATCAGAAATGGAAGGCTGTCCTTGGCTACACAGTGAGTATGAAGCCAGGCTGGGATACACGAGACCCTGTCTCAGAAAAAAGGACAGCAGACAGCTGAGCATGAGGCCTCGTGCCTACAAACTCAGCACTCAGGAGGCTTAGGACAGGAGACTGTAGCAAGTTCGGGAGAGCCTGGGCCTCAGAGTATCTCCAGGTGGTCAGACTGAGCTCCAGAGCATACACTGCCTCAAAACAACCTACGTCAGACAAACCAGGGCTGAAAGCATTCTATATAACAGCTCACCTGTATCCCTCAAAACGCTGAGATGAAAAGTAAGCACTAAATTAATGGCCCAGACTGAATCAGAGTAGAAAGGCATACCACCTAGATGCTCCACAGGGACTCCGGGACTAGTGGAAATGGACAACAAAGAACACTGCTCGAAAGTAGACAGCACTGACTATGGACTTAGAATGTACACTAAGTATTGTATGGATGTTAAATTTCATTAATTTGGTTATTGATCTGTGACTACATAAAAAAATACGCTTTTCTTAAGTATACTGAAGACTTGAGATTTAAATAGGAATGAAGTAACATAATCCAAATGATTCAAATTAATAGCAAGAATTAAGATGATAAACTAAATGTGGAAAAGTGCTTAAAAATAGAGAATTAGAGCAAAAGTCAAACTAGAGTCATCTACACAATTACTAGATGTCCTATGGATCTAAATGTAATTCAAGGCACATAATAATTAAAAGAAAACAGACAACGGAGAGGACACCAAAAGCATTCAAATAATCCTTGAATATATCAGGAAAACCACAGAAGAGAGCTGTGAATAACTTCATGCTGGTGTAAACTTGAAATTAACACCTTTGAAAAGTAAAAATTATCAAAAGTGATACGACCAAACAGCAACAACGAAAACCCACAGCCCCAGATCTGCTGAAAAGATAATCTCTCACAAAAGACATTCCACGGTGTTGGAATTCTGGCTAGTTAGCCTAGATTTTTTTTTCTGTAAGTCACAGATGACTTCTAAAATGAATAATGACAAGAAAGACAGGAAAGATAAGTTTGTTTGTTTTGTAAGTTTACCTCCCTTTCATGGACAAAGGGTACAAACTCAACGGCAGCAAAAGTCCTGATTCTGAACACTGAGCAACAAAAGACGGTAATAGCGTGAGCACACAACAGCTGCTACTCACTTGAGAAACCTGCCCGTCCCCGGAGTGGCAGGGAACTTGGTGGCATGGCATCTGAGATGAACAACTGCACTTTCACCTACCAGGTTCTAGTCAAAGTTTAACTTAGGAACAGGAAAATACTTGAAAATCTCAAGGGTTTTTAACTTGGTAACTTGCTGATTAAACAGAAGAATCTTATTCCGAGTCAAAGAATTAAAACTGAATAATGCACATAATTAATTGTTATTAAATTACACTTCATATCTATCCTTTTGACAAAGAAATTCCATTTACATTGATACGACAAATAGAATTAATCACACTATGCATCAGCAACAAACTACTAATTTTCCCCAGGTTTTAATCATTACAGTTTCTCATAAAATAATAAATTGTATTTTCCCTTTCAGATCAGCATTCTCAAGTGTGGAATAATGTTGTTGGATTAATTAATTAATTGTTGGACTAATGCTGATGCATTTTCTTTAGTTTTCATATCAACATATACTGATACATCTAACAAATATGCTAGCAAATAAACTTAATACGTAATCTTTGTGCAGGATAATCAGGTAGCAAAGGATGACGAACCTAGTACAAAGGAACTTCCATCCTCCGCAAACAAACCACTCCAGGCCTCTTTTTCTCCGTGTTATCCTAGCTCGAGGTAACGTGTGGTAATCACTTTCATCATTCTCAAAGCCTTCTTCAGACATCATCAGTGGCATTTCATCCAAATGGGCAGACTCATCCTCCAGCTGGTACCTGGTTAAAGGTAAGAACAGAGAGCTCAGCCAAGCTAAGCAGTTTTCTGTTACAGTATGTTTCATCTATGATATTATCAGGCCAGATTTTACTAATCACCTGTAGTGGTTTGAATGAGAATGGCCTCCAAAGGTTCATGTTTGAATGCTTGGTCCCTTGCTGACTGAATTGTTTTGGGAAAGGATTAGGAGGTGTGGCCTTGTTGGAGGAGGTGTGTCACTGGGACTAGGCTTGGAGGTTTCAAAAGCCCACACCAGGCTCAATCTCTCTAAACCTTCAACGTACAGATTAGACATAATCTCTCAGCTATTACTCAAGTCCCATGCCAGAATGCCTGCCATCATGATCATAAACCCACTCTCTGAAACTGCAAGTAACTCTCAATTAAATTCTTTCTTTTGTAAGGTATCTTTGTCAGCGTGTCTCTTCACAGCAATAGAAAAGTAACTAAGACATCACCTTTTGTTTTTCTCAAACTAAGCTGCCTTCATCTGAGGCAAACCATTGTTGTTTAAAAAAAAAAAAAAAAAAAAAACCTACTACATAACAGTACTTCCCTTGGAAGGAAGAAGAGGAAAAGGCTGTGCAAGGAAGCCCGTGTTAGCTGAAGCAGCCCACACTCTTCATGCTGTAATCGCAGAGAGGCCGCCGGGAGGTATGGTTGGTAACTAAACGTCCACGGCCGTCTAAACCCCACTCACTGCACTCAGCTCCACAAGAAATAACCTGGAATGTCACTATCAGCCGAGACTCTACTCTCTAAGATATAGTCACAACTTTACAGTCACTGGAGTTCTAGAAAGTGACTAGTGACTTTTGACAAAACATAGTTGTCTAAATGACCAAGGGTCTGAGCACCCTGCAGGGTTTGTTGTGGGAGCTGACGAACATGCTATGTCCCATTTATTCAGTGGCTCTGCCATTCCCTTTGCTAAACTTATACTTAAAAAAATAATAACTAGCATAAGTTTTCTCAACAGTCTGTGTGTGACTCTGTGTGTGTGTGTGTGTGTGTGTGTGTATGTGTGTGCGTACATATATGTAACTAGGGATTCTTGCTTTAAAGCAGCAGCAGCCTACCAACCAGAGAGTATTTACATTTACTCTACACATAAAGAGAGAAGTAGTATTCCAAACTAGCGCAGCTGGAGAGGAGCCACAGAGGAGCACGCATTCAAACATTAGCAAGCTTCTATGGAAGAAAGGGGAAACCGCAGGACAGTGGAACTATAATTTTAAAAAAACCAAAAGAAAAGAACTGTATTGGCCCAAAACAAATCTCTCTCTCCTCAGAAGGTAAGAGATGGTTTATTCTGGGTCATGGGAGAGACCACAGTCCAGGAATGTGGATTCTGGCTGCACATAAAGATAAGTTCCACCACAGAGGTGGATACATTAGGGTCTTATTCTGACAAAACAATGTCATAAATCTAAGTCACTTACCAAACCCTCGTGGAGACCAGGTAGGGCAAGTACAGCAAAGCAGAAAAAATCTGCTGGAGGACTAGATGCTATCTGGTGCTTAGCTTTTAGATGGGTGGAAACTAGTAGTATGCTAAGTATCCACTTTAAAGGTTTTACCTGATACAAACCAAGTTAGGTAATAGTGAATACAATTCATATATAGATATAGACAAGTACTCTCTGAACAGGACTCTAATAACACTGGAAATAGCCCCAAAAATTAATAAATGAGACAAGGTAAAATTTTAAAAGTCTATGCTCAGCAAAGCGAGAACTATCATCAAAGTGAACAGATAGCCTACAGTATGAGTTAATTTTTGTCAGCTATACTACAGATAGGATTATAAAGAATATATAAAATTCTTGATTTGTATATATTATATATATATATATATATACATTGTATATATGCTGCAAAAATTACACACACACACACACACACACACACACACACACACACACACACAGAGGGAGAGGGGGAAAGAGAAAGCGACTAAAGAGATAATGAACACTAGTCCTCAGTGCTGCTGAGAGCAGACATCTGCACCTCCTGGCTGGCACCTGGCAGAGGTCTGTTCTTGGTTTCAGCCACTGCCATCAGGCTCATCTAGTTTCTGTAGCCTCTGGGTTGAAGAGGAAGGGGGGTTCATTTCTATGAGCAGTTTTTACACTTTTACACATGCACACATGTTAAAAGATGTTCAATGTTTAATAAGAGTCCACCGATGGTTTTTCTCAACGCCTTTATTAACTACAAGCCATGTTGAATCTCAGGGAATTCAATACCAATGAGGCTAGGCAGAGACTTCATTCCATCACTCTCACTCCGTTCTCTCCCGGTTCTCCTGCTTCTCCTTCTCTGTTCTCCTTTCTCCCTCTTCCCCTGCTAGCTCCTCCTTTAATCTTTGTTAAAGGATGTTCAGCGTTTAATAAGAGTCCATCATTGAATTTTCCAAAGCTCTGTATTAATTACATGCCATGTCAAATCTCAGGGAATTCAATATCCAGGCTAGTCGGAGAGACTTCATTTCATCATCCTCTCCTGCTCCCCTGCTTCCCCATTCTCCCTTCCTCCTTCTGCCTTTGACCCTTTAAATTTTATATATATATATATATATATATATATATATATATATATATATATATTTAAGCAAACACTTCGAATTACAAATGAGCAAAGGCAATACACAAAGAAATACTTGAAAATTCACAAAACTACGTTTAACCACATTAGCACCTTTGCACTAGACACTTCAGTGCCTACATGTGTTACACTTGTCCTAAGGAATGAGCACACACGATTACACAAGGCATACATGCCTTGCTCATATGAATCTTACAAGTACACAGGACAAGTAAACTAACAGGTTACTTACAGAGAAAGAGAGAGAAATCTAGGAAGAAAAAACAAATTCAGGAAGCCTTCCTGTGATGGTGATCTTAGTTGTTAACTTGATGGGAGTGAGAATCTCCTCTGCCCATATCCACGAGAACAGTATTTCAAGAAAGGTTTGGCTGAAGAGGGAAAACCCATTCTCAGTGTATGTGGATCCATCCACAGACTGAGGCCCCAGAATGAGTAACAAGACGACAAGCTGGGCACCAGTATTGTCTGTCTGCTTCTCGTGGCCAGGAGTCTCACATTCCTCTCTCCCAGTGAGGACAGATCATACCCTCAGGACCAAAATCTGCCTCCATCTCCCACAGCCCTGGGATTAAAGGCATGAGTTTGGTACTAAGCTTTTCTGAGGCCTGCCTTACATTCCAAATGCCCACCTTAAATCTGTATTTAAAGCTTAATCTGACTCTGCTTCATACTGCTTCAGCCTGAAATTCTTTTCTGCAGCATAAGTCATGCATCCTGACTTCTATGTAGAGGTCTCTGCAGGGAGCTCCTGAGGCCTCCCGCGACAGTGTCTCATTGCCAAGAACAATGACGCATATGAGACCTTTGTTAAGCAATTAATACATTGGAAGAAATGACACGTATTTTCACCCTCTTTAAACATTCCCTCAACCAATCAAACTGTCAACTCATTTGAGTGGCTCCATATGATCTCCTACAAATTACATTTAAGGGGATCTGAGGGCAGGATGGAGTCCATGAAGTAAGGAGCCTAAAGCAAGTATTTTTCCTTAGAATGTCCTTTTTCTTTTAGGCATAAGACTATGTCTCTCAACAAACTTTCTAAATAAACTAGAAAAATAAAGAATATTTATTCGAAATGCAATCAAAATACAAAACACCAGTTAATATACATAGAATAAGATTTTTAGGTTTCTTTTTTCTTTTTTTTTTCCATTAAGGATCGCTCAAAAGTTACAGTCTCACCAAATTTAATGCTGGAAAACCAGTACGATGAGTTCTGGAAGCTAAGAATATGAGCAATACCAAGTTTAGAAACCTAGACTTCAGAAATGTAGCCTTTGAACTGGCAAGCAATTTATTCCCTCTCCAAAGCAATTTTCCTATTGTATTAAAAATTGTACTTCAGTATTTAAAAACAATAAGATGATGAATAATGGATTTTTTTTCCAGAGGCAGGATAAGCAGAGAATCCTAAGTGGTTTCTGTTGCCTGGTGTCATACACACTTAATTGGTTTGTCACTCAAGAGAAATCAACGCTTCCAGCAATTAAGTATAATTCTGGAAACATTTTTAAAATGAGTAAAAACAATATGAACAAAGAAAACAGAAGAGATGACACAGACCCAAGTGTACTGTCTCATTCAAGGAGGACACGCCACCTCAGCTGCTGCCACAGGCTTCCAACAGAGCGCTCGGGTATAGGGGACAGGAACCCAAGAATACTTCACACTTAAGAAAGGGGGCTCCAACCCTTTTGCCTGCCCTTGGGACCCTTTTCCTCTTGCTGGGTTGCCTAGTCCACCCTTGATGCAGGGATTATTGTTCCATCTTGTCATGCCCTGTTTGAGCAGTAACCCTGGGAGAATTGCTCTTATCTGAGGAGAAGTGGGGGTGGAGGGTAGATCTGAGGAGAAGGGAGATGGGGGAGCTGGGAGCCATGGAGGAAGGGAAGGAGGGGGTTGAATGTATTATACAAGAAAAGAAAAATAATTTTTTTTTTTAAGAAAAGGAGACACCATCTCAGCTGCTGCCAGAGGCTTTCAGTAGACTGCTCAAGTACTGGAGGGCATATAATGTCCATGAATGTAGGTGAAAGAAGGTCGGTGAGTGGCTATCTCACACTTACATATTACCTTAAGTATCCAACACCCTTTCCATTAGAATGAAAATATTCTTGAGAGTTTATATTAAAGAAATTTAAAATACATCAAATGTTCAAAACTTATTTAGAAAAAAAATAACACATCCTCTTTTGCATGCATGTTAGCAAAGCAGAAAAACAAAAAAACAATAAGTACTGGATAGGAAAATGTGCATATGTCCTCCATCAATTGGAGCTGTGGAGTTCAACTGTGTCACTTAAGAGTCATTAATAAGAAGCTGATGAGAAGAAACTGGGCCTCTCTAACAGCAGAAAATAAAGAGTACAGGGCTGGAATGCTCTGTCCCCTGAGCCATGAAAAATGATTTACAGAAGGTAGTCACACAATTAGTACAAAGAATTTTCCAAAGGCATGAAAAGACAGACAATTTATAGAAACACAATGACAGCAAGCAACACGAGCATTCCCAGAGGTTACCAAGCCAGAGGGGTTTGAGGTTCTCTTATTGCTGCTGAAGGGAAGTCACTTGGTCTCATAATCATGGACCATTTAAGTAGGATCTACACGTGGGTGGACTGGCAGGCACAGCGTCATCTTGTTGTGGTCATTCCTGTATGGCACTGTTGCCATTAGGGGTTGGTTGGGCCCAAATGTCTTCATAAAACACCATGGGTCACTAGAGATCAGAGATGATTATTAAAGTGTGGGTATTTTGCTTTTATTTGGGGCCTTTTGTCTATATACGCTCCAAAGTTGTGATAGAAGCTTAATGTGAACGCGTCAGTGTTGGGAGATGGGAGGTATGTCTATCATGAGGGTGGATGCTACCATAAAGGGAGCAGGCTCTCTCATGGTCTTCCAAGAAGACAAGCCAGCACTGAACTACCCTGACACTGAACCACTTAGCCTTTAGAACTGTAAGAATGAGATTTCTGCCCTTTCTATTTTCCTAGATTCAAAATAGTCTGTTATTTGCAGCACAAAACAGACTAAACTCAAACTAATGGTACAACGGTAATGGCCAGCACCACTATCATCATCAAAGTAATTAAGGAAATGATCTCAAACATGTCATGGTCTAGGTTGAAAAAAATAAGGAATATGGAGGAAGAATAGCCAGTCTCTTGAGCTAAGAAGTAGCCACAACAACCCTGAACCAGGTTTCATTCTTCCTTCTTTTTTTTCCCTTCTTTCGTCTTTTAAATTTTTTTTATTATTTTACTTATGTGTATGGGTATTTTGTCTATATGTGTCTCTGTGCACCATGTGCATGCTTCGTATTTATGGAGGCCAGAAGAGGGGCCTGGGACTGCCCTAACAGATGGTTATAAGCTGCCTTGTGGATGCTGGCATCAAACCCAGATCCTCTGGAAGAGCATTCAGGTTCCTTACTACTCAATCATCAGTCCAGCCCCAATGAATGAATGATTTCTAAAAAGTTCTGTAAGAAACATAAGAAATTCTAGGAATAAGAAATTATACCAATACAATACATGAAAACTTCCGAACTGGAATATATAATATTCAATATTAGATAAGCACAGATACAAAATTCTGTTAGCTCAAAATATAAATTCTAGTTTCCTGTAATTGTAATGGACTTATCAATTATAAATTGTTATAAAATTGTTACATAATTATCAATTCCATCTTCATATTAATACTTTTATAGATGAGAAAATAAAGTGAAACGTCTATTTTGACAAGTGTACAGAATTTCTTATATTCAACATTAACTATGGATCCCTTTCCAATGAAAAATAAAGAAAAAATTCTTTATTAACATCTACAAAAATTTCTGAAATCCCAAAGAAAATCCTGGGTCTGAGTAATTAGAAAAGAGCCTTGTTAGCCTGGCAGCGGTGGAACACGCCTTTAATCCCAGCACTTTGAGAGGCAGAGAAAGGTGGATCTCTGTAAGTTCAAGACCAGCCTGGTCTACAGAGTGAGTTCCAGGACAACTAGAGTTACAACAGAGAAACCCTGTCTCAAAAAATAAAATAAAATAAAAAATCTTAAACTCATTGTAAGGCTGAGTGCTCCAAACACAGATTCCTGGGCTCAATTCCCAACACCACAGACAAGCCAAATCTCTTCAGCTGTAATTATCACAGCAAAAAATAAATAAAATAAAAATAAAATAAAACTCATCTTTATAATTACTAAAATATTAGTTCATCATAATTATAAAACATTTAGGATTCAAAGGAAATTATGTAAAGATCTTCAAAATAAGAAAAGTAGCATTATAAAAATCTGTGTTACATCTACATCTACCACGAAACACTAATATTTTGCAGATAATCAGACAACACACATCTGTTCTCAGCATGAGTCCATTTTACACACTGAAGTTTAGCTATTATGACATGGCAAGTACCTCTGCAGGGCCAATAACTCCCTACTGAAAACCTCAAAGGAAAAGTACAACAAACATGGACAAACAACACCCTAGTGCTCGTGGTCATTATCATCCAACTGTAAAGCTAATCGGAATGACACAGTTATCACTTAAAACAGAGAAACAAAAACACAAAACTAACAAATGCCTTACTTTTATTCAAGAGAAAAGTCAACACCTCACAGGATCAAAACTAAAGCTGTAGCTTCTGATGGCTCAGGAGTGAGGAGATCGAGGATGAAGGCTGGGGCTGGGTTATGATTGGATACAGGGCACAAGGGGTTCGCTTTTGTGGCGAGTGACAAAGACGCTCCAGCACTGACTGCGAATGGCTGCACATACCCTGACTACTACAAACAGCAGAACTGCACACTCAAAATCAGTGATGTGTATGGAATGGCAAGTTTACAAAACACTGTTAAACAACAGGCAAATACATAACAAAGGTGATTTTTAAATGAAAGTAGAGCTGAAGAAACACACTGGTGGCAAAGTACTTAGCTAGCCTATACAAATCCTTGATCTCTCTGTGTCTCTTCTCTCCCTCCCATACACACACACACACACACACACACACACACACACACACAGAGTGAAGGGGGGTGAAAAGAGGAAGAGAAAGAGGAAATAGGGTCTGGGAAGACTCCCCAGCCACTTCCAGACATAAGGACTTAACCTTTAAGGTCTGTGGGGCCTTCAGGCTCCAGTGAGCAGACACTCCTCCCCAAACTAAGACTAGTGTGTTGTAGAAGTTTAGTTATAGTTGTTTTGTGAACTGTTGGGTGAGGGTCTGCCTAAGTCTTGGCATTTTGTATTGTCTGCAGGTGTTGGATTTATGTGGGGTTTGTTTAAATGCTTATGATTGGCACATTGGTATCAGTAGAACACCTGAGGACTTCTGAATCAATAAGAACACCTGAGCTCAGACACTCGGGAGTTCCACTGTCCGCTATGTTGCTGCCATGATGTTGGTTCCCTCTGCTGAGGTCTGACAAGAGTTTGCACATATGAGAATGCATCCCTGTCTCCTTGGTTTGCCCACACAGAAGCAAACAACTACATTAGTGGGCATCTCTAAAGGAAGCAAACAGGCACCCTTCCCTCTCAGGTGTCAAAGGTAGCTATGTAGGGAACCCTTCAAAGAAGGGTCTTCCACATTCCCACCTACTACTAAAGTGGTATCACAGCAAGACTGGTAAAACTGAAGGATTAAACATGGCTCAGAGTCTTATCATATAATACCCAAAAATATTCAGCATGCAATGAAAACAGAAATATCTCAACTTGAATGAGAAAAAGAGAACCCAGATGTCAACATCAAAATTACAGATAATAAAATTTTCTGACATTAGTTTTAAAAATCCATCATTAAAAAAAAAAAATGCTTAAATGGCAAGCTATGCAGAGGCTCAGCTGGTAAACTGCCTGCCCATACAAGCATTCCGACTTGAGTTTGGATCCCTACCATCCACACAGAAGCCAGGAGCAGAATGGCTATGACCCTAGAGGTGAAGGTGTAAATACAGGCACAACATTTGAGCTCACTCTCCAGCCAACCAAAACTGAAGAGTACAGATTTAGTGAGAAGTGAGAGACCCTCCCTTAAAAAAAAAAAAAAAAAGTGGAGAATTTAATCCCAGCACTTATGAGGCAGAGCCAAGTGGATCTCTGAGAGTTCAAGGTCAGTTTGGTCTACATAGCAAATTGATCTACACAGCCAGAGCTACACAATAGACTCAGTCTCCAAAAAAATAAAAATAAGAAGGAAAAAAAAAAAAAAAGCAAGGTGGAGAAAGACTCCCGAACAGATTTTTGGCCTACACACACACACACACACACACACACACACACACACACACACACACACACACACACAGATACATGCTCATGTGCACACTCCTACAAGAACTCACACATTAGACACAAGTTCAGTGAGCAATCATGAACACAGGAGTAGAGAATGGGAACATAATCCTCACAAAGTGAGCTCTCATGAACAACAACTAACTAGAAATTTTAAGCTGCAAAGGTAAGCTCCAGAGCAGAATATAGGGACGAATTGGTTAACTTGAAGACAGAACAGGAACTGCCCCCAGGGTCTGAACAGGAAATGGATCTCAAGCAAATGACAAACTCAGGACCTGAGAAACAGCCCCTGACAACAAAAAAAAGAGGGGGGAGGAGGAGGAGGAGGAGGAGGAGGAGGAGGAGGAGGAGGAGGGGGAGGAGGAGGAGGACGAGGAGGAGAAAGAAAGAAAGATGAAGTATTACCAACTCCACAAATGAAGAAATGCCAGAGAAAGAGGCTCAAAAATAGTCACATGTTGACAAAAAAAAAAGGCGGATAAACCAAAATCCATGCAAAACTCATATTATCAAACTAATGAAAAAATTTTTATAGAAGTGTTAACAGTGAGAGAAACCCCATCTAAAGAGAGAAAACAACTCAACTGACTGACAACAGATTTCTCAACAGAAACCATGAGAGCTCAAAGAAGTAAGAGTAGCATTTTTCAAACGCTGAAAGAATTCTTTCTCAATTTAATACAGTTCTTTTCCTTTTCCTCCAGGATGCCCCTGTACCTGAAACCACACATTACCAGACCATACACATGGTTATGTTTTTCCCATACATGTGTATGTTTTTCTCATACACCTATACTACAAAGTAATAATAACATATGTCTAAAAAGATTGCCAACTTCACTTCTTTTGTACTTGGGGACATTATTAAATAAAATGGGAATCATTTAAACACTTAAGTTCCAGAACAGTCAACACTATGACACTCAGCATCACAACAGACAACCATCAAGTGGCTAATTACTGTGTGATAGATACAGAGCACTGAGGAGTAGGTCACATCTCAGACAGGATGGAGAATGAACACTAGACTTCATACACTATCCAGAGCAGCTCATAATTTCAAATATCTGAATTGCTTATTCCTGGAAATTTCCATTTAGGATTTTCAAATCATGGCTGTCTATAATGCATACACCTGAAAGCACAGAAAGTAAAATCATCAATGGGGACAGTTAATACATTTGTGAAATTATCCTTCAGAAATGATGGGGAAACAGACATCCTCAGAAGATGGAAAACTAAGAGAACGTATTTTCAACACATCTACTCTACAAGAATCCCTACAGAATCGCTTAAATGGAGCCAAAATAAGAAATTCTAGAATATCATAAAATAGGCAAGAGAAAGGGCAAAAAATATGAATCAATGCAAGAGACTCTCAAGGTTTCTAAAATTAAGAGAAAAAGCAAAAGTTATACCACTGTCAGATGTGGGCCTCCAATAATATATAAGGAAAACATTTGTAACACTTGCAAAATATAAAAATTTACATATAATGTTTGAAGTCTATTACCAAGGAATTGGAAAAAGGACATAAAGAGGCAAATCTTACATGTAAAGTATCAACAGTATGCTGTGATTCATTATGTATATATACATGTAATGCCTAGAGGTACTCTAAGTAACGGCTATAGGAAGAAATGCACTGAAAAAACACTGTACACCAGCCAAAATACGACTGTGGGTGCTGAAGGCTAGTCTGAACTATGCCTTGAGTTCTGGGCCAGCCTGGTCTACACAAAGTGAAACTGTCTCAAAAAAAAAAAAAAATTGTCCAAATAACCTGAAATACAGCAAGAAAAGAGGCGGAAGAATAAGAATCAGAAGAAACGGAAAATAAAATGCCACACTTAGGTTCTACTGTATGGGAAATTAGCTTGACTATAAATGGTCTTAATATACCAATTTAAAAACAAACAAACGATAATACTATATAAACATTAATCTACAAAAAGCAGGAGTGACTAGTCTCATAAACAATACAAATTTCTGATCAAGGAAAATAATCAGAAACTAAGAGGAGTACTATATAATAATAAAAACAACAACCCAACATTTAGACATTGGCTCCTGAATATGTAGGCATCAAACGGTAGAGTTTATAGAGCAAAAAGACTCAAAATACGACAAAAAAAATGAAATTTTCAAAAGGCAGCTTATTTCCAAATAACCTCCTAAAATTAATGACTTATAAGACTACTAAAGCAATTACTCTTGTGGGTAACATCAAGGAGAACAGGAGAAATGGTAGCTCAGAGTATCCACCCAGGCAAGCACTCCGAGAAGAGGCACCTTACAGAGGTCTGCAACACTCAACCACACTCCGAGGAAAAAGAATTAGGGTTTGGAGAAACAAACGACCCCAATTCAAATAACCAGTCAGGACACAGGACCAAGACCCCGTGTCCTCTAACTTGTCATTCGAACACTTGCCCTGTTGGTCTCTCAAAACAGCCCCAAATCAGACTTGAAACAGTACTCTTGCTGACCCTTGCAGTATAATCAATCATTTGTTTCCATAGAAAATAAATAAATGAGGCTGGGTGTGGGGCGCACGCCTTTTATCCCAGCATTAGGTGAGGAAGGCAGATGGATCTCTTAAGTGTTCCAGGACAGCCTGATCTGCAGGGCAAGTTCCAGGCCAGCCAAGGACACAGAGTGAGACCCTGTCTCTCTATAAGTAAATGAGTCATGTTCAACCCAAAAAGTATTCAAAAGCTTTGATTTGTTAAGAACCAGATAGTGAGAGCTGTTTTGTTTTGTTTTGTTTCCTTCTGTGTATTAAGGGTGTTAGTTACTTCAATACCTCTACAACAAAATAAAATGTTGGTACCTACGAGGTAATTAACTCTCCATTTTAAAGTTTCTTTTATAAAGCACAGTAATACTTTGGGTGAGAAATCACATGAGTATGGGACTTCCCTAAAGGTCAGCACATTTTAATTGCACTGCTAAACTATGGCCCTACTGAACAGCTTACCCTCTCTAAGTACCCATTTCTACCCTCCGAAACATGTCCACAGAGTGCTGTGCCCACTCGTGGCTAGGTACAAAGTGGGCCCCACAGGCGCTCCGCGTCTGGAAACAGCCGTGACCCTCGCGTGCTTCACTCAGGAGTTGAACCTGTCACCGCGGCCCGCTCGCCCACACCGTGAGTTTCGGGGCTCCCGGAGCAACACCGGAGGCGGGGCGGCGTCCCCGCAGCCCCAGGCGCGGCTCAGCCCGTGGCCCTCGGCCCCGGAGGCTCGGGCGGCAGGGACGGCCCGCGGCGCCAGAAAGGACGGGCCCGCCGTTACCTGCCGCGCCGGTCGGCACCGGGCCCGGGCCCCGCGGCGCTGTAGTAGGCCGCGCGTCTGTGGCTGGCTGCGGCGGCCGCCGCGCTGCGCACCGGGTACAGAGGGATCTGGTCCGCCATGCTCCGGCCGGCCCTCCCCGCTATCCTCGACTCTGCTTCTCCGCCCGGCCGGCTCCACTCGGTTCCAGCCAGGGCCGAAGCACCCCAGCGCGGCGCCCCGCCCACGCGCGTCGCGCACTGATGGCGTCACAGGGCAGAAGTGCCGCGCTCCGGGGGCGTGGCTACCAGGGGCCCCGCCCCTGTTGGCGGTGCCTGATGACGATTTCGAACAGTTGGGGGCCAAGGCGTTCTTAAGCTCCGCCCCCGTCTTGTGTCACCAAACTTTGATACTGTGGTGCTCCAGGCTCTTCTTTCTCTTCTGTCTCTCTCTCTCTCTCTCTCTTTGTCTCTCTATTTCTCTCCTTTCTCTCCTCTCTCTCTCCTCTGTCTGTGTGTGTGTGTGTCTCTGTCTCTCTCTCATCTCCCTCCTCTCCCTCCTCTGTCTCTCTGTGTCTGTGTGTGTGTGTCTCTGTGTCTCTCTATCTCTCTCCTCTGTCTCTCTCACACCGCACCACCACCTCACAATTCACAAACTGGCCCTCCTCACCTGAGCACTCTTGCCATTCGTTCTACTGTATACAAGGGAGCACAGCCCTTTCTTGGGAACTTCCGTTTCCTTCCGTTTCTTGGAAGCCTGGCTGCAGCAGTGAAGGTGCATACAGCCCACAATTTCAGGTTCTGGCATCACACACACACACACACACTCCCTCTCCCTCTCTCTCTCTCTCTCTCTCTCTCTCTCTCTCTCTCTCTCTCTCTCTCTCTCTCTCCAGGCTTTATTTGCAAAGGTGAATCATGAAAGCCAGTTCCCTTGCAGGCCTGGACCGGCCCGGGAGCCTCATCGACACCTGGGAAGCCGCCTGCAGTCTCTGACCTGCCTCAGTACCGGGCTAATTCCGCTCCTGTGTTGTCTTCTCCCCCTGTTCCCTCTTTACATTTCTGATTATCTTTCATTCCATCTTGAGAATAAGCTGGGCCTGCTCTGAGTCACTTTGTTGTATAGAGTAGCCACTCTCAGGTCCTGCCTAGACTTGAGCAACTCCATCTGACAGATCAAGAGCCTTGACCTGAGTTAGTCTGCATTTGGTTTATTCAGGTAAGCACCCACCATCTGCCAGCACACCAGGAGGCACAAACTGATCATTTATTTTGTGCCAGTACGTAATGACAACTATGAAAATACCAAATGAGCAGCACCAGGCACATGCACTTAATCAGTCACACCAAACCCTGCACCTGGGACTATAAAAAGAGTATTCCAAGCCCAAACTGTGGCTGGCATAGCTTAAGGAACCTCCACTAGGAAACTGCCATAGCAAAGGACTTCTGCCTCCGTCCCCAGCTCCAGAGGCTCCAAGACAGGTTCTCCTGCCTGTGACACCCTGGCTGTTTCATAGTGACACTGGAAATGACCTGCCACCCAGACCTGTATCAGACAACTCTACCAGGACACCTCTGTGCTGCACCTGACTTCTTATGGGGTCTCCTACAGATGCTCTGTCTTCCACTTGACAGTTTTTCTGAACTCTGCAGCCTTAAGCCCTTCCTTTGCCATGGATTGAAAGAGTGTGTGCATTAATATAATGTGTAATGTATGTTCTGAGACTCTGTGTCAGTGAATTAAGGTGAAGAGGCCATTTTGATTATCAACTTGAGATTTAAAATAGTCTGGAAGATAAACCTCTGGACATGACTCTAGATATATTTCCAGAGAGGTTTAACTGAGATGGGAAGACCCGCTCAGCTTATGAGTGGCACCATTCCACAGTCTGGGGTCCCAGACTGGAAAGGAGAACATGAAGAGAGCATTGGCACTCACCCCTGCCCCTGCTTCACTGTGACCGGCTGCCTCACACCGCCGCCTCACACCGCCGCCATGCTGTCTTAGCTAGAGCCAGTCGGACCATGAGACAAACCCTGTCCTTAAGCTGCTTTCCTCAGGCAATTTGTCACAACACAAAAAGTAACTAGTCTAAACGGGAGTAAAAATAAAACGTTATTTCCAGAGGCCATTCTTTCAAGTAAAATGAGGATGTGATGGTAAATGCGGTCCGTGGGGCTGGCGATAACTTGGGAATCCAGTTCTGTGTGCTAAACTCTGACACTGCAGAAAGACCCAAGTGTGTTGATCTAGGTTTCTGATCCAGCACAGCTCATAGCTGTTTCCTTTGTTCCTCCCTCCTCTTCCCTACATTGAAACCTGGGTTGAGATTTCTCCATTTCAAAAATGTATTTTTTTTTTACTAATGTAGTTGAACAATTAAGTCTCCAGAGAGTTCTGAGATGTGTTTGCTGTTTCGTTTGCAATTGTTTCCTTTTTCAAATTATGGTTTACTTTCTGAGGAAGTATGCAGTCATGTTTCCTAGCTGTGTGTATCAACTGGGTAAGGCTTTATATTCCAAGGTGAAGAACACGAAGGATACTCCTACATCAGTAAGTAGTGTGGTCCAGGCGGCATTCCAGGGCTACCTGAGGAGATGTGCTCTCAGACGTGGCAAGTAGTGGCAGACACTTTGTACAGCACACTGGCAGGGTTTCTCTAGTGCCCTGACTCCACAAGCTTCCATGTTATATAAGAGTCATGAAAATTTTGAGAATCGCAATAGGTTTCTTAATGTTTGACGCCCAAAAACTAATTGAAAATCAAACAGTGAATCTGAGATGCTTCGGGCAGCGCTCACCTGTGCTGCATCATGTGACTTGTCTGCGGCCCTGTCTCTGAACATGTATCCCTCGCTCTCTGCACGGTCCATGCCGCCGCGCCGAGCAGTGCCAAAGAGAGCCATCAAAAGCACCTCAGCTCAGAGTGGCAGTGTCATTGTTGCACATACAGAGTTTTCTGCTCTTGTGGAAACGCAACGGTTTAATTAGAGACAACAGAGATACGTAGTTTTCCTATCATCATTCCACAGCACGTAACTTTCAAATTAGTGTTTCGCCGAATTGAGTTGTGTTAGAATGTTTGATTTGAAAATGATGTTTGAGTTGCTTGGGTTTCATTAAAAAAAAAAATCGTTAACTGGATTTTGACTCAGAATTAAGACAAAATTCCTAACAATTCTCAAAAGTGACTCTTAACTTTTACCATTTTGTACTGCATAATTATGTGAAGCAACGTTGTCAGCACTGGTGGTTATAAAACCAAAATATTGATCAACTCTGAAAAATGTTGAAGATGCTCTATGTCCTACAATATCAGATCTTCCAGCAGTATTTAATTCTTGGGAAAATAAACAGTGCATCCATCCTATTAGTGGGTAAATTTTCTTCCATCTTTATTAAACTGTAAATTTATATTCGCACATAAGAATCATTTTAAAATCAATTATGTCTTTCTAGTAAGTGTTTCACTTGGCTATCTACCTTATATCTAGGTATATACCTATATATAGGATTGGTTTACACAGTATGGACCAGGGAATCCATCCATGGCCATCTGCACACTACAGAGCCTGAAACACCATAGCTGTCAGTCCTTGAAGCTCTGTACATCAGCAGTCCCAATATCGCACTGAAGACATAAAAGGTTCTTGAAAAGTCATGGGGCTTCAGTTTCCCTTGGAACCCAAAGAAGCTGGAAGTCTGTCATTAAGATGGCAGCAGCAACAGAGGAAAAGACTCAAGAAATGAAGTCAGGCAGACAACCGGCATGCCTATTCCTCAGACCTGTTTATATCTGGGCTGAGTCAGAAAGTATTACATACTCAGGAAGATCTGCCCACTCACTTCATCCTTCCTAACCATGAGCAGCACACAGACACACTCGGAGGCCTGTCGTGTTTGATTCCAGATCCTGTCAATTGAGCTATCAATATTAACCAGCACATCTATATACCCGGGAGTCATAAAAAGATTCAGGGCAAAGTGACAAGTGTGTGAAGAAATATATATGACAAGATATAGTATACTGATTCACTTGATTATGGAGGCTGACAGATCTCAGGACCTGTCAAGCTGCCAGCTGGAGACTCAGAAAGGCCGGTGACACCATTCAAAGGCCCAGAGAGGCCATGGAGTAGGCTGCAGGCTGTATCTGAAGCCTTGGAAACCAGGAGCTCTGCAGACACAGAAGATCAATATCCAGCTCACATAGACAGCGTAGATTCAAACTTCCTTGGCCTTTTGGTTTTATCTGTGCCACCAGTGTATCAGACAATGCCTGCTTGCCACATTGGAAAAGGCCATATGCTTTACTCGGCCCACTGAGTCAAATATTCATCTCCTCCAAAAATGACTTAGAAAGGGAGAAATAATGTTTATCAGATATCTGTGCATATTAGTCAGAGTGAAGACTCAAATTATCTGAGTAAGACAACCAAAGAGAAGGATTTATTTTGGTTCTCAGTGTCTCTAGTAGGCAAGTCTGTAGGGCATTTTCTTAATTAGTGATTGATGGGGGAGGGCCCAGCCCTTTGTGGATGGTTCTATCTCTGGGCTATCGGTTCTGTTTCTATAAGAAAGAAGGCTGAGCAAGCCATGATGAGTAAGCAAGTAAGCAGCACTCCTCCATGGCCTCTGCATCAGCTCTTGCCTCCAGGTTCCTGCCCTGTTTGAGTTCCTGCCCTGACTTCCTTTGATGATGAACAGTGATGTGGAAGTATTAGCCAAATAAACTCTTTCCTCCCCAACTCGCTTTTTGGTCGTGGTGTTTCAGTTCAGCAATAGAAACTCTGACTAAGACAGTTTGTTTCTGTGGCCATCTATTTATTTCATTACTCTCTGCTATGTCCCTTTAATTCCCTTTATGGGGAGTAGAACTCTGTCTTAATGTTGGATTTTTTCCCCAGATATCTTAGGATTTAGGTTTGCAGGAACAAATTGAATGAGAACCAGAGAGAAACTCTCTGTTCTCCATTCCTTTTGTGTTGATCATCTTTTTGTTAATGTGCCAAATACCTGAGAAGACATCAACTTAAAGAAAGAAATTGGAGATGGAGAGATGGGTTAGTGGTGAATAGCACTTGCAACCTTTGTCAAGGACCTGAGTTTGATTCCCAGTACCCAATTACAGTATCAATTACAGCTGCCTGTTGCTCCAGGTCTAGGAGATCTGATTCCCTCTTCTGGCTTCTTGGGCACCAGGCTCACACATAATGTATATAGACATGCAAACACTCACACATAACACATAAAAATAAATAAATCCTTATTTTTAAAAAGAAGAACATTTATTTTGGCTCACGGTTTTAGTGGCTTCAATTCACGGTCAGCTACCTCCAGCCCTGGGGCTTGCAGCAGCGCTGAACATCACAGTGGGAGTATGTGCTACAGGAAAGTTGCTCCCTCAACTGAGGCCAGTAAGCAGAGAGAATGAGACAGGATTGGACCATGGACAGTACACTTTCACTGGCCGACCTCCTCCAACAAGGCCAGCTTTTAAAATAGCACCACCACCTGGCAACTGAGCCTTCAACACATAAGCCTGTTGGTGATGATACTTCAGAGTCTAACCATAATGACTATTTCAGCTTTCTCCCTCTCCTCCCTTGTTTCCTCTTCTTACCTTATCCTTCCCTGTTTGGCAATGTTGCTGTCACTTACACATTCAGTCTAGAATCCAGTCCTACTGTAGTGTTGTGGCTAATTTTATGTCAACCTGACACAAGCTGGAGTCATCTAAAAGGAAGGAAGCTCAGTTGAGAAAAATCCCTCTGTAAGATCCAGCTGTAGGGAATTTTTTGATTAGTGGTTGATGGTGGAGGGCCCAGCCCTCCCTGTGCTGTCCCTGAGCTGGTGGTCCTGGGTTCTTCAAGAAAGCTGGCATGGGGGTTGGGGGTGGGGGGGGGCTGGAGAGATGGCTCAGCGATTAAGACCACTAGCTGCTCTTCCAGAGGTCCTGAGTTCTATTCCCAGCAACCACATGGTGGCTCACAACCATCTATAATGGAATCCAATGCCCTCTTCTGGCGTGCAGGTGTACATGCAGACAGAGCCCTCATACATTAAATAAATAAACGTTTAAAAAAAAAGACTAGGAGTTCTGTTTATTTGAAAGGAAGGAAGGAAGGAAAGAATGAAGGAAGTAAGAAAAAAAGAAAGAAAGGGTAAAAAGAAAGAAGAAAAAGCAGGCTGAGCAAACCATGACGAACAAGCCAGTAAGCAGCATCTCCATGCCTCTGCTTCAGCTCCTGCCTCCAGGCTCCTGCCTGCTTGAGTTCTGGTCCTTCTTTCAGTGACAGACTATGAGGTGTAAATATAAGCTGTATAGACTCTTTCCTCCCCAACTTGCTTTTGGTCATGGTGTTTCATCGTAGTAATAGTAACTCTAAGACATAAGCATTGTGAAGCTCTCAGTAACAGGCATAAGATAATCAGATTCACAGTTTGACAGTGGCTTCGTTAACTTTAGGTTACCAGTATAGGTCTGTGTCTTCCCATGCCTAAGCTCACAGCTTGCTTAAAAACAAAAAAACAAAACAAAAAAAAAAAAAAAGGTAACTGTCAAAAACTGACTTTATTAATTTTGTTGGATTATTATTCATCTTGAGGTTTTGTTACTGCTGCTATAAACAAATAATTGCTTTATTTGTTCGTTTAGCTCATGGTTTGGGCAGTTCAAGGGCCTCTGTCTGGTGAAGGCCTTTCCAGCAGTTCTGAGGTGGTACAGGCTATAGCAAATCAAGTCTCGGGGAATGTGGATTGTGTCTGTGTTCTGCCTCTCTCCCTCTTCCTTCTCTTCATCTTTTTTTTAATCTTTTCTAAGCAGGGCCTCATGTGGGCCAGGCCGGCCTTAGATTTACTATGTAGTTAGTTGACAATGACCTTGAACTCCCACTTCTTGCTTCTACCTCCCCATCCTAGACAGGCATTCGCCACCACACTGGCTTCTCTCCCTCTTCCTATGAAACCTGACATATTAACGTATGGAGACACCACTGAGATGAACTTATCCGAACTTAGTCATCCCCAAAGTTCCACTTCTAGATTCCTGCACTTTTTGTTCATAGCCAGCTGCCAACCATTGTTGGATTAGCTAGACTACAACCTGTAGGTCATTCTAATAAATGAGGGTATATATATATATATATATATATATATATATATATATATATATATATAGAGAGAGAGAGAGAGAGAGAGAGAGAGATTGATTCATTCTATAAGTTTTGTTACTCTAGAGAACCATGTAGTGAAACACTTTGCCAAGAAGTTTTTTGTACTGTGCAGCCTTCCTTATGGTTACATGCCACTTAGACTTCTGGGAACAGCTTGGGGGGAGCTATTTAAGAGAGTTTGTTCAGTTGGAAAAGTTGGTTGGTGTCAGGGGAGACAGTGAGCAACAGAAGTTGGTAACAGGGAAGGCAAGCAGAAACAAGGCTCAGATAAAGACAGTTCCAGAGAATAAGAAAAAAGGCAGACAGTTGCTGGGAAGCCTCAGACAGAGGAGAGTTACTGAGATAACTGGGAAAGCAGTTACTTCATGAGATAGAAGATTCTAGATGTTAGTCTAGTTCTCCAGGCTTAGACTGATTAAGACAGCCAGAAAGAGCTGTAAAGAATTCTTCCTTGACCTTTTCTTTCTAATCTTTAGAGCTAAAGGGAGTTTTAAAAAGTTACAAGTTAGGAATCTTTCTCGGTAACAGCCAACAGCTGGGAGAAAGAGGAACAGGGTGGGGGTGGGTGGAGTTCCATTAGGAGTGTGAAAAAGCAACAGTTACAAAAGGCTTCAAGCTTAGATACAGCATTTAGAAATGGTTACAGCATATAAGAAAACATTTACAGGACCCTGACTAATATAAATGCATACATACATAAATGGAAATTTTAAAAAAAAATTTCTAAAGAAAGCATTTAAACTCCAGTAAAGGAAGTGCCCAACACGAAGTGACTATTGTCTGCCCTACTTTATCAACTGTTGATTTCTTGGGAGACAGTTTGACATCTAGGCTAGAGCAGACCATAAAGTCAAATACATTGTTGAGCAAACATCTGAAGCTCCCCGACCACAAGCATCTGCTGTGCCATTCAGCTGCACCTGTGGCCATGCTTTCTGATCGTTGCCTTGTCTACAAAGGGTTCTTCACGTTGTACAGGAAGACACACAGTGGGTGGCTGCGGAGCCGCAGGTGAGGGGTGTTGCTGAAGACCAGTAATGACAAAATTCTCCAGTGAAAAAAGCCCCAAGACTGGACCCTATTGCTCATTGTACCCTAAAGGAAAGATGGCTTCTGTCCTGGACAGATCAGGATTCAGAAGAAATACACTGAAAACTAGTGATAAAGAGATCCAGACACCTGGGGCTAGGCTTTCCCGTGTGTGGCGAGAAGTATGTGCTATGCGCACTAAAGTGGGAGCCGTCTGTGACACGAAGGTAAGAGGTGTGAGTCAGCTGTGACCACCCTGCTTTTCTCACCCAGCCAGCCTTGCCCATCCTTACCCGACGGCTGGTGAACAAAGTAACATTTTGTAAAGATCAAGATGGTGGCTGGCTCAGCAAAGGGGTTTCTACTCAGTGGGGCTATTTGGCTGTCGCCACTGCTGAGAACACACAGCAAGGCAGCCAAGGACCGCACTGTGCCTTCACTGTAATAATCTCCAAGGCGTGTGCCTGGCGGCAGGGTGCTCAGACTGCAGCCGTCACAGAAGGAGCCGTGTTTTGTTCTCACTGCAGTGGAAATGTCCTGTCAGTCAGGAAATTTGAGTTGCTATAGAAAACCACAGACTGGGTCATCTGTAAACAACAAGATGCTTTTCTCATGGTTCTAGAGGCTAGAAAGTCCAAGATGAAGGTGCTGATGTCCCAGCCTCTCCCCTCTGGTAGATTTCTTCCCATCAAACAATTTCTTTATGCTCATTTGAGTTTACAAATGGATGGAAGTTAATGTACACAACTCAGTACAGCCTAGCATATCCTATCAAATCAGATGCTGGTTTTTTGTTTGTTTGTTTGTTTGTTTTATCTTAGAGGAGGAAAGGTTCATTTTGGCTCATGGTTTTCAGGGGTTTCAATCTGTGCTGAACAGGTTCCATCACTTCAGATGGAAGCTGAGGCAAAATATTTTAGACAGAGCATTGGGCAGAGGAGGCATCTCACCTCACAGGGCTTGGACACAGGGGTGGGTAGATGGAGAGAGACAGAGATGGAGAAAAAGTGTCTCACTTTCTCAAGCCTGAACCTGCATGCCCTCACAGAAACCGTGACCGCTGGCTGAAGACAAGCACTCCTATTTGGGCAAATTCTGCATGTTCTTAGCCATCCACCCCTAAGCTGAGCCATTTGGTTTAAGGCAGGTGGGTACTACCTAGGAGGCGTCCCACTATCCCGTGTCCTGCTCTAGCTGCTGGGGGCCAGTGGCCGATCCAGGCTTCTCTTCCCCCACACAATTCCCTAAGTATTCAAGGGCAAGTTGAGGGGATTGAGCCTTAGATCCCACTACTCTCTGTTGCCTGTATGCCACGATGGCGGGTAAAAAGCGCTGGAGCTTGGGTACCTGATCTCACCACATCTCCCCCTCTTGGCTCACAGCTCTTGGGTCTGTCTTTGAGCAAGTGGCTTAGGAATGAATAGCCTGCCCACAATATTGTGTGGATGACTGCTTTCTACATTTATAGTGTCTGTCTCCTACTTTGTCCTGTGAGTAATAAACAGCTCCTTATCTTCCTTCCTCTGGAACCCTCACACCCTCCCACAGGAAGAGACGAAGGTCTCAGGGACACTCTGGATGTGGTATTTCTCACCCCTCAGTCAATTTGACCTCACGTTCTACAGTCGGGTCCTACTAATCTTTAAAAATGAGGAGCACTCCATCTGATGCCTCCTAATTCATAATTTATAGGTGTCTCATTCATAACTGCCTCTTCACCACTCCAAATTCACCGGCCGTGCGGGAGAGGAGGGGCAGCAATTACTCATGATAACTTTATTAGCTATAATTTGCATTTATCTTCTGAAAGGACAGAGTGATGCTTCTGGGAGCTGCATATTAAATCCAAGGGTTTATACTTGACCCTGCCCCGATCCATTCCATGCACAGCAGTGTCCTTTCTTGCCTGGAAGGATGGCTACAATTTGTCACTACACAAATTATACTGTACTTGATGTTGACATTCTTTTATCAGATAAATTACCTGGATCTATTATGCGGAAGGCAATTTCCATGAAAATTTCATATTGTGAAAATCTTAGTTTAAGTTGAAGAGTGAAAAGAGTGACTAGAGAAGCCTGGGTCCTGGTCGTCTGTTTCCAGGGAGTAGCCTGGGTCCTGATCATCTGTTTCTAGAGAGAAGCCTGGATCTTCGTTGTCCATTCCATGGAGAAGCTGGGGTCCTTGTCTTCTGTTTCCAGGGTTGATCCCAAAATAAACCAGTCTTCCATGCCTTCCAGTTTGCTGCATGCTTCCAAACTCCAGCTAGCAGTCCTTCTGGAGATGAGACTGTGTGGTCCTGCATAGAGGGACATACCTGTCCATCTTTGCATCCTCCTAGGTCACTGGGAAGAGCTACAGCTGGGTGGTCCCTCTCCCACTCCCACTGGAAAGCAGGGAGTGGTAGCAAAGCATTAATTTGAGCAATACTTAGAACTTAATCACAAATGCTTAAGAGAACATGTTGTTGGCATGATAATCTCACCCCTAAGAACCATCCATTCCACTGATAAACATACAATTTGAGGGAAGATGAAAACAGTAAGTGTTAGTGTTGTGTGTGTGTGTGTGTGTGTGTGTTTAAATTCTTTCCTGCATAAGAATGACACATGTTCACTGTGGAACTTTAAACAAATAAAAATTTTGAAAACGGACTTTGTTTTGAATTTTTACTTATGTGGTCGTTCGTGTGGATTTGTGTGCATGTGAACACAAGAGGCCGTGGAGGCCAGAAGCTTTTCCTAGGGTTGGGATGACAGGCAGGTGCTAGGAACCAAACTCATGCCCTCTGCAAGAGTAGTGCATGCTTTTAACCATTGAGCCATCTCTTCAACCCACTGTGGACCTTTTTAAATTTTAAGAAAGTTAAACTAATATTTGCATGCAAACTTCAAGTTTCCTCTACCTGGAGAGAACTAACCATACTAAGGAGTTGGCCGACTCCTTCTCACCTGCCACTGTACACAGGTATAGATCTGCAGGAAGGCACTGGAGAATTATTTTCCTCTCAAGAGGCCTGAAATTCGCTAGTGAGAAAAGGTGCACTCCCCTATGGAATGTTCATTCAAAACGTTTGTTCTACACACGCGTGAACATCACTGGTGGGCTCCTTGTCAAGGACGAACTCGGGTAAAGAGAACATTTTGGAGGGTGGAGAGAAGGCTCAGTTGGTAAAGTGCTCACCATACAAGTATGAGGATCAGGGTTCAGCTCCCCAGTACCTACATAAAAATCTGGGTAAAGCAGTGTGTACCTGTAACCCCAGCACCAGGGAAACAAAGACAGGGCATTCCCTGGGGCTTGGTGGCATCAGTCTAGTAGAACCTGTGAACTCCAGGTACTGTGAACTCCAGGTACTGTGAACTCCAGGTACTGTCTCAAAAAATAAAGTGGCAGCCAGGCGTGGGATCCATGCCTTTATTTCTAGCACTGGGGAGAAGGAGGCAGGGGGATCTCCTGTGAGTTCAAGGCCAGACTGGGCTATGTAGATGATGAGTTCTAGTGCAGCTGGGCCATGTAGAGAGACCCTGTCTCAAAAAAAGTGGAGAACAAAAGAGGAAGACACCTCCATGTACTCTAACACAAGAAAAACACGTGCACTCGCACATGCGCGCACCCACACACACACACACACACACACACACACACACACAGACTCAGAGGCAGAGACAGCGACGGGGCAGAGACAGAGAGAGATACTTTACCCTGCCTTGTGTCAGCTGCCCTTTGGACATTGTATAATTAATTGTTTTAATAATTTTTTCCTAAATATTTCAACGCCTTTCATCACTCAGCTTTTGTAAGCAGATGGGCAGTCTGATGGGGGAATAGAAAGCATGGGATTTTTGTTTTGTTTTGTTTCCTTTTTGTTGTTACTGTTTTTTTCCAGGCAGGATCCTAGCCAGGAATTCACTGTGTAGGCCAAGCTTGGCTTTGAACTCCCTGCAGTCTTCCAGCCTCGGCCTCTCTAATGCTGGGATTCTAGGCACAAACCACCGAACGTGGCTGGGACTCTGATGGTCTTTAACTCAGGCCATTGATTGAGTGAGCGGTGAAGGGCACATTTAAGAGTATTCTGGTTGTCTAGTCACTTTCCTTGCTGACCTTGCCAGCAGACAGTTCCTTCACTGGGGCACGACGGCGGGCAAGAGACCTCACAAGGCTGCGACAAGAGGTAAACGGGATGACTTAGGTTACCACGTTGAGCCTAGGGCTACATACAAAGGTATCTGTGAGCCTAGGAATGGTTACTAGATACAATCTGAGACGGGACTTATGTCCTCTTTCTGCAGTTATCACAAAACTTCACTCTGAGATCAGAGCGAAAGCAGCAGTGGTTTAACGTGGCTGTTGGTTGCCTAATGAGCAGCTGAGTGCCTGCAGCTTAAAGCCGACATGGGCTGCCTTCGGCTAGCCGACACCACAGCCTAGAGGCAAAGCCGTGTGGTGTGTTTGGTTTTGTACAGGATGAGAGAGGAAGTGACATGTGTCCTGTTCTAGGGAGCAGGCCAGGCACAGGTGTTTTCTGGACATTTCTTCACATGCGGCCTGGGAGGGAGATCCACAGGCAGCCAGAGGACACCCTCTAGCCGCCACTGCTGCAGGCCAGCGTGATCTAGGGTACTGTCGTCCAGCCGTTTCCTTTGTCTGTTTAAAACCTCAGGATTTGGATTCAACACACTTCAAACTTTTCATCGAGATGCCATATATTTGTTTTTTTTAATTTTTTTTCCAAATAAGATGAATGAAAAGTCGATGCATTACTAGATAGTGGGGGGGAGGGGCACTCTGCGTGGAGTTGGTTGGCTTAGAGAGAGACCTCTCTTGGCAGCAGCACATCTTTCACGTGAATGATGAATTGGTTCTGTGTAGATCTGCCTTTCTGGGACATGTCTGATCTCACTTCTATGGTGAGGAAAGAACGCACCAAAGAGCCAGTGGCAATATGTCACCAGCTGAAGCCTAGGAGGAACTCAGTAGGCCTTTAAAAGTGAAATGACAAACAGGAGCATATGAGCACTTAAAATGTTAAGAAAAGAAACCACTGTCAAGAATTTTGCCAAGAGTGGTTAAAACTTCTTAGTCAAAGAGACAAGCTATTTCTGAAATAAAATCAATGCAATAAGTTCCATGTAGATGCCCTTCAGCAGGTACACAGTTGCTACAGGGGGAAACCAGGCCACTGAAGTGTGTGTGTGTGTGTGTGAGAACCAGGCCACCCTCTGGAATTCTGTCCTGTTTATCAACCATGCATTATTGAATGCCTTACTTCCTATGTTAGCTGGCTAATGTAAATGTTCTCAACTGTACCTTTAGAACCTGCTTTTTGTTTACATTTGGGTTTTGGGAGGAAATGAAGCTGAGGGCATCTAGAAGCAGTGAGGACACAGGACAGCCAGACCGTGGCTTGGGTGACCTTTGTGGCCTCTGGGTTTGCTGGGGTCCAAGAGTCGGGGTGGATGATTGGGCTACTAGCTTGCTCAGTTCCTTGGCTTCCTGCATAGCCCTTCAGTGGCATCTGCAGATTACATGGTCTTTCTAGAAAGGATGTCTGAGAATTTAATTCCTGATTTCAAGTCCTTCTCATGACCCTCTGGGCCCAGAATTTATATCTTAACTAGCTAGCTGCTAGAGACCCTGCACAGCTACCTCTCCCTCTCTTCGCCTGTGTTTGGGATCCCACAGGGAGCACACACAGGCAGGTCACCCAGCAAGCCAGGTACCCGTGTGACACACACTTTGCCCAGCCAATCTTCTACCTTCCTCTTTGTATTAAAATTGTTTTAGTATGTGTTTGTGTGCGTGTGTGTGTGTGTGTGCGTGTGTGTGCACGCGCACGCGCCTGTGAGTGTACACACTCCCGTTCATTTGGAGGCCAGAGGTCAATATTAGGTGTCATGCCTCAGACACCAATCACAGTTTGTGAAATAATGTCTCTAACCGGCATGGAGTTCTTTGAGAAGGTGAAATGGATGGCCAGCAAGACTCGAGAATCTTCCCATTTCTACATCCTCAGTGCTAGAATGTTAGGTGGTAACACACCCCTAGATTTTTGACATGGAACACTGGGGATCAAACTCAGTCCTCATGTTTGCATGGCAAACACTTTACATAAAGAGTTATCTCCCTTTTTGAGGACTGTTTCTCACAGTAGAACATCAGACCCCCAGAGAAGATGAACATGTGTTTTCAGATGTCTGCTAAGGAGGGCTGCTCCTGATGTCAAGTCTGGGGAGTAGCATGGTTTGGCATTTAAGGGGAGACTGAAACAGGATACACAGGTTTGCTCTTCCAGCTCCCACTTGCCCACTGTGGGATTTGAAGCCTATTTTAACTCTGAGCAGCCATTTTTTTTTCCTTTTTAAAATTGTATTAGCTTATTTACTGTGTGCATGCATGTGTGCACCTACATGTGTGTTTGTGTGGGGAGGGTCTGTGCTATGGCATACATGTGGAGGTCAGAAGACAACTTTTTCAGATCCGGTTCTCTCGTCCTGCTGTGTGGAACTCAGGAATAAAACTCGGATGTTGGGTTCAGTGGCCAGTGTCTTTAGAAGCTCAGTTATCTCACCAGTCAGTGTATCGAATTTACTCTTTTTTCTTTCTTTTTAAAATTGTATGTGCGTATATGTTTTGCCTGCGTGCATGCCTGTTTGGGGCCGGAAGAATCCAGAATAAAGTGTCAGGTCCTCGAAGACTGAAGTGTCAGATGATTCAGTGCTGCCATGTGGATACTAGGACTCAAACCCAGGTCTTCTAGGTGAGTACCAGTGCTCTTAACGACTAGCCATCTCTCCACAAGGTAGAGCTGATCATCGCAGAGACTCCAGAAGATATGTGAGAGTTAAATAAGGGCACACACACACAGCGTTTAGCCCAGTGCTGACTCATTGGCACACGCACGATGAACACTAGTGACTATCAGACCACACTGACTCATCCGCAGCGCTGTCTCCTCGCCGTATTTCTTCAGCCGAGAGAGCCGAGATGCTGAGACTCATGTCACACATCAAGCCTGCCTTACAAGAAACAATAGATGGCAAGACAGGGTGTCAAACTGACATTGTAGTCAGAGGACCGCATTGATGTTCCCAGAACCTTAGAATTATAGTGATACCCACTGTCATTAGCGTGCACCCAGCCTCCCCTCCTCTTCCTTTATCAAAAGTTGCTAATCCACAGTGAATATTTCATCACTTTGAGCTGCTTACTAATGCTCAACACTTCTAGAAGGGGGAAGGAGTGCTCCCTCCTCACAACAGCGACAAAAACCTCAAAATAAAAAAAAATCCTCATTAAAGAATATTAATACTCATGAATTAAGAAAAACAAAAGGAGAAATTGTCTGGAATAAATTCAGATCACCCTTTGATTCTGTCCACTGAAACGTATAAATGACTGCTCCACTAAACAGAGATGGTGTGGACCAGAACATGGGGTTCCAGCTTCCGGCCTGAGCTTTCTCCCCCAGCTCTTTACTTCGGGACAGCCTCAGTTGAGGTGTTCGCCTGTCCTCAACCTGCAGCTGGATAGCAGACTGATGAAGTCACCTTTCAGTGCACCCCAAAAGCATAAAATCACATATGAACAATTCTTCCTCCCAAGAGGAAAGAGATGTCATCAACAGATCAGACACCTGGGGAGTTGGACTCAGCCTTGGCTGCGAGAAGCCGTGTGATTTCAAGTCAGCTCCCGTTGAAATGAAAATCCACGGTTGTTATGTCTTAGTTTGGGTTCTTGCTATGATAAAAAAAAAAAAAAAAAAAAAACAGAAAACCAGAACCAGAAAGAACTGGTGAGGAAAGGGTTCATTTCTATAATCTAGGGAAGTCAAGGCAGGAACTCAAGCAGGGCAGGAACCTGAAGGCAGGAGCTGAAGCAGAGGCCATGGAGGAGTGCTGTTTACTGACATGCTCCTCATGGCTTGCACAGCTGTGCCTGTGCCTTTGTACAGGCAGAGCAAGCCCTTGCTCCCTTTACAGCACCCAGGACCACCTGCCTACGGGTGGATGAAGGCCCAGTGAGCTGGGCCTTCCCTGATGATTCATTAGTCAAGAAAATGCCCCACAGACTTGCCCCCAGGCCAATCTGGTCGGGGCATGTCCTCAGTTGAGGTTTCTTTTCCCCAAATGATTCTAGCCTGTGTCAAATTGACACAAAATTAGCCAGTACAGGCTGGAAAGATGGCTCAGTGGCTAAGAGCACTGGCTGTTCTTCCAGAGGTCCTGAGTTCAATTCCCAGTTACCACACTGTGGTTCAAAACCATCTATAATGGGATCTGATGCCCTTTTCTGGCATGCAATTGTATATACAGAGTGTTCAGACATTAAACATTAAATTAAATTAAATTAAAACTAGCCAACACGGGTTATATGTGAACTTCTCTGCTGATACTGACATGAGCACCTTTAGACACAGCTGCAGTGAGCACTATAGAAATACAAAGAAACCATCTTGACTTTCTTCCTTCCTTCATTTCTCTCTTTCTCCTTCCTTCCTTCCTCCCTCCCTGCCTCCCCTCCCATCTTCCTCTCTTCCTCTCTATTTTTGCCTAACCGTGGAAGCTACAGATATTCACCAGGACTCTAGGTGGCCGGAGCACCTGAGAAGCATCTCACTTCGCACTTAACTTCAGTTGTCAACTTGGAGTTTGGTTGTTGTCTGTAAACACATTTCTAGCGAATATTAACTAAGCCAGGAAGACCTGCCTGACTGTCATGGACGCCATTCAATAAGCTGGCATTATGGACTGATAGGAAGAGAAAACGGAAAAAGCCAGTCGAACACCAGACTCGTTTCTCCCACTCTCTGCTCTCCAGGTGATCCACCCAGATGTGGGCGGCAGCCTCAGTTTCCTTTGCACTGGCAAGAGTTGCTCCTCCCTCCATACCCTTGCCTACCAGGCTGGACTGAGCTTCAGACTAGGAACCAGATGGGGTCTTTCCCCTCAGTTGCTTCTCAGTGGATGTTGGGTGACAGCAATGAGAAAGGACTGCACTTCAAATAGGAAAAACGCCACAGAAGCACCACAGCAGGGAGAGAGCCGTGCGAGCACACTGTTCTTATTTTGCAAGGGGTCAGCGCATACGGGTGTACACTGCAACAGAGACTTGGGGAGAAAGGTCAGCGATTCTGAGATTTGGGGTGATTTTTCCTATTTTATGTCGAATTACTTGCCACATTTCCTATAATGAATGTAAATAACATCAGCAGAGAGCAAAGAAGAGGCTGTAAATAAAATTTTATCAGGGATTTTTTTTCATTTTAATTTCCTATTTAGAAACAGAATTTAAGTTCAGACACCCCGTGAGCAAGCACACTTAGTATAAACAGCTCTAAAATTAAACAGTTATTCTTCCTCCTCTAGACCCAACTCCTCAGTGGGGGAGGGGTCCACGGGATCTGTAGACAGGCTGTATTTTGCGTGTCTTTTTGTGTATGCCCCCCCCCAACATACATAGGAAGGAATAGTATTCAGTCATAAAAAGAAACAAAATACCTACACTTCACAACACCAACGAATCATGTGCCTCGTGAAAGGGCGCATAGTGGGTGAGTTGATATATGTGGGTTATCTAGAACAGGAAAAGCCACAGACAGCAGATGAGCATTTGCTTAGAGCTGAAGTGTTCTTTTTTAGAGTTCTTTTGATTTATCTGTAGTGTTCTGAGCAGATTCTCCGCATAGCTTTTGGGCGGTTGCCCCTCTTATTACATTATATATGCATAACTGTGGCAGTCTGCCGTCATTTCAGCAGTTCAACTGAAGTAGCATGATCTTAACTCCCAGCCCCACGTCCCTTTAACATCTGCCACTTATAATTGTCTTAAATATTCTTCTCTGCATAGTTACAGCCATATGAGACAACGTTATAATTTACTTCAATTATCAAATATAATTGAGTCAATTCAAGAGGAGATGAAAAGCCCGTTATATGCAGTCATATTTTGTTTACTCTGTTATTTTTTCTGCTGTGGGCCTTTCTTCAATCGCTCCTGTATTTTTTGCAGAACTCCATGCATCCGCTTTTCCCCAGGAACCCTGCTTTCGCAGTCTCCCAGCTCATCACCCTTGAGAACGCTGATTTCCCAGTGTCTCCCCAGTGATATTTGCTGACGGTGGGATCTGCAGGCCAGGTCCTCTTCTCAGTACTTGAACACTGTGCCTCTTTCTTCAGCCCGCGGCATTGATTAGTAGGAAGGAAGGGCTTGCCTCTGCATGCTTCCTGAAGACCACCTCAGGGTACCGGGGTTCTGTGTCATGGCCTCCTGAAGCAGTTGCTGTGGTTGGGTGAAGACAGACTTTTCTTTTGTGTTTGGCTGAAGCATGATAGTTGTGCTCGGTCCTTGAATGTCCTTCTTTCCTGTCCTTAGGCTGGAGACAGCAGCTTGCTCGGTTCCTTCCTTGCAGCTGCAGGTATTTCTGGGTCACAGCTTCTACAGTTCTGCACATGGGAGGGCCAGGGAATTCATCATGGAGCTATTTCTCAGGTCCTGAGGTCCCAGTCAGTCTGCCACCTCCAACTTTTCAGAGTGAGTCAGTATTTGTGTGCTACACAGAGGGACAGGGAGTGTGATAGAAATTCTGTTTATCTATTCATATGTGGATGGCCAAATGTGTGTGTTACTATCATATATCAGCCTGTGGCTTCTCCTTTACTCTCCTATGTTTTAAAGATAAATACACAGTGTGTGTGTGTGTGTGTAGTGTGTGTGTATTGTGTGTGTATGGGGGGATGTGGTCTTTTGTGGAAGCAAGGTGGTCCCCAGAGATGGTGAGTGGTATGGGATCACTAACCCAAGAAGCTCAGACTCCAGAGAAATGCCTTCATGGTGCAGATCTACCTTATTATGAAAGGAGCAGAGCTTTTGTAGAGGAAGCAGGGTGTTGCATAAGGGCGGGGTCCAATCGCTCTGGTCCTTCGCTTACTAGACACTTCAGACACTTCAGCCAGCCTTCCTAAAGCTTGCTGTGGGCAAACTTGGGAAAGGTCCAACCATCTTTAGGCTTGTGTGTTTAAGCTCTTAGCCAATCCGTTTCACCAATGTTGGTGAACAAGGTTTCCATAAAGACAGAGGAATCAGGCAGCGCCTGGCAGGCTTTCCTAGTCTTGGGGCTTAACCAGTGCTCCAGGATCCGCCATTTTAAGGGCCGAGCGATATGCTGTGGGCTGAGGTACTAGCCCTAGCACAGGTGCTAATGCCTGCCTCTCTCGCCTCTCTCCCACCATCAGGACCCAGTTGTCACCAATGGGGGAGTGGGGGTGCCCGTATGTCTGTCTGTCTGTGCACAGCATGTATGCAGTACCTACAGAGGCCAGAGAGCGTTGGATACACTGGAACTGAAGTTACAGATGGCTGTTAGCCATCATGGGGGTTCTGGGATTCAAACCTGGGTCCTCGGAAGAGCAACAAGTGCTCTTAACACTGAGACGTCTCTCCAGCCTCACCTTTTATTTTTTGATTAAGAAAAGGTCTTGATTTTAGCCAATTTTTCTCTATTAGTATTGTTAAAGTTCTAATTTGGTAGTCTTCTTCTAGCCTGTGAAGGCACTTTTAATCTACACGGCTGTCTGGAATTTGACTGTGAATTTGTTGAGCATGAACTGTGAGGCAGCAGAGTCACACCTCACTTTCTATGAAGAGCTAGGCCCTGGCCATTCCCTCAGGCTCTTGGGCCTCGCCATCTCTTAAAGGCCATGCTGCCTCACATTGCTACAACGCCTTTAAATTTCCAAAGATTTTGGAGGAGATTTTAACATTTTTTTTTATTTATTCTTCTCTTATATAATACATCCTGACTCATTTCCTCTCCCTCCATCCCATCAATCCCCCCTCCTCCACTTCTCCTCTCCCCTAGTTCTACTCCCCCTCCACTTCCCTTTAGAAAGGAGCAGGCCTCCCAGGGATGTCAGCCATTTGTGGCACAACAAGGTGCAATCAGGCTAGGCACCAGCCCTCATTGTTGGCTCAGCAACCCAGTAGGAAGAAAAGAGTCCCAGGAGCAGGCAAACAGGTCAGAGTCATGCCCACTCCTATGCTAAGAGTCCCATAAAAACACCAAGCTAACGATCATAACATCTATGCGGGGGACCCAGTGTAGACCCACGCAGGCTTCGTGACTGCTGCCTCGGACTCTGTGAGCCCCATGAACTCTGCTTAGTTGATTGTGGTTTATGTTCCTCTGTTGACCTTGACCCTCTGGTTCTTAGAATCCTTTCTCTTTCTCTCCATGGAGTTCCCCAAGCTCCCAGGGGAGGGGTCCAATGGAAAGCTCCAATTTGGACTCCCTCTCCACCTAATTTTTGCTGTGGGACTGGGCGTCTGGTCCCATTAGCTGCTTCAGGAGCCTCTACGGTGAGAATTGGCCTAGGCACCGATCTACGAGCACAGCAGGACATCACTGGGAATCATTTCAATGATTTTTTTTTCTAGTCCTGTTTGGTTCTACTCTAGGTCTCAGGGTTATCCAGCAGTCGGTTCCTGGCCATCCAGACAGTGACAGGCTTGGGCCACTTCTCATGGCGTGACTCTCAGACAAGGCATTTAGGAAAAGGGGACCTCAACTTTAAAGAAACATCCCCACCAGATTGGCATATAAGCAAGCTTGTAGTGCACTTCCTTGATTGACATTTGATGCGGGAGGGCCCAGCTCACTGTGGGTGGGGCCACCCCTGGGTCCTGAGTGCTAGAAAAAAAAAGGCTGAGCAAGCCATGAGAAGAAAGCCAGTAAGCAGCACCCCTCCATGGTCTCTGCATCAGCTCCTGCCTCCAGGTTCCTGCCCTGTTTGAGTTCCCGTCCTGACTTCCTCAGCAACAAAGAGCTTTACCTGGAGTGGAAGATGAAATTAACCATTTCCTCCCCGAGTTGTTTTTGGTCAGTGTTTTATCACAGCAATAGGAACCCTGACTAAAAAAGTCTCCTAGAAATTGTAATTATACGTTCATGTCATAGACATGATTTTATTATCTATATAACATCTAGAAACTGCAAAGGAGAGAAGACCCATGACATTTGTCTTTCTGAGACAGGCTTTGATGAATCTGATTGTCTCCAGTTGTGCCCATTTTCCTGCGAAACACACAGCTTTGTTCTTCTCTATGACTGAAAAATAGTCCCCTGGATGTATAAACCGCCTTTTCCTGAAACATTCTTCCGTTGTTGGACACATCGCTTGGATCAATAACTTAGCTATTTAATCTTAAATTCCTTTGAAGAAGTAGAAGATTGCATTTCCAAGAAGCAGATAAACAGTATGTATTTCATAAAACCATGCGCATTCTCTACCCACACGCAACGGCACAATGGACAAAGAAGACATCACAGAGCGAAGCCTCTACTTCGTTTCTGAAAAGCCGCTGATACGTCTCTTTCCTCCAGCCGTAGCTTCTCTATAAACAGACACAAAATGCTTGGCTAATTCCCTGATTCGGATCAACACTGTGGCACAGACACTGATATAACAGTAAATACCACAACCTGTGATACCCAGGCAGATGTTGGCACTCGGAAAGCCAGACATGTCCACCTGTCTAAGGAGAGGCGGAGAACAGAAGGTCGATATGAGTGTTGCCATCTTGTTTCACTCTGAGTGAAAGGCTGTCCGGAGACATTAGAGAAAAACAAGAGTGCATGCTGAAGGTTTCCTCAGGCCCGCCCCACAGCGCCACAGCACGGGGATTTCCCACAATGCAGTGCTGCCTTCCAGCCTGATCAGGTAAAGTCTGAAAACTCAGATGCACATGACAGCTGTGGATGGCCATTTCCCTGCTTGCAGAAACCCCAAAGCACGGGAAGATCTGTGTGGATGTCAGAGCAGAGTGTGGTCTTCTGGGGGCAGGGGGTGGGGGTGAGAGCTGAAGGGCTGACTGGAATGCTGCTCCGGTGTCCCCACTATGTGGCAGAGTGACTGTACACAGACAGCGGTGGGCAGATCCACACAGCACTGTATACTTTGTAACAAGAGATGAGCATCTCTGTGACTGTGCGCTTGGCCTGGTTCTGTGAATCTTGGTGTTCCTGCCTGGCTTTCCTTGTCTACACCGGTAACCACTGAGTCGTTTTAGGCTCAACCATTTGGCCCTGGTAAAATGCCTTAGAGTGGAGGGTTCCATAAGAGTGAGAACTCCGAGGAAGTTCCTACCTCACCAGGTCTTTGGAGATGAGGGAAGGGATTCTTTAGTTGACATTGAGTCTTGCTCAGGGTGAGAGTGACACCAAAGCTAAAGATGTCATCTGCTATGCTCCCAGGCCCAAAGGAGCAGATGATCCAAGAAGAGTGAGCATTTGCTTTGGAGATTCCAGACCACAACAACCTTTGCTGTGGAAGTTCATTCTTAGCTGTATTTAAAATAATTGTTTTTGTGCATTGTTGGAAAAAGAGATGCAAAGGCCTTGGCATATTGTCTGCAGGTGTTGGATTTCTGTGGAGGAGGTTTGATTGCTAATGATCTGCATGTGCTATCAGTAGAATACTTGAGGCGTTCTGAAAGAATAAAAACACCTGAGTTGAGATGCTCGGAGTTCCACTGTCAACCTAGTATGGCGCTGGCCAGGACAATGGCTCCCTCTGCTGAGGTCTGGCAGGACTTCCATGTATGAAAATGCCTCCTTGTCTCCTTGGTGAGACGCCACAGCCGCTCACAACTACAAACAGCCTCTCGGTTCTGCACTATGCTGGGGTTACTCCTCTGAAGCATTCCATAGCAGCCCACCTGAGAGAAGACTATGGTTCAGGAAGGTAACAAGTCTAATCTGTCTGCCTGGCCTCTCTCCAGTGTGGCAGTTGGGTAGATACGATGTCAGGAGGCAGAGTTGTCTTCTCAAAACTTGCTTCAGCCAAAGTTGGGGTGGTGGTGCATGCCTGTGATCCAGGTACTCAGGTGGCTGGGAAGGCAAGTTCCAGACTTGCTTGGGCTATATAGTGAGTCCCTATTTCTAGAAACACCCCCCCAAAACAAAACAAAACAACAATAGGCTTTCTTGGAGCTGATATCCTGGAAAATGGGGCTTTAGGTGACACTATGATATTTTAATCTGAGTTCAAGAGCCATTGACCTGGATTTATGATTGGGAACATTGGAAGACAGTTCAGACAGAAGTAATTAAGAAACAATGCAAAGAGCTTGTTAAACAGCCTATACAGTGCCCAGGCCTAAGCAGCTCGAGCTAGCTGCTCACTCTGGAGTCTGCAGAGCTGGCCTTGGTGAACCCGGGAGATGGTTTCTGAGCTCTCGCAGCAGCATGCGTGGTAGCAGTGTCTCACTGAAGGCCTGACCACAGACACACTGTGTCAGCTATAATGGCCACCTGGTGTGGATGCCTTCAGGACACTGAGGTCAGTCTTGCTTGTGTTCTATGCCCATACAATAGGCCCAGTAGAAATCCTAGACGCTACAGCCAAAATGAACCTTCCTTGCTGGCCTCCATTGGCAGGTGTTGTCTGTATGGTTTCTGGAAAACTCCATAGTCCTGGAAGCTGTGCTGGGGGAAGGACACCAAAGCCTGGAGATGTACTTCCCCACTGCTGATTCTGAGCCATATCCTTCTGTTCTGATCAACTGCCACCACACATGGTGAAGCAGTCTTTTCTGAATCCAAGAAGAATACTTTCCTCTCTCATCTAACACCAGAGAGAACAGACCTGTTCTGGGTCATGTTCTTGGGAAGCAGGGCTGACACAGAATTGGAGGTACAGAGTATTAGGAATCGACACCTCTGGAAAAGGGCACCTCTGAAGTGCTAACTGAACTGGGAGACACTGCCTTGCAGTGGGCATCCTGGGAATGATCAGGCCTCACAGCTTTGGTCATGGGGTGCAAGGGTGGCCAGCACAGCCTTTGTTTAAGGTCTCGGCTGTGGCTGCCACCGGGACTGCCCTGGTGAAACCCCACCCACCTCAGCAAGGCTCAAGTCCTTCCTTGAATACATTTGGTCCTGTCTCCAGTAGAAAAGGCACACATATAAAATGATCCAAAGTACTCTGTGATAAGGACTGTAGGCTCACAGAAGTGACGTCCCATGATCTTCTCCAACTAGGTCCACTTTGCTGAAGGTCAGTGTTGTCACATGGCCATGTGGTTCTTACATATTGTATTGCTACATTTGTGGACCACAGGGAAGAAGAAGGAGCTGGTGAGGGAGTGGGTATACACAGCTCTCTTAATGTTCATAGCTGATGCCTCCTGGGAGGTCAGACATGTGTACCTACCCATGTTAGCCTTGGGAGTGCAGGTGATGCATCATCTTTACATGTCCTTCTGTATTTTCTGCAGAGTTATTCTGCCTTCCTAAGAGCACAGCTCCAGAAATCTCAGGTACATTAGGATGGGATGCCTGCTGGCAAGCTGTCTGTACCCACTTCCCAGTCTCTGACTAACACAAAACTACAAAAACTGTGGTCCTGCTGGCTTTTGCCTCCTTGGAGCACAAATATTTTTGTTTGTTTTTTCGAGACAGGGTTTCTCTGTTGTAACTCTGGCTGTCCTGGAACTCACTTTGTAGACCAGGCTAGCCTTGAACTCACAGAGCTCTGCCTGCCTCTGCCTCTGCTGGGATTAAAAGCACATGCCACCACCACCCAGCATAACCAGTGTTCTTAACTGTTGAGCCATCTCTCCAACCCAAGTACAACTACTTGTGCAGAAGGGAACTACTATAAATAAGTCTTCATTTTGGGTCTTCCCCAAATCCATTATTTATATGTTTATTGGTAATTTTAATTATATCATCAATCATTTTGTTACTGAAAAGACATTTGGTTGAATTTAAGATAATTTATTTGACAATTTTATTCATATGTGTAATGTCCTGCATGATCATATTTACAATCTTTTATCCCCCGCTGTGCCTACTGACCCCCTCCCCTTCCCAACTAGTCCCCCTCTGGCTTTCAAGTCTTCTTTTTTATAATCCCCTGAGCTCAAACAGATTTGCTCACATACGCATGGAAAGAGGCTACTTATTGGCGCACTATATATACTATACTATACTATAGTATATACTCTGTATATATCCTATACTAAAGACCATGATAGCCCCTCCCCTGGCAACCACTGACTGTCAACAACTCCCTGGGGGGTGGGGTGGGGCCTCATGAACCCTGATCCTGATCCACAATGGAGTGTTGAAGGGCCCGGTTTTGTGCAGGTTCTCACAGCTGCTAAGGGTCCGTAATTGCAGTGCCATGAGAGTTTCTTAGCTTTCCTCGGCACCCTCTGGTTCTTACCTTCCTTCTGCCCTCTCTTTTACAGTATTGCTATTTATGATAGTAACGACCTGGGGGTGGTCTCCGTTTCAGAACAAAGTAGACAAATTGTTGCGCTATTCTTTGTACTTTTTGTTTGTTATCCTTAAAGTGCCTTTATTTTTAGAAGAGTTTAGATGCATGCGAAGACAAGGAAGCAGTGAAGAGCGTTTTCATGGTGTGGCTTGTTCCCAAACCTTGAGCTGACTCTGGCTGGACAGCATCAGCTTGCCTATCTGTCTCCCATTAATCTAACTATGCTTACCCGTGATTTCCTAGATATAGTTCCAACAATCCTCCCAAGCCCTCGGGAGGGACCTAGAGGTCATGCTTCTGTCTCATCTTTTAAAATGCTGCATTTCCCCAGGTGTGGAGGCTCACACCCATAGTGCCAGCGCTTGGAGGCAGATCTCTGAGTTCAAGGCTGCTTGATCTAGAGAGGGAGTTCCAGGCCAAACAGAGACCCTCAAAGGAAGAACTGTTGCATTGTTTACACCAGGAATCCCGGCACTTGGAAGGCAGAGGCAGGAGTTTGCTCCTGAGTTTGAGGCCAGTCTGGTCTACAGAGCTAGTTCAGGTTAGTCAGGGCTACCTAGTGAAACATTGTCTCCAGAAAACAAAACAAAACAACCATTTCTTAAAAGTGAGACATTTGTACAAGAAACCTTGCTGAGGATGGCAGGTAAACCTACAGGATTAATTAGCATGACAGCCACAGAACCAAAGTTCCAGTGGTGTTCGGAGAGATTACTACATAAGAAAATGCCCCTCGAGGTTAGTTATATGAGCAACAAAGAAGCTTACTAACAACCCAGATCCACAATTTGCAATTATTTTCCAAATTATTGCCAACGTTGAACAACTTAGGAATTCTTAGTTTTGTTTTGGGGGCAGAAAGGGTATCTGAATTATATTTTAAAACATGTTTAGTCATCCATCCAGTGTGGTGGTCCACCTGTAGTCCCAGCTACTCAAGAGGCAGAGGCACAAAAATCACTTGAGCTCAGGAGTTCAGACTAGCCTGGGCAACACGGCCAGAGCTGGTTTCAAAAAGCAAGCAAACAAACAAACACATAAATGAATAGGTAGATAGCTGGTTAAATAAATAAGAAAAATATTTAAAAGAACACTTGTTGGCAATAGATGTAATGTCTTTCACTTTTGTTTTTTAAAGACAAGTTCACATGATCTGCTTCGGAGGAAAATGATATCTCAAGCAGCATATTCTGTCCATCCAAATTCGGGATGTTTTATGGTTGTATGGAAATGCAGGGGCAAATGCCATCCTGGTTAATGTGATGATTATTCCCTGGGGCAAGTAAACTGAGGGAAATAATATTTAGGCCAATCATCAGTAGCACCAGATGACACAGTTGCCAATTGTAACAGTCCCAGGGCTGGAGGTGGCTCGGTTGGTAAGTGTCTGGGGCCTAGACATGAAGGTCTAAGGCTGCACAGCAGGCTGGACCTGTGACCCTAACGCTGGGCAGGAGGGTTGGGATGGAGACAAGAGGACTCTTGGGGCTGCAGGTTCCGTGAGAGCCTCTGTCTCAAAATAAGATAGAGAAGCAATTGCAGAGGACACCAACATCGGCTTCTGGTCTCCATGTATGCACATATACCTACATAAACCTACATAGTCTCTCTCTCTCTCTCACACACACACACACAGAGAGAGAGAGAGAGAGGGGGGGGGGGAGACAGAGATGGAGACGGAGACGGAGACGGAGAGAGGGAAGTAGTCCTTCTACAGCATCCAGTGTTGAAAGGAAGTCACACGACTGGGGACTGGAGTATTTAACTGCGGCTGTAAACATCAGTTTTCCATGACGGCCATACATTCAAACTTGATACTAAGATAAGTAAACCCAAGAATCAAGTCCACGGTCTCATAACCACTGGGTTATAAACTCTGAAAAGAGAGCATGCCTGCAGAAATATAGGGAACTTTCCTCTAATCTCACCTTTTGATTTGTATGAAACTATTCCAGCATGGTCAGCACATACAAAACCTACCTACAGGTGCTCAGAATCTGATTCTTGTTGACGGCTGAATTCCAACGATGGTCCCTCAGTTCCTAGATCTTAGCTCAATAAAGCAAGAGCTCTGAGCAGACCATCAATTCTAATAAGAATACTCTACTATGATCGCAATAAAAGCAAGGCACAATGTAAGTTTAATAAATGGAAGCACACCACCTACTTTGGGCTATTTATTCATTCTAGGACCAGAACAGCTCCTGAAATTTCTGAGTTTCTAATTTAGAAAATCTTAAATAGGGAGAGAACGGTTTGGACAAGCCTGGCTAACAGTTTTCAAAAACTCATTAGTCCTGTAAAATTTCAATTTATCCTCTCAAATTTGCAAGGCTTCCAGCGCATTTACCAGTAATACCCTTTTCTTCTCCAGTTATCCTCACCTCCATCTGCTGTTGCCCATGTCATTAAAACAAACACAGCGATGTGACCGCAGAGTCACTGTGCATTCGCAGCCAACAGCTGCCATTAAAACAAAGGGAAGGGGAGGGGGGCAGACACTATCAAGTTTCTTTGGGGGAATTGTCCTCTTTTTGGCCACTCAGACTTCTTTCGGGCTCCGAGACTATTTCTGCATGCATGGCACTCGTCTCGGCTGTGCACAGGGCACACATGAGCGTGGAGGAGACATTCGAGGACCGTTCCCTGGGGAGGTAGCATCCAGCAGCATCGCCCTCACGCAAGCAAGGTTCACACCGGAGGTCATATTAACCACCTCCTGAATAAGGCAACTGCCCACAGGGCCTGGGTCCCCAGGGTCTCTCCCAACGTGAAGGTCTCTCTCATGGGGGTCCCAGAAATGTGTCAAGACAGCAAGCACAGTTAAAAGCTAGCACTGGTGAATTGATGTCTGTGGCAAGGGAGCAGGAAACCATGGTGTGGTGTGAGATGCAGGTACCAGATGCCTTTTGGTCATCGCCACCTGTCCACCTGGCGAATGGTCACTTTTCCTCCTGGTGATGATCACTCACCCTGCTCTTACCACCTGCTTCTATGTGCTTTCGCCTTCTGTGGGAACCTAGGATGCAGAACCCTTTACCCTACAACCCATTCTTTCTTGTGTGTTTATTTTTCAAGACTGTGTGTCACAATGTAACTCTGGCTGTACTGGAACTCCCTATGGTAGACCAGGTTGGCCTCGAACTCACAGAGACCCAGCCACTTCAGCCTTCTGAATGCTGGGGTTAAAGGTGTGTGCTACCATGCTCAGGTGCACATTTTAAAATTTAATCCCCATCAACCATTCTTGTGTGCGCTGTCCCCTTGAGAGGCTGTCTCACCCTGAGCTCCCCCGTGCAGGTCTGACCTCGCATGTCCCCTCAGGTCGGCCATACTTACTTCTAGCTTTTCCCGACAGACCTCAGTACAGAACAAAGCACTGACTGAGCTTGGTCTGAAGTAACCTGTTGGCTGTCACTGCACCAGCCTGCTGTAGAGCTTCGAGAGCAATTTTCCCCTACCACCTGGTCCTGTTGCTGCTCTCCCTGGAAAGGCTGTAGCTCCTCTAGGATGGATGAGTGTTGAAGATGTGAGTGACACAGGAACAGGCAGGGGTCCTGGCCACGTGAAGCAATGGTGCAGGGGTGTAACTACACTGGTAAGTCAGAGACATCCAACAGAAGCCCAGCAGAACTGTTTCTAGAACCCCATCTCACAGATCCTGAATTTAGGATCAGATAGTGCCCTGTGGCTACAAAGTGACCAGTATGAGAGTTGGAATCCACAGGTCTCTGGCGAAAAGCCCACACGCATCAGCGGGCAGCAGGACGTCCTCTCGACTGCATGGCTCTCAGAACACATTGGATATCAGGTTGAATGGAGAGAGCCTAGAAGATTCCACTGACGGGCTATTAGGAAGGTCTGGCTGTAGGCTGGGCAAGGACGCTTGGTTGTGGCTAGCAGATGGAATTGCCACCCACGACCTGCAGCTGGAGCCCACGTTGTGCAGGCCCCTTTTTCTTCCTGAATGAAGAACGAGTGAATACCTCAGCAGCCATCTTGTGGTAACATGGGTTTAGCATGAGGAGAAGTTACTACAATGACCCTGGGGCCATTCATGAACAGCTACCTAGCTCTGGACTTTGGAGTCTACAAGAAAAAAAAGAGACCACTCCATGCGGTGTAAATGAGGTTTCTGCTACTTGAAGCCAAATGCAAGTTAAACTGGTAGTACCGAGGCCTTGGGAGCAAGGCTGTCAGGATACTGCGTGCCTCAGGAGGTGTGAAAGGCACAGTGGTAAAATGTCCTAATAACTAAGGGCCAGTTCCGTGTGGAAGCTTATTTCCTCTTCTATCTCCACTTGGGGTATTTCAGGGCTAGCAGCAGCAGCAACATTGAGATCTTGCTAGAATTGGGAGTTCCAGGCATTTCATCCTAGAAATGAGGCTGTGACTCGGGGACAGACTCTTCACAGGATCTACTCAGACACTGTGGTTTACAGGGCCCTTGGGTAGACCTATAGTTTTAAATCCTGGTATTGTTTTAACACCCTGGCTGCACCCCTAGCTGTTCTGACTGGCATGATCTGGAGATATCATGCTTGGGGTTGATGGGCACTAGAGGACCAGAGCAGCTCTTGGCGTCGGCAGTGACCCGTGCAGACCAGCCTCTGGGAAGGGCCGGAATTCTCAGGTTTAACCGGCCCAGGATTTAAACACTTGATCAGGTAGAGACGTAGTACAGCAAAGCCCAGGACAACTACCAGAAAGGTGGCTGGAGCGGACTCCAGAGGCTGGACATACCAGGGACATGGATTTCAGCCCCGTTCATACAGTTTCCTGGGCTCTTTGACTTCTTCCAGTGTCACCTCCCACTAAGCAGGCCCTCACCCAGCCGGTGGGAAGTGCCTGTGCGTATCAGCTCATCATCCCACCACCACCACCCACACTGGGGGAGGGAACAGAAGGACTTCATGAGCCTCTCCCGTTATATTCTATGATCCTTAATCGTCTCGGCTACACCTCTCCAGTAGGACCCTTTCCTCTGACTAAAGAGCAATGGTGCCGATCCGTGCTCTACTGTGAGTTCTGTAGCAGAGCTAACTGGTGCTGTCCTGCTGTCCCTGCAGGAGCCTGCATTGCTAATCAGTGCTCCCAACTGCAGTAGCTCTACACTCTGATCCCAGAAGAGTCGGTTTAGTGGCCATTGGCCCCATGGGCCTATCCATGCTAGGGGTTTCCCAGCCCAGGAAACAGGAGTATAGGAGTGCCAATATTAAAATAAAATAGTTGGGTCAAAATGATGACTCACAGTTTTACCTACAACACTTAGGGAACAGAGACAGAAGGATTGCTGTGAGTTCAAGGCCAGTCTTGGTTACATAATACGTTCTTGGACAGTATAAACTACAAACTAAATCTGTCTCAAAACAAAAGCAAATGAGATGAAAAACAATGAGATGAAGCATGTCAATATTTGGGATTAAAAAGGAAATGACATTTGCTCTCACTTCAGAGAGGGACATCTCAGGAAGCCAATGGCTATGGTAGCAGGCAGATGGGCAGATGAGTTGGTGGTAGGGGGCTTGGGGAGCAAAAAAACTGGAGTCCGCCCACCCACTGAGATACCTCTACCACATAATGTCCCAGAGGAATGTACCTATGGAGAGCAACAGAAACTCTGACAGAGTAAGTTGCCTTTGGTGAGGGATGAGCCAACGTGTCCACCCTAGAGACACCTCTGCAGGTGCCTTCCCTGTGCTGTACCTGACAGGGACCTCCAGGGATGGTTCTCCCTCTCAGGACGGGGCTCCATCCACTTCCAGTTCATCTTGTATTTAGAAGGACCTGCCCTACCCATACTGCTTTGGCTCAGCCTGGGTGAGTTTTGGTCCCATTCACAAGGCTGCAGGATCTCCTGATGCCAGGACAGCCATGGGGTCTGAGCAGCCATCCTTCCTGCTGCAGTTCCAGAATGGCTGGTGCTCTCTGCTTGGTCCAGCCTTGTTTCTAGGAATTGCAGGGACCAAAGGGCCTGGATATGGATTAGCTAGAAGGGACTGGGCACCCAGGGCCACAAGAGACCTGACAGCTCCAGTTGAGTACTCCAAGTCTTTCAGTTCCCACACCCAGCTTCCCTCTATACCCAAGTCCTCAGGTTGTTCCCCAGGGCTCCCCTCACTGGCTAACTGCACCCATGACTGGGTGCAGGCTCCACTTGATGGAGACCCAGAGTAGCTGCTCCACCCTCCCAGTCTAAGGTGACGCCTCAGGAGTGTTTGTGTGACTCAGGTGTGTGGCAGCAGACTCGTACAGACATGAATCCTAGAGGGGTCACCATCCAGGAAGCTCCATTCACCCATAAACCTTCAGCTCGGAAGTCAGCCCTTGGCATCTTATGGGTCAGAAGAGCCCAAGCCAGGTGCCACCGAAGGCACAGAGTATTGGAAAGTCATGTGACTCTTCAGGAGTCTATGCAGCCTGGCAACTTGTTTGAATACATTTTATTTATAATTCTGAAATGTTTGGAAAAGTCAGTTGTTTGTTTTTTTATGTTGGGTTTCAGACTTCATGAAGACACAGGTCTCCTCAGCAACTTTTAGAAAAATCAGGTGGGTTGCTGCACACTTTGAGGGGCCCAGGCTCCTGGGCGGTGTGTCACCTTCCTGGACCCAAGAACTACTTCCTCTCTAAGCCATATGAGCATTCTGTTGCCAGGAGAGGCCTCCAGTCTCTTCAGTTACAAAACCCGAGAAGACGCAAGTGATACCGAGCTGTGCTGGGGAACATGGAGCCCTTTCTAGTGGTACAGGAAGCCAGCTTTGCAACACATGCTGGCTGTGTTGTCTGTGTCTACAGAGTGAAGGGAAAGAGCCTCTCCTTCACTCAGAAGGAATGACAAGGTACCTAAGCTTAGCCCTGCTTCCTAGCTAAAGCTGAATTTGTCATTCTGGGAAGGCAGATGCGCTGAGCTGAGTCAGCGTGCCTTTGTCTGCAAAGCCGAGTTTCACTTTGAGAAGTCTTTCTTGCAGGGACTATACTGCCTGCCAAGAAATGCAGAAATTTTTACCAAATGCTAAAACACAGAAGCAAACAATTTGAGTTTGTTTTTAACAAAAAGTTTTAAGATAATGAGCCGGGGTTCAAGATTTTTAAAAGTTAAATTGTCAAAAGGCCATTTAAATCAAAATGTTATATTTTTTTTCCTGCAAGCTCTTGCGTGTAGTTCTATCTTTCATTGTCAAACTGTAGATATTTGGGTGTGGTGGTCTTGTTTTTTTTTTTTTAATCCTTGCCTGTGAATATGTTCTTTCAATGCATTTATGTTTACATAGTCTACAATTATTCACTTGGTTTCCTCCTTCTGTATGAAGCTGGCTCTATCCCTCGTATACTACAGGCAAAGGAATAAGTCAGTTCTTCTAGTTGTCTTTATGATGCGATTAACTCTCGGGTAATCTTTCATCCCCACAGCAGGCAGACCACACACTGGTGGCAGACAACACATGCATGGAACATAGCTTGCTTTATACCTGTTCATAGGTCACTCCAGCCCACAGGAACCAGGAAGGGCTGGGCTGAAAGTAGCCATTGTCCAGGAAGGGTGCCCAGACACTCAGCGCAGTGGGTGACTTCTCCTTCATGGCTTATGACAAAGTCTTGACCTTGTCTTCTATTACATACAGGATCCATCTGCTGCCTTAATTTCTCCTAAGATGCCTGAGCCTCCATTTCTAAAACTGAGAATCTAATCCAGGCCAGAAGAAAAGGTAGCAGGGGTCACAGCCTGGCTCAGAGGACCAATATCGTATTATAATTAGATACCCCACATCCTTCAATACTCAGGACAGACGTGAGTGCAAACAACAATAGCAAAAGGAGACCCAGAAAGCAAAACAAGCAAACGAGCCATGAGCTAACTCCTGGGTAAGAGATGACAACGCATAGAATGGCTGGCTAAGGGACAAAAAGTGACGGAGACCTGGGGACTTACCTGCCCGCTTGGCTCCAGACACCCCGAGATTAGGAAGAACAGGCCTAGGGTTCAGCTGAGGAAAACTGCTCATAAATGTTTAATCAACAAAGCCTATTTGCACCAGTTGTCGGAATCCGGCCAGGAATCAATTTTACACAGATCTTGTCTCAGTAATAAAGATCCAGGTACTTCTGGGCTGAAATTATAGCTGTCTCAACTTATTATTGGAGAAATATCTACACATTGGTGACAAATAATAGAATTGCTTCCCAATGACTATGTCTTTGGAATTCGAGTATAATTTTAAAGCTTCAGATATAAGAATATCTGGTTACTATACTTGTCTCATGGAAGATACCAGATCTCAATAGATTAGATGGGTAATGGCATAGCTCCCAGGATGTCTGCAGCACGTGAGGAACTTTACATGCATTACTGAAAGTCACAGTGCAAAACTCACAGGAAAAGTGAAGGCCGAGAGAGATTTCTGTCAAAAGCTAATTTATTTGACAATTATTCGAAGTTGTGGGGAGGAAGGCCGTAAGCAGTTTCTCATAAAATACTCCTAGAACTTTGGTCCTTAGCAGTGGAGATTATTTTCTTCCAGGCCCGTTTTTATTTCTTCGGCAGCAGTGCTTTATGCCTGTTCATAGGTCACTCCAGCACAGAAGGTGCCACACGTTTCTTGTGGGTAAGCTAGGATCTTAATGACAGTCATGTCTACACTGTTCCTGATATAATAGGGGGCGAAAAATCAAACAGAAATATTTTGTATCAAGTCTAATCAAAAGATCTGCTGGTTCTGAAAAAACAAAACAAAACAAAAAACAAAAACGTGGTGACATTTGTCATTTAAAAATTATCATCTTACAGGGGCCTACTAGCACAGGCCTCCACTCCTGTGGGAGGCAGAGGCAGGCGAATCTCTGAGTGTGAGGCCAGCCTGTTCTACACGGTGAGTTCCAGGACAGCTACAGCTGTGTAGAAAGAAGCCATCTCAAAAAACAAATAAAAACAAAATAATCACCTCTCCTCACATTAAAATCTGTGCAATTCCTGTAAGTCAACCCAGGAAGAACACAAATAAAGAAAACTAAAGAGGGCTTAACGCTCTACGTGTCATGCTTTCCTGTCAGAATTCTAATTTGCAGGCCACTTTAGAATTTTCTTTAAAAAAAAGTATGTCCTATCAATTTTGGAAGTATGTGGGGGTGAGCTATAGAATTTCCCTGTTCACAAATAATCACATTTGGAAATTAATAACCCAATGCTTAGCTCCACATCCGAGCTCTGCACAGTGAGTGGTCACACCGACGTGCTCAGGTTCTTGGCCCGTGGACATTTTTAAAGATCAGGAAATAACCATGGTGTTAATTTGAACATTCACATCTTCCCCAGGGGTGTATACATTTGTATGTATGCTTAGACTGTATGCGATGAGACAGAGAAGTCAAATCATCTCAAAAATCTTTTTTCATACAGAAGATGAAGTCAGTACACTGTTTACAGATGCCTTTATTTTACCATAGGTACTGCATCGAAAAGAGCTTCAATAAGCTCAACCCTTTGTTGTTTTCCTGGTTAAAGATAGAAACACCATTTTCATGGTCCAAAAATGATTGCACAGAATTCCTTCAGAAGTCTTTTGTAATAAACTTTTCATATTATGGGATGATATTCTTAGGCGATTGTTCACATTCTCTCTCTATAAATACTGTCAATTAATAAACACTGTCCTTTGAATCATGTCAGGGAAGGGATGTACTGTTGGCGTTAAAAAAAAAAACAAGGGGTTTTAGAAGTGGAGGGGCTGAGTCTATCATCAGCTCCTGAGCTCTTACAGAAAGGAGGCTGCTGATAGGCATGGAAGAGCTCCATCGCTGGCGGACACGCTGTCCAGTTCAGCACCTGCCGTGGCCCTCTGCGGAGCATCCACGAGGTCACATGGAGACCAGTCACACTCACACCTCTGACTCAGTACCACAGTCCGGGAGATGACCGTACTGTGACTTGTTCTTAAGGCTCCCCTTTGTAAAGAATGGTCAGAGTTAATACCAGCCTTTTCTCTTTCAGGAAAAGGGAAAATAATTTTCCCGTTTACCGTAAGAAATATTTTTGGACATCAGATTTTTAACTTTGTCCAAAACAGCTAATAAGACATTAAACGTGTCCCATCCTGTCTTCTGGAGAAGTGCTCAGTCACAAGAAACTTCAACAGTAAGCAAGCAAGTGTTTACCCCACCTTGGCCCTAGTGTTTTGTAAATGAGCTAGCCTGGTCAGGATATGCGGTGGGGACAGGCTGGACAGAGGCACAGTCACACAACATCTCTGCATCGCCTCAAGCATGTGCCAAGAGGAAGAAATGAAAGGTTCAGACACCTGCAGCACTGAGACACGCACGGCACTGGGGAACCACAGCGGTGTGAAGTTGGTGGGCTGGAAGCACAGACACTGCTTAGGAGAAAAGAAATGCTCTCACGTCTGCTGAACTTGTGACCACATGGGACCACCACATGAGACCAGGCATTGTCTGCCACACAGGAAGGAGAAGCAGTGGAGATGTCAGTCTGCCCTCACCCACGGAGACACGGTCATCCCTGTTTGGCCCTGTAGCATTGCCTGTAACTCGTTTTAAATGTTCGAGGCTCCTGCAATGAACGTAGAATAGAAATGTAGCTAAATAACTTTTAGGGATTATTGCTACAATCGTAGCAATAATCCCTAAAAGTTATTTAGCTACATTTCTAATTTTGGGCTGACATCAGAAGTAGAACCCAGGCTTGCTAGGCCCAGATATCTGATTTGCTACCTCAGAATACTTTTGAAAGAGAAGAGACGGGTCCTTTGTCTCTTGAATTCTAATTTATATTAATGATTTTAAACTGTTGTGGGGTCTTTGCTATCTCTCTTTTTTAAAATTTGAAATTACCATCTGACTCAGTTCAAGCACAAGAACACAGTTTAATCTCTAAAGCCCGGGGACCATGAGGGGTGACCAGGCCACCTGGATTAGCAGCCGGTGCCTTTCTCTTTCCTAAAAGAACTCGTCTCCCTCGCTTCTGGTACAAGTCACTTCAGCTTCTGAGTATTGATAGTTATTTAATGCTTAAAAACGAAGAAATGGATTATCTAACATAATATCCAGGAGCTCTTAAATTAAAGTTATAAGTCTTAGCAACGTTATCTGGGAGACAAAGCTAATTTAAAAATAAATGACATCTCCACTGGGAGTAGACAGAGGCTGGTGTAGGAGCCCACGCGCAGGGTGCCGGGTGTGCCCACAAGCACTCCTGTACTTCCTACAGCAACCCCGGAAGCTGCTGTGTGCACCCAGTGCAGGCGATGGGAGGCAATCAATCCTGAGCACAGTTGTCTCTGGCAGGCATCTCTGCTGCCATCTTCTTCCATGGCAGACGTAAAACAACATCCACAGTTCGAAAGATTAATTTTTTATTTGGGAGGGAAAAAAAAATCAAAGGAAGGAGATACGGGCCAGTGACAAGGCACTTGCCTAGCACACTTGCACAGGGAGGACCCTCGGTTCTATGCCCAGCACTGAAAAAAAATCAAGATCAATCTAAGTTCTCCTAGATATTGTTGACGTTCCCCATGGGAAACACCACAGACATCCATCCCCCGAAAATGACCAGCACTGCAAATTCCACCGAGAAGAATCAGGGAACACAATTCAGAAGTAATATGACATCCTGCATTTTATTCAGTTCCATATGACAAAAATAGTAACCTAGACTAAGACATCCATTTCAGTCAGTAGATGTGTCAAGCCACAAGATTTCATCATAAAATATATTGGATCTACGAAACACCCTGCCTGGTTCTGGGAGGCCCTCCCCTGCGTGGTGTTTTTTTTTTTTTCCCCCGGTATAAAAATAGTGTCTCTCTTCCCACGCAGAGGGATAGCCGGCCCTGAACGCAGAGTGGGGGTGGTCACTGCACCTTCATCAGCCGCCTCTTTTATAACACTTTACATTTCTCTTTTCTTAAGTTATATACACATCCTTTTGAGAGAAGAAAGAACACTAACATGGTACCAAATACCAACCAAGAGGGGAAACACACCAAGAGGACACAGATACATAACAAGACATTCAACTGCCAAAGCACAGCAACATTAAGCCACACTGTCTTCCTCTACCCAAAGCTGAAGCACCTGATCCCGTCCCCCAGGAAGAGACGGTGTGGCCTGGAGATGCTCCCCCTTACTACGTGGAAGACAGAGCCAGAGACTTCAGTGTTCATTTCCAAAGACAGGAACAGCAAATGAGCCCCAGAAGCTCTCTGCTCAGCCACAGGCCAGTGGTGGTCATCCCCCTGCAGCGCCTTTGCCTGTTGGTTCAGTTGTATGAGGTGACTGCTCTACCACTGTGCTTCACACTGTCTGGCCTGGCCTTCAGGAGCATACAACTCCCTGCCAAGGTACCCGGCTACCTACAGCATGTCTTGAGCAATTCTGTTGGAAGTTCATCAGGTCACACGCATCCCAGCATGCTTGCGATGCACAAAAATGAGGTAGTACACACAACACTGACGTTCAAGTTTTGATTCAGCCCAGCGTCTGGCTTCTCTCCTCACTGGACGCGGTTTAGACGAGCCATCGGCAGACGCTCGGGGTGTGAATAATCAGGACCCTGCACTGTGTTTGCACTTGAAAAGACAATAAATCACCGACTCGGAGGATGTCAAAGTTCTGCCTGACTCTCCCGCCAGACACTCACCGTCACCGTCTCGTTTACACCAGGACCAGTGCGGCGATGAGGCAGTGGCATCTCGCGCGCGTGGGAGAGAGAGGCGAGCCTGCGTTAAACCACACCTAAGCGATGTCCGCTCCGTGGTTTCCGTGCTGTTTCTGTGTCACGGGACTAAGATTAATTTGTCAAAGTCTTGTTAGGGTGCTCACAGCCTTTTAACAGGTTTTGTAGAAAAGTTAAATACATCATGTTAATTTAAGAAATGGCAGGCCTTATTTTATTGAGGTGCTGACGAGTCTTGGTGGCTTTTCTGCTTAAACAGCTTAGATTTCTCCTGTTCGGCTTTAAGACAAAACAATAGACTGTGACATGGTTTTTGTTTTTGTGTTTTTCTCCATTTTCTTTAAATCGAAGTACTATTTATAAAATACTTTACATCTTTTTTAAATTTTCAAATTATAGACAAACCTCCCTAATACAAAATACTAAAAGTGCAATTGTATAAATTAAGATTTGCGACCACATTATACAAACATTACCTCTTTATTATACAGCTTTGATGATGTGAAATATTTGCTCACAACTGTCTATAATGCTGTGAATCTTTTTACGGTGACGCTTGCCTGTAACTTGTTCCCAATCGACCGCTGGGCTACAGACCACACTAGAGAACTGTTCACATAGCAGCTACAAACATTTAAATTAAAGGAGGGGGTGGGGGATGTTACCGACAGGTACTTGCACACAAAAAGCATGCTATCTTTCCCAATAGAACGTCACAATTTTGCCTGCATTGAATTAATCCACTTATTTATAATAAAGCAAATCTTGCTTTAAAAAAAAAATCACATAGCCAGATGTATTCCTTGATACAAAAAGCTTCATTTACGGTTGGGGCTGTTTTATTGTCTGTTACCCGCATAATCTTAACATAAATACTATAGACGCAGACACTGTCATAATACACAGCGTTTGGAGCACTGAACTGCTTCTTCAAGACGAACAGTCCCTAAAACAGAGTTCAAGTGTCTACAGATTTTGAACAAGACCATTGAACGCGGCTCACTGGATTACTACAGGGGACCCCGTCATCCCCCCACGGAAGGGGGTCACTAGGTTTCAGGAGAAACGAAGTAGATATGTCTGAGCTCTTTCTGTTCCTAAGGCAGTTTTCCAAGCACTTAAGCTTTTGTCAGAAATTTACTTAAAAGATTGCAGAGTTCTTAAGAACAGTTAAACCCACTGCTGAAGGGAGCACCGCGCGGTACTCCCCAGGCCACCATACTGCAGCCACGCGGTGCAGGCATTTTCTGCCAATGGTAAAATATTAATAAGAGCCTAGGCATGTGGGTTCCCAAGCCTGACGCTCCAACTGCGAAGAGTGGACTTGGAACAGAACAGGAGGGTGTAGTCCTAAGTGTATCCGGCTAGTTTATCCCGACCTCCTTGTTATCCTCAATGAACCTTGTGAATGGCCGGCTGGCTCCCGTCTCCGAACTTGCTTTGTCCAAGCTGACAATGGGTGGACTACTGCCAGTGCGTGTCTTGTCCACCCCACCAGCCATGGCACCCAAAGATGGTATGGCACCCCCGCCTAGACTTACTGGGAGCTGAGGAATGCCTCCGTTCTGGATGACAGAAATCTCATTGTTCTTCATGGCGAGCCCATTGGTGATGGCGGCAGCATACTGGTTCCAAAAGCTGGGGTCCACATTCATTGCCCGAGCTGCCAGGTCCTTCTGGAACATTTCAGAGAACTTCAGGGCGTCACCACCGAGCAGGGCCATGGGATTTTCCACAGACAGGCGGCGGCCACGCCTGGCGGGTGCATTGTTCCACATGTGAGTGCCCATGTGTACCTGTGGGAGATTCAGAGAGACAAGCCACAAGTAAGCGAGTCCAGAACTGGGAGGCAGCTGCGTCTCGGTGTCAGTGTTTCATGACATCCACATTCTAAGCAACAGAGTGCAGTTAGGTGAGCTCCCCTGAGCACCTGGAACTACACACACAGTATTTCATTCTGTGAATATAAAAAGCAAAACCAGTCTGTAAGGGAACAAACGTGTTAGACACCCTCACATACCCCCACCAGGAAAAGCCCACAAGACTACTGAGAATGTTCTATAGAACTTTAAGGATAAAGAACCTTGCCCCCACCATAGTGCGTGTATGTGGAGGTCAGAGGAGAATTTCTGCTGTTATTCTTCAAGTATAATTCACTATATTTTTTTTTTTTTGAGATAGTCTCTTATTGGCCTGGAACTTGCCAAGTGGACTAGACCCAGCTATCTGCCCAGTCCACTTTCAAACTTTTAAAAGATCTTGAACTTGAACTCTTGGACTGTCCTCTTCTCTTGGTTTCTCTTGAACAGGAAAAATTAGTGCTCAGGCTCCCTAGGCCACCCAGAGTGGCAGGAGTCCTCAGGAGGCTCCTGTTTGGTCAGTGCTGGTGCAGCACACAAGCCTCAATATTGACCACTGGCTTTTTTCTGGAGAGGTTTCTGAGACCTAGACAGGTGGTGCCTGTTTAGCTGAGACCAACAGCATAGCCTGGAGCCTGGAGCATCTGCACATCTGGCAATAGTCGGTTTCCAGAGGAGGACCCACAGCTGGTGTGCTTGGTCTTAAGCAGGGACACAGCACAACGTCTGTTTTCCTCCAGGCTTCGCATGCTAGAAAAACTCACCCAGCGCCTCTCCCAGGGGCCCTGTCTGCAGTCATACAGACAATAGAACATTCTAGAACTCACAGAGCAAGTCTCATCATATTGTATAATATGCTAATGTTTATGGGTCAAGTTTATTTTGCTATCAGATTCAAGAAGTTTGTGTTCTGGGCCTGCTCACCATGACCCTAGGCCCTGGAGCAGGCTGATACTATCAGAGGAACGGGCAGACACGAACCCCCCCAGTGGAAACATGGATTCCTGCTTTGCTTATTACTGCTTAATGGGATACATATTTTTTGAGTATATGCACATGCATGTGGATATACTACTCATATACATGTGTATGTATGTATGCATACGCACACACACACAAACTTTATACACTCATACTGTATAAGAACCCACTCCACACATGTGTATACAAACATACACATGAGGGTGAAGACAGAATCTCTGTCATGCAGCCTGGACAGGGGGTGCAGTGGCCATTCAGAGGTACCATGTGTCTTGGCCACAGTCTCAGGCCTGTGGCACTCTTACCTTGAGATTGCCTTTGGTGGTGAAGGCCCTGCCACAGATGGTGCAGCCGAAGGGCTTCTCCCCAGTGTGGGTGCGCTCATGGATCTGCAGGGCACTGGCTGAGGAGAAGGTCTTCCCGCATGACTGACAGTTGTGCTGCTTGGGTGTGCGACGTGGCGGTGGGGCCAGCATGGGTGCTAGGCCAGGGCTCATCACTGTCTGGGGCCCAGGAGGGACCTGGACTCCGGCTGGTAGGGCTGGGCCCTCACCCAATGCGATGCCCTTGCTGTGACCGTTCACTTCCATTTTGATCATGGTGGGCGCAGGGCTGGAGGCCAGACTAGGCGTGCTGTGGCTGGGACCTAGAGTAAAGTTGGGGTCAAACACCTGAGAAGGCAGCTCTTTCAACTTGTGTGTCAGTAAGTGCTGCTTTAAGTTACCCATAGTGGAGCAGCCTCGCCTGCAGACTGTGCAGACAAATGGCCGCTCCTTGGTATGGCTGCGGTGGTGGATTTCCAACGCGCTCTTGCAAGCAAAAGGCTTGCCACAGACACCACACACAGTGCTCGCACACTTACCCCGCTCTCTGCTCAGGAACAGCAGGCTGAAAGGGGCTTCCTCCTTGATGAGTGGCCGCCCAGGATGGCCGGCTGTCAGGTCCAGGGCACCTCCGTTTCCTGGGCCAGGGGGTGGGCTGTCCAACCTTTCAGTCTTCAGTGGGATCTCCTGGGGATCCTCCTGGTGGCCAAGACCTGGGGACTTGGAACGGAAGCTCTCACTGTTACTGTGAACAGGCGACAGAGCCTGGGAGGAGGAGGACTCAGAGAGGGCAGGGCTGCCTGCGCTGCGGCTCTCCAGGTCACCCACGGCGGATGAGGAGTCATTGCTCAAGTGGTCACTTTCCCCAGACCCGTTTTCCATTGACTTCAAGGTGGCCAGCTGCTGGCAGTTCATGACTGAGTCAATCATCTTCATCTGGTTCTCGAGGGCAGCAATGCTGGAGATGACCGACGGAGGAGAGGGTGGACAGGACCCCGCGTAGGAGAGAAGTGGTTTAGACGAGTCACTGGCTGTGTCCTTCAGCTCGGGGTCCTCCTCCATGGAGTTCTCGTCGATGTCATCGTCAAAGCTGCTGAGGGTCTCTGCGTTCTTTTCGTCGAAGGGCAGCTCCGCGTCCATGGCCTCCTGGAGGCCCTCGGGCAGTGGTGTGTTGGGGATCTGGCCCCCCATGTGCATGCGGATGTGCTGCTGCAGCACGACAGCGTTTGTGAACTTCTTCTGGCAGATGGGGCACGAGTGCTGCACCCGGAGCGGGGGCTTCGCGCGGTGCACCCCGAAGTGCGTCTTCAGGTTGCCTTTGGTGGTGAAGGCACGGCCACAGATCTTGCACTTGAAGGGCCTCTCCCCCGTGTGCGTCCTGTAGTGCATCTTCAGGGCGCTCTGGCAGCTCAGCACGCGGTGGCAGATGACGCACTGGTTCGGGTCCGTCATCTTCTTGTCGATGTTCTCCACCAGCTGCTGCAGTTTTGAGGTCTCGGACGTTTGCATAGAGTCAAGCAGCCCGCCGAAAGGAAACTGGGCCTTGAACTGTTCAGAAACAGCTGGAAGACCAGGGCTGCCAAGGCTTGTGCAGGCACTGTCTGTGACCGTGGTGGCAGCCGACGCGGGCAATCCACTGACCTGCCCGCCCACCACAGGGGCATCCCCTGTCCTTGTACTCGTGCAAGGCAGGCTGACTGGCTCGGTTTTAGTAAGCGCAGGACCACCGAGGAGCGTTTGGGGCGACTCGGGCCTCACTGTGATACCAGACTCGGTATTGTTGAGGCCTGGAGACAGAGAGGTGCATTCGCTGGATGCAGGAGAGGGCCTCTGTGGGGAACGGTTCACAGGAGTGATGCTAGGGGATTCGGTGTAGCTGTGGGTGCCGGGGACAGTGGGGGGTAGCTGTAGCCCCACTGATGTGGGCACAGTGGGCAGCACTGGCTTGCTGTCCAGCCAGGTAGTCACTGGCTTCTCTGGGGGCAGGGACATGCCATAAGGAATCCCGGAGCAGGTGGGCACGTTGTCGAGGTATTCTGGGACAGGGTAGGGGTTCATCTGGATGTGGGGATACTTCTCCTTGTGCCTCTGGAAGTGGACCTTCAGGTTGCCCTTGGTGGAAAAGCGGTTCCCGCAGATGTTGCATTTGAACGGCCGCTCCCCTGTGTGGGAGCGCAGGTGGATCTGCAGTGCACTGTCGCTGCCGAAGACCTTGGCACAGAACCTGCACTTGTGCTTGAAGAAAGGATCCTCGGCACTGGCCTTGGGCTCGAACACTGACACGTTAGGCGGCTTACCCTTGCGGTGCTTCATAAGAGCGGACAGGGGGTCCAGGGCATTGGCTGTGGCAGCAATGCTGACCAGAGGGTTGGGGAAGATGACACTGCTGGATGAAGTCTGAGGTAGCAGAGGGTTTGGCAGGTTGGAGGCTGAGGAGAGGAGGGACCCGGGACCCAGGGCAGGGGGCGTAGATGCATTTTGGGGCTGCACTGTGTTGCCCACTGCGCTGGATGCTGCGGCCACTGCTCCTGGAGCGGGACCAGAGCTGCAAGCTGGGTGTGCCCCAGACTCACTGAGGCCAGCACTGGTGCTGCAGGGCGTGCTTGTGCCGGATGCAGGCTGTGACACGTGCTGCTGGGGGCCATCGAAGGCCGATGGCAGGGTGGAGCCTGAGCCAGCAGAGGCAGTGGTGGGCACAGTGGAGAGCTGGAGGGCCGTGTGCGGAGCCAGGCCCTGGAGCTGCACCGGGGCTGTTCCAGGGGCGCCGGCTGAGGGCTTCAGGGAAGGCCCAGGCTGGCGGCTCATCAGGGCCACCTGGCTGCGGATCTGCTCAATGAGCTGGAGCTGGTGGATCTGCTGCTGCTGCAGTGCCACCAGCTGCTCCAGGATCATGGGGATGGCCACCGCACCCACGCTGCCACCGGCGCCCGCCGTGCCGCCCGCACGCGCACCCTGTGAGAACTGTGCCACGGCCACCTTGGTGCTGAGCAGCGTCTCCAGCGTCACGTTGGTGCTGGGCATGCCGAAGGCAGCGGGCTCCGGCTGCGGTGGCAGTGCAGGTGGCGGCGGGGGCACACCCGGGCCTGGGGCGCCCTTGTCCGCAGTGGCCTCCACATCCATGGGCTCCGCCTCCTTCGCAGCAGCCTTCACCTCACTGCCCTCCGTGGGGGCCACCTCCTCAGCCACCTCGCTCTCAGTGCGGTCGCTGGGCGAGCTGGCGGGAGAAGGTTCTGGAAAGTCCTCGGAGGGTGGCGCCGGCTCATCGTCGTGCACGATCAGCACCAGCGGGTTCTTGGTACAGGTTTTTTTGTGCTGCAGGAAGTCTGCCCACTTGAAGAACTCGGCGCAGCACTTCTCACACACGCTGGTTTCCTCGCTGCCGCTCCTGCTCTCGCTGCCGCTGTCTGCGTCCTCCGCACCGTCCCCGGGGACGCCTAGGAAACCAAGAGATTACATCAGCCCGGCTCCGCCAGACAGCCGCCCTCCATTTCAAAATTTTGCACATCAGTAAAATCAATATTTTTTATTTTGTACAAATTACCCCACTTCAACATTTCTGACGCCCCAGCGTGTGTGTTCTATGACTCTTTCTAGCTAGCTAATCATTTTCTTAGCACAATCCATCAAATTATGAGGCTCTATCAATTGTGGATACTGCTTCTTAATGAAATTCCATAGAAGCCATCGATTTCCAATATCTTCATACAATCCGCAGCCACCCTGTCTGTTGGGTACAAAGCCAGCCTTCGACGGGCTCATTAGGATTCCCCTTAACCATCCGGCTTCCTCATTTCCAACAAAATTAGAGACGCCTCTGCCAGTTCACTTAACATTGCCGAGCTAATCCGTAACCTTTCCCACACACCAGCACCTGACAGGAAGCCAGTGCCGTGTGGTCCGGGCTCCTGGATTTATCATCTCTAAGCCCAGCTGAGGCTGTGTGCTGGAACCCTATCCTGCAGAACCTTTTGAATCAGTAGGAAATTTAGGCTTAAATACTATGATTTGTGAACGAAACAAAGAAACTATAAGCACTTCTTAAGATCCTAATGGTGGGGTCCTTCTCTTCCCTTCCGACCGCTTCGATTTCGGAAGGCAAAGGCCTCTCTACACTTTAGGATTTGCCAGATGGCTATCAATATACACTAGGCCTAAAATGAATCATGTTTAGTACAATTAATCGGTTCTGTCAGATGCAATATTCTTTGGCAAAATGAACTTAAAATTACATGTTATTGTGATTAGCCAATAGAGTTCAGTGGTTTGTTAACAAACTGGGAATTATATATTTAAAGTTCATTTATGTTGACATGTTTAACATGAGAATGTTGTAGTCAGACACACTTTTTGTACCTATTTTCATCTATTCTCATAGAAAGACTTAGCAAATTATATGCTTGCACCATCGTGGAAAAGCCTCTAATTGGTTACACATGTTTAATTACTGTTGTAGGCAGCTACTTCCTCTGTCTCCCCTAACCCTCTTGTGCCGAATAACAACCGTGTTTAATGAACAACTCTAATTCACACCTGATCAAATAAATAGCTGTACGGGAACGAGAAATCGACACCCAGTGACACTTCTGGCTCCGGCTTTTTGGGTCACTGTGGTGGGGAGAGATGCCCACGGCTGCCTGGTTTTCTGTGCCAGCTTGGGTGCCACTCACTTGAAGGGTTTTTTTTTCTTTCTTTCTTTTTCTTTTTCCTTTTTGTCAGCTTGCAGATAGAGTGACAGCAACAGATCAGTTGAACAGAGCAAATGTCACAAGCAAGCCCTTTGTTAAATGTGCAAAGTTGAGGTAGAAACAAAACATCCCCCAGTTCCAGACACCAGCACACCGACTTGCTAATAAAGTTCTAACATTTTTCTTTTAACATTTGTTTTTTTTTTGGGGGGTGGGGATTAATTCAGCTCCATGTTGAACAGAGAAATCTGTTTTTTGTTTGTTTGTTTGTTTGTTTTTTAATTTTGTCCAGGAAACTCCCACTGCTCCTCTCCTGGAAAATGAAATAAAAATATTTTTGCGGCTGGTCTGTTGCTTTCCACAAGGCCATTATTTCCAGGTAATTTATACATGCCTTTAAAAATTATTAGCAGCGTTTAATTAGCATTTTCTTAACTGGCTAAGCTATTTGAAGGGGAAAGAAGTTAGAGCTGCAGCCCATAAACCCCATAGACTTTTAAACTAAATTCAGTGCGAAGATCAGGCTGCAGCAAGCAGCCTCATTATTGCACGGGGAAGGAGAGCAATAGGTATCTATAATGAGGCTGAGGGTAGCTAGGGGCAAAGACACAGCCGATTTATATAGCAGATAGGCACATTAACAAAACAGATACTCCATGCTCAACTCTGCTTAGTGTATGCAAAGCTAATTGTAAACCTGCTTAAGGTTAAGAAACGGGGTGGGGAGGGGACTGGAATTTTTTTAATCTTTGAATTAAAAAAAAAAAAAACAAAAAACACAACCAAAAAAAAAAAAAAAAAAAAAAAAACAAATACCAAAACTCTAAGCTCTTCAAAATTCCAGTGACTTACTTTTACCAAAATTTTTCTTTGATTTCTCTTTAATTATAAAATGTTCTTCAAAACCATATATGCATCATACATAAACATTATATATATGTATACACCTAAGCAGACATGAAAAAGCTCATTTGCATTAAGCTGTAAAATTGGAGTACAGAAATACCTAAGAGGCTGACTTAAAAATGTTACTTCCCAATATGTAAGGCTATGATATAAAAAGTATAATTTTAATACTTTCTAAGAAAGGAAATGCCAAACAAATTTAAAATTTCGAAGACCTTGAAACATTGTTTATATGCACCTCCTTTAAGGAGATAAATACACAGTTTGTACAATGTACAAAACTGAAGGTCTATAGACTTTAAATTTTACAAAATTACACAGTATCTTTCTAAAAGAATGCTTTTTCTTTATATTGAGTATGTGTTAGGGACAATTCATTCACAAAAATGCTTAGAAGTGGGCCGACTGAGATCATTTAAAGTGCATTCAGTGTGGAAAGAATTAATTTACATAACTGTAAGTAAGTTATACTTTGGCAAATGAACTTCCCACAGATTTCCCTTATAACAAAGTGTGGCACGTGACACGGAGAACCTGTGCTGTTCAAAAGGGTGTCAACCCAAACCAGTCCCTATTTACCTTAAAGATTTGCATTTATACATTCCCATGAGTTTGTTTGTGTTAAGTGTTTTTAGGGTTCACTTCCAAATGTACTGGAGCTGAGAAGGGACCCCTTAGGTAATTTCATTTTTTTCTCCTCCACTGCAAGCAAGGGCGGCTAAACTACAAGTGCTTCCTAGCTGTACAAAGTGTGCATGGAATATTTAAGCACGTTCTGCCAAATAATGTCATTTTGTTTAATGAGATCCTAAGTGACAATTATCTCAGCATAAGATATTTTGGTCAAAGTAAAATGATCCTCCACCTATATTCCTTCCAAATTGAAGGAGGAAATTGTAAGGAAAAGGCATTCTGACCCTTCCGACCTGTTAACAGTTCTTTATGTTAATGAGTCTAAGGAGACCAAGCCTGGCAACAATTTGCTTACAAGCCAAGCTTCATCAGGGGTTTCACTTTTGGCAAAAGGGTGATCTTAGAAACTACAGTTGCGGCGGGGGGGGGGGGGGGGGGGGGGGGGGGGGGGAAGTGTCTTCAACACGATTTGCATTTCTTATTTTGGGCAAATAAATTAGAATTACCACTTAACATTTCTGCTGGGGTCTGTTTAAAATGCTAGTAGGACAGTCATTTCAGTGTTAGTCTCACAGGCCCAAGCTATAGCTGTGTTTTCCAAATTCAGATGTAACTAGAACTCCTTCATAAAAGCTGAAGACAAGCAGAAATTTATTAAGGTAGGCACAGATACAAATCAGACACTAATGTTTCCTCTATGGAACTGAGATTGCTTGTGTATATTTGAAATGTTTTTGAGCAACAAAATACTCTTCAACTGAACTAATGGCCAGGAAGAAAATCGAACATAGCAGATTTTCTAAGGACAGGACTGTGGAGTAGGGGGGCATTCTACTGACTCACAGCAAGTGCTTACCTCTGATGCATTCAAAAGAGAGTGAGAGAAATTAAATTATAACCTGCTTCTGACCTCAGACATACATTACCACGTCTATGTTCGAAGCTGACATTAGTTACCACACCCGTTAGTTATTATTGCTTTAAATTTTTATTATGGGTGACCAGAGTCAGGGAGGCACACTCTTCAAAAGGACAACAGAAAAACTCTGAGAAATTTATTAGCAGTGCAAGTTTTTATTCTTCTTTCTTTCTTGGAGGAAGATTTTAAAAAACAAGCATTTTTAAACGTTCTCATTTGTGCCAAAGTAATTTATGTTTTTGTCTGCTACCTACTGGTTGTTCTACAACTAGGATTTGAAACCAACTAGGCTGGGATTAAGCAGGCGTTTTATAGTACATAAAGGTTACATACACTCATACACTTCGGGGAGAAAATGCCAACCAGTTGACCAAGTAATTGATCTGGGTGTTGGAGCTCCCTCCTGGAAGGGCCTTCCTCCTGGTTGGCAGAACAGCTGGTGATCGTGGCTACCAGGTCAAGAGAACTACCAGAGAGACCTACCGTGCAGTCCTCGCTGTCCTGGAAAACCGGTCATCTGCACTGGGGAGGCCAAAAAAATAAATTTGGGGTTGATTTACAGTGACCCCAGCACTTAGGAGAGGTTCCTAACTCCTTCTTGAGCGAGAATCATGCTCGTGGCTGGTGAAGGAGGGGGGAAGGCCCACAGCCCCTCGGAGGAAACGCCACAAGGCAGCTGGCCTCACGCACTCATTTTAAAAGTACGTGCTTTTTCCTACTCGCTGACAACACTGAATGCTTAATAAAAATATGCCGATTCTTAGCGCCCTCTCATCTACCACAACCTCTGAGTCTCTTGGTTCTCACTCCTGGCTAGTTTTGGAAAACAATACCATGCTTTCTGTCTCCTAGTACAGGATGAGAACGGCAGAATTTTTAGCCATGATGATCTCTTTCAATCCCCAAGTGGAAAATGTTGCAACGTATAAAGATATTTGAGTCACCATGCTTTCTCTATACAAATATCTATGCACAGTTCTTAGCAAGGCTTATTTTTATTTTTTCGTTTCAGAAGTGTAAAGAATTTCACCCATTATAAAGCAGCATAAAATTGCTGATTTAAGGTTTCCTTTATGTTGCTACACTTTCGTTACGTATTTTTAATTCATTACAATTAACAAAGGGAGAAGACAGATTTGTTAAGGACACAGAGAGGCCTGTTAAACTTCCCCTCTTTAACTAGTAACTTTAAAATGCCAGGTGGGTCTTCCGGACAGGAAACCCTACTTTTTCCTTTGCCTTTCCACGTCTTAAAAATGTAGCAAGCATTTCTGAAGTTTTTCCAAACTCTTAGGAGACACTTATTTTCTTGCAAATTAATTCTTTTTAACTCCTTATGATAGCTTTGAATCCCATAAAGAAAGATGAATTATCACCATACTGAGCCCAAGCTGTGTCACAGGAGGAGACAAATAGAGACCCCCACTGTGTTTAACAATGTAGAAGAAATTCCAGGCGCAAAAGAAAAATTTCTGCCCTTCTTCCCTAGACCTGGAAGCCTGTGCTCACAGAGTTGAACGGTGGAGGGCAGTCTTGCCATGCTCCGCGCTGCGCTGACCCACATGCGCCCTCGTTCTCAGTGGCCCACATCACAAATTTGTTAAGTCACGACCACCTGTGGCACAGGCCCCAGGCGTCTTCTGTTTAAACTGTTCGGTTTTAATCTGTGCGGCGAGGCTCCAGGGACACAAACACTGTCCCTTTATGGGACACGGAGTTGAAGCAGCAGCACACACTCGGTTACGCTGATAGAAAGATGTGTGTTGCACTTCAGGGCTCACACAATCGTCCTTTCATCTGGCGGACACGCAATTCTCGTGCTCACTTCACTATTTGTGCCTCACGAGAAACACAGACCCCAGACGTGTCGGCGGGAGCCGGCGATTCCGATCATAATCTGGCGAGGGGCTGAAAACAAGGTTCTGCTAAGTCACCTAGGGTTAAGGGAGTGGGCTGGTTTAAATACAGAGACCTCCAAGATTTGACACAAAGAAATCCACATCCTTTTATGACATGCCCTCTGGAAAATGTCCATTGGACCACAATCCCGTCAGAAGGCACACAGACCCTCCCATTCCCTCCCTCATGGGGGTGAGTGAGCAAAGGTTTAGATCTGCCTAGAGAACAGCCCTAGTCACACTGCAACTAGGACAGAGGCTGAGATCACCTGTAAGCATCCGGCTTCAGACCCAACCTGGGTTGGGTGACTTAATCACTCCCATCACCTGTCATTACTTCAGGGTTCTGTTTCATCTTTATGGGAGGAATCTGCAGGCAAGCAGAAAGTCATACTGGAAAGGCCACCACCCACCCCTTGATGCCAGCGACTCTGCATGTGTCCAAATTACACAAGACTATTATCAAACAGCTCCATCTGAGGCCACTCTGAGGACCTGTAATGCTGAGGAATGGGGGACAAAGTGCCCTGGCACCTGCAGGGTTAATTAAACCGTTCAAGATGTAATGGCTACACAAAAGCAAGCCGGTTTCTCTTCTTCCCAGAGCTATAAACACTTGTGCTGAACTGGATGGCATTTGATAAGCTATAAGCTTGTATTGCTTGGAACAAACTCGTGGGATCTCTAGTTAACACTCGGACTCGGAGTTCACACTTAACAGAACAGTGGTGAGTCCGGTTGCCAAGGTCAACAGCACAGATGCACTAATTGTATTATGAGCTTGACATCTAGCGGCCACCCCTGGCAGGGCAAAGCAGGCAAAGGTTAAATCAGCAAGGCTTGTCACAGCACTCCTAACGACCCACCTTCTGGGAGAGACGGCGCGGGCTGGCCAGCACTCTGCCACCCACCTGTCCTAGGACCACGGTTTAAAAAAGGTTCCGTGCCGTACCATTGAGTCACTGTGCTTGCAAAGAACACAAAGGGGGCTGAACCTCCCAGAGCGCACCAAACTAGGCTAGAGGTGAGAGTAAAGGTCCACCCCCAGAGGAAAAGCCACGCGGGTACCACCAGCTCCCTTTGGTGGTCAGGCCCCTTTCCTTTAATTAAGAAGCAAATCAATCTTACTCCTGAGTATAAAGGTCATTTCATTATTTTGTTAAAAACTGTATTTTTCACTCTCTGGAACACGACTTGCCTTGTTTGGCAGTCACACAGTTAACTGCATCTTAAATCATGGCTGTGTTGAAAGTACCAAAGAGAAAAATCCAAGATACTTAAAAACAGTTTACTTAAAGTAATTACTAAAATTCGATTTCCATATAGATTGTATATGAAATGTGCAGCAACTTAACACACACTGTAATTACAAAAGTGCCCCACCTGTAGTAGAATTAGCTCACATCTTCATGATACTAAGATTCACTAGCCTGCCTTACACTGGCAACTAGTCAAGAAATCATGGAGGGAAAGAAAAGCCAATAAAACAGCAAAGGAAAGAGGGAAAAAAAGGAAACCTTTCTCTCAACATTATTTTTAAAAATGACACTCAAAACTATGATACTGTATTAAAAGACGGTGAATAACCCCATGAGTAACTTAAAAGATTTTTAATTTACCTACACAAGACCTCGTGCCAATGCTTACACATAAGAATGATAAATTCCAACTGTGGAATTTCACAGAACAGACATCTTGGCTCTGTTTGCTGCATTCCCCATCCCCAAAGAAAATGTTCTTGAGGCTACCGGGAGATGGGTGATAGAGCTGGAAATGAAACCTGACCACTTTTGTCTTTCCACCATCATTCTGGTTACAAAGAAATAATCAGCTTGCTTAAATCCTGCGGCTTCTCCACACCTTTCCCTTTCCCCCGGTCTGAACACATCTGACTGAAAACCCTGCATTATGCACGGGCTTTGAAAAGTTTAAATACACTCTCCTAAAAATTCCCTAACTCTGGTCTCATAATCAGCTCCCTTTAAGGTGGAATTAATTGGCACCCATTTTAGCAGTACGTATTTTTAAATAGGTTAAGTTTTTTTGAGCGTTATTGTAAAAAGAAATGTTTGCAAATTCTTCTTCCCTCCCTCCCCCCTCTCTTACTTTCTACCTTTCATGTTCCAGAGAAAACAATCTGCCAGTGGGTGTAAGACAGTGGCTTCTGTATTGTCCCTTTTGGTATGCTGAATTGTAAATGCGAGTACTGGGGGTGGGGGGGGGCGGGGGGCTGCATATACAGATAAAAGAAAAAAGGTCTCTTCACTGAGCGATGGTGGCTTTCTCTCCCTGAATTTAAGCAGTCTGTGAATTCCACTGGTTAGATCTTAGGGCGCAGACTCACATTTGAAAGAATTTGTAAAGATACTGTAAACTGGGAGAAAATAAAAACACGGTGAAGTAATTAGTGCCCACAAAGAAGACACATCCCCGGAAACTGTTTTAAATTACAACATTTCTTTTGTTTGTCCTCAAATACAGACTTTCCCAGAACTGAGAAATGCATCTTTAGGAACTGCTTTTCTTTTTCTTTTGCCGGCACATGGTTGCAGTGTCTTTAAAGTTCCTTCCTTGTAGGGCTTAAGGGCCGCACTGTCACTGAAAGTTTTAATTAGTTTTTTCTTAGAACAAAAATCTTCAACTGGCTTAGAGGACTTCATTATTGGTGGTGCAGATCTAACTGGATCCCAAAGCTACATCAGAGTTATTTCTAAAATGGGAAATATTCAGGACTAAGCAATCGAAAACGACAGTTTCTATCGGGGATTTGTCTCAGTAACTTAAAATAAAATTTTATCACAGGGTGACTCCAGAACTTTCCACAAGGCAGCACTGCTTGTTTTCATTCAGACTTGTCCTTCATTCTTTCAGTGCTGAGGACCGGAGAGAGCCAAAGCTATTGTTGCATTTTTTTTTCATTGTCTAAAAACCAAATCCTGGAAAATAAATCATAAAAATATAGGGCTTCTACTGGAAATCGGTATGACTATGTATCTTTGCCTTCTACTGTTCGCAGTGATTTTTACACATGGTACCTGTTCTGTGTGGTATTAACAAAAAAGCCTTCAATTTTACTGCAGAGATGGCCCTAGTGCTTTTAATTAACATGTCACACCCCAAATGATACACAGGAATCATTTGCTTCATTTCTGAAACACTGTAGTCTCAGCTCACTTAGAACTGCACTCAGCACATTATTTGTCTCCTCTGCGTCTAAAAAAAAATTAAGAATTGAAATGACAGTGCAGTAATTTAGTTTACACAACCATTTATCTTTAAAAAACTACTCTTGGTTATCTCAGAGTTAAGACAGCATTGAGCATTCCTTGACTTCCTAGGGAACAGAGTATTTTTTATGCTCCATGAACAATCTGCTTCAGAACAATTAAATCAGAGAGAACTTGTTTTAACAGTTTGCCTGAACTATCCTTCAAACCCAGCAGCACATGCTGCTTTACCAGGGCACAGCCTCAGACAGGCTATTTTTGGCCTGTTGCAAAATATGATGAGGAACTGTGACAACCTCCGGATCAGAAGTCTGAATAACTAGAAAACACAGCTTGGGTGAAAGGCCTCCTGAAAGAACAGAAAACCTGGATATGAGAGAGTCTCAAAATAAATTTGAGCAGCAAGCAGAATTCAAAAGAGAACTCGTAAATAATTTACTCTATCTGGGCTTTTCAACACTGTCCGGGTTATATATCCTCCGACGCGTTTACACGAGCAACTCTACCACACTCACATTTCTGAAGCGAAATTAAAAATGAACAACAGTGCCTCAGCTTGTTAACTGTTAAATACACGAGGTTTTACTCTATTAATTAAAATATGCTTTAATAAAAGGAGACATTGCACATTTTGATAACGACCCTACAAAGCGGAGAAGTATTTACACTGTTGCATTTTAGGGCGGCTGTGAAAGCGGATTTTAAGCTATTCAGGAGCCGCAATAATGAAGCTTTAAAATTCCTCACTGGGATGCAGTGTAGTTCTTTTGAGGGAAAGACTGTCTTTCTCATTCGGCAGAAATAAATCCATTCATTTGATCATGTAGTCATTGAGGGTAATACAAAACAACCCAAGTGTGAGAAATTCTATGTGAAGAAGTAAACAAAACAAAAAAAATCCATTTCCATGACAAAAACATTCTTTGTCCCTAATCTACCCAACATATGCAAGCGTTTCTTTTTAGCATATCGCCTGTTCTAATCTTGGCTGACTCGGCTGCAGAGATGCGGCTCCCTCACCTCAAAGCAACAAAAAGACCCAACCAGTCCATTTGATTTAATTCATTCCAGGGCTGCTGTGGGCATTCTCTCACTTTCTACTGCCCTGAGCATGCTTTGTCAAACTTTATCGCTGTGTTAAACTCTTAAATTCCGTCTATTTGTTGGGGTTTTAAGGTTGGATTTTTTTCTTTTCTTTTTCTTTTTTTTTAAAAAGATATTATTCTCATAGTTAAGAGATTATTTAGTATCTGCCTCGAAACAATTTTCAGTAGGTTGATCATAAAAGTTGGCTTTTAAGGAATAAATTATTCCACCTCGAACTAGTTGGGGGCGGGGGGCTCCGTGTCATACACTGCCATCCTCCCGTGGCCTTCTTGCCGGCGCCCAGGGGACCCTGAGGCGCGCCAAAAGGGGCGCCCAGGACTCCCGGATTCAGGGTGCCATAAACTTTAGGGTGCTAAAGTCAACTATACTTAATTCGCATCTCCACCAGAGTCTAACTTCCCGTAGAGGCTGTCCTGCACTTTTTGGACGGTTTGGGGAGAAAGTTCCTACCAGCGAAGTAAGTGCGAAGGTGCCTCCAGCGCACGAATTCGGTGCATCCAAAAGAGTACGAAAAGGCCGAAGAGAAAACTTGGAATCCGCCAGAAACGTGCTGGGGTCCTACCGCACGCACGCACTAGCCCCCAAAAGAGACAGCTGCGCTCGCGCCCCACAATCCCCTAGTCGGCCATTAAGCAAAGGCCAAGAGACATTTACTTCCCACTTGCTTCCGAAAGGGATGATTGGATTTGTCAACGCTCTGGGACACCGCGGGGTTCGCGGCCTGAGGGTCACCCAAGGCGGCCTGCTGGCGGTGTCGGGGACAGGCAGTGGAGCCTGGGATCACCGAGGTGGCTCTGCAGCCCCGGGTGGGCTCCGGGCGAGCACCGGCCGGGCAGCAGGACGCGCGGCGCCGAACAAAGCTGGCCAGGCGGCGGCTTCCAGGGCCCGCGTCCAGCGGTAGGTGAGCCCCGGACGCAGTCCCCGTTGCTGCGCCCGCCCCGGGGTCGGGTTCTGAGCCGGACTAGGATCCCGGTGCGTTCTGGGGGCTCCGGTCTCGCCGCAGCAGCGGTGGGCTCAGAGTGACCCCGAGCAGCATGGAGGCGGCAGCGCGGACCCCCTCCCGCCGTCTCTCCCGAGCCGGCCTCCGCCTCCGGCCCAGCCGACTCCGGTCGGTCCCGGAGCCAGCCTGGCCGCAGCGTCCTCCTCACGCAGCTCCCCAAGTCGGAGCGGCGGAGCCAAGTTAACTTGGCCCGCAACTCTTTTCCGCGCCCGCGCGCTTCCGCGGAGCACCGGTCCCGGTTGGCCGAGAGGCCGGACTCCGAGCTAGCACTCGCTCGCGGGAACCAGGGAACTTTCTCCCATTCCAAGGCGCGCGCAGTCGCTCCCACCGCCCGCGCTTCCCGACCTGGGTGGGCGCCCCAGAACTCCGGGCCACCCTGAGGTCCCCGGCCCTCACCGTGCTCGGAAGCCACGTCCTGCGGCGGTAACTCCTCGTCCGATTTGAGGTGCTGGGGCTTGGCCTGCTTGCGCCGAGACATGCTGCTAGCGGCGCTCCGGCCCCGTGCGGGGCAGCGGCATCAGCGGGGCGGCCGGCGGGGACGGCGCGGGGCGGGCGCGGGGCGGCCGGGCGGGCGCGGGGCGCGGGGCGCGGGGCGGTGGCGGCGGCTGCGCGGGCCGCGCATGGGGCTGAGCAATTAGGCTGGTGAATAATGCATGTCCATTAGCGGAGGGCCGCGCCGATTGGCCGGCCTCCAGCGGACTCCGGCGGCCTATGCAAATGAGGCCGCTCTCGCAATTAGCGGCCGCGCCGGCGAGGAGGGGCCGCGGCGCCCGCGGACCGGGGTGCGCGCTGCCCCACGCCGCTCACATCGCGGGCTCCGCCGCCCGCGCTCAGGCGCCGCGCTCCTCCGCTGCCCAGGTGCGGCTCCGGCGGGCCGGGGTGCGGCGCGGGCCGCGGCGGTAGCCCCTCCGCGCCGCGCAGGCTGCAAACTTTGGCGGCGTCCGCGCGGCGCCGTCTCCGCCGGCGCGCCGGGCTCGCCCCTTTATAGAGTGTCTGCGCCGTCGCCCGCGCCGCGCTCCCCCCCCCCGCCGCCGCCGGGCGGCCCCTCCCGGAGCGAGCGGCCGCGGGCAGGGCTCCGGCCCGGCGCCTTTGTCTCCCCGGGCCGCTCGGGCGCCGCACCGCCTGCGCCTGGGGTCGGCCGGCCGCCTCCGGTCCTCGGCTGCGAGTCGCCGCTCAGCTCGCCCAGCCCGTTCCGGCTCAGGTGCCCCCGTCTCCGGACTTTCTCGCCCGGCTCGTGTCCACTTCTCCGGGTCCACCGGCGGCCCGCCAGGCTCGGAGGCTCGCGGCCCGAGCGGAGTGCGCACGCTGGGGTGGCGGGACTTCGGCAAGACCAACTTTCCGGTTCGGAAGCGGCGCGGGCCGCGCGGCTCCTCCCCTCCCTGCGTTCTCCTCCCCTCTGCTGTATTCCCCCCCCTCTCCCGTCCGCCCCCCCGCCCCCCGGTCCCCACCGACTCCGGAGCGCCTGCCCCACCCGCAGCCACCACCAGGGCCTCGGCGGCCCCGCGCTCGCCTGCCAAGGCCTCCCCACCGCGGATGGCTTCTTAAATCCGGGGAGGGAGGGGACAGCGGAGCCTCGCTGTCGCCCCCCTTTCCCGTTCCCGCAGGCTCGGTGGCCCCAGCGCCCACTCTCCGGGCCTGCAGAGTGGGCAGAGTGCGACTCAAAAGTTCCAAGTCCGGGAAAGTCCCGCGAGCTGGCCGCTTGTTACCGGGATTTCGGGGGTGACGTGGGGGCCAGGTGAGGGGGCCGGGCACCCTTGGCCAGCTGGCGCGGCGCGCTCCCCGCACCGGTTCTCCCCCCCACCCGCGGTCACGCGAACGCGGCCTCGCTCCCGTGCGCACACTCGCGCGCTCTCCCATCGCACCGAGCACACGCGCCCGCGTGCGTCCTCCATCCCAGAGCCGCCACCAGGATGTGCCCCAGGCCTCGCCGCAGCCGTTCCAGTGCCCTTCACCCCGCCGTGCCTTTTTCTCATTTCTTACATTTCTTATTTTTGCCGGTGCAAGTGGCCAAGTGTGCGAAGCTTCCGCTCAGATGGCCTCCCGGAGTTTACCCTGGTTCGTTTCGTGGGCGGAGGGTGGGAAGATAGACAGTGACCCTCCAGCCCCGAAGCCCAGCGACCCGCGAGATTCCCGCAGGGCTGGGGGAATGGGCTGCCTACTGATGGAATCTCCTGCCCCTTCCACCGCACCCTAGCCTGGGTAACTCGCCAGGCTCGCCGAAAGCTGCCTTTCGGTTCTAGACTCGGATTCCCACCCTGCCTTCTCCTGCCCGCATCTAGTCTAAGTTCCTTGAGGCAACAGCTTTGGGCTCCGGGAACTGTGCGCTGGAAGGACACGCACAGGTTGGAGTCACCTCCAAACAGCCCCAGAACATCTTATGCAAAAAAAAAAATCAAATTTATTAAGGTTGGTTTGTTTTTCCTTTTGGTGGAGGGTGTACTCATTTAAGTGAAAAGAAAAAAGAAAAGCAAATAAAAGATGTTCGAAATCTCGAGTTCTGTTTCAACACTCATACATGTATGCACACGGATGGCACGTTTACAGTTAAGTTGTGGGATGAAATGTCTGTGTGACAGTGAGGTTCCGAAAGACTGCTGGGTTTGGGGGATCATGAGAGCCTGGTGCAGAGGTGATCGGCGGCAAAAAGTTTACATCTATGACTTTGGGGCGATCGGGGCAGGACTTTACTATTGAAATTTGGACAGAGAGCAATAAGGTCGAGGAGAAGGTGAAGTGCAAGTGTTGGTTGGAGAGCAGTATGGTGTGTGAAATGATTTTTTTTTTTTTTTTGCAAAATTTATAGGACCAATAAAAAGAGTTTGAGAGAAGTTGTAGCGTCTTGGCTGGAAGGTTGTCATTAGAAAGCACGGGTTTATCTGTGTCTAGTTGTTGGCTAAAGGTGCACTGTATTATATGGTCCGCTTTTGCTCTTCTCCTTTCTTCCCTCCCTCCCTCCTTTTCTTCTCTTTCTGGAAAACTTCAAGTGAGAAGCAAAACGGGGTTCCTACGACTTCTGAAGCCTTTCAGGGAAGATGAATACCTCTGGATCTCACAACTGCCTGGTCCCCATCCACTCTTAACTGGACCACTCTAAGCTGCTCTCAACCTTTTTTCTTGATGCTTGAGGCCTCTCCCATCCTTTTGCCGCTCCCCGCCCCCTCCCGATCTGTAGCCAGCCGGCAAGCTTGCCCCTGGTCTTTCCTCCCAATGTAACTGTTTAATTGGAAGACTTGCTTTGCATTTTCTATGAGATGTAGTTCTTGGGAGGGTCTTCTAGGTCCCTCCAGTGAAGGCAGATCCCATTGGCCCTTCTTGTGAAAAAGGAGCTATCCCTCAGATTCCAGAGGTGTGGAGCAATTCTTAAGTGCTAGGTGGAAACGAGAAGCAGGTGGACTCGGGCAGAAGTGGACATTGGTGATCTCTCTCTCCAGCTAGCCCATAGGGATGCCGGCTGCTGCTGCTGCCTCCACATTAGACTAGCCCAGGGTGGTCTGTCATGGCAGGATCCAAGGTGAAGCCTGGCTTAGCTGTGTGGGTGAGGCTGCAGGCTACCTGACTCCCTTGAGGCTGGCTTTGCTGGAATTTCGTTGAGAAGCTGTGGAAGGCACGGAGGAAAGGGCCAGGCTGTGTAACAGGAACTTACACGGATTTCCTTCACTGTGGAAGGGCCAAACTCAAGTGGGTCTTGAAGTGTACCTTTCAGAGATAAGATTGGGATCAAGGAGAGGGATTAAAAAAAAAGCAAAATTGGAAAACAAAAGCCTGTTTCTTCCTGCTTACCTAGCCTCTCTCTTCCTTGCTTCCCAGTGCTGATATGGAAGACGTTTAATTGTTCTTATCCAGTGTGGCAAGTTTCCATGAAAGAGTTTGAGTCTGAAGCTTTAATCAAAACAGTATATTGCAAAGTGACAATGTTTTGTGGAGTGTTTTCACAGACGAGCAGGAAGCAGGCATTCTGACTGAGCTCAGGTTGATACGAAGAAGAGGTGCATGCTCCACTGTAGTTAGCCACACTGAACATGTACACTTGTCACATGACCACTGTCTATTAAAATATTGAAATACCTAAGCACTATTGCAAAAACAAAAGTTGCTTTTCCTCTCTATAATTAAATCTAATTTGTTAATTGTCTTTCCTCTTGCAATGTTGTTTTCATCTTAAGAGGTGACACGTTATTATTTTGTCTGCTTAATGATATTATTTACAAATTAATACTGTATATTTTACATTAATGGAACATATAATTAGGTGTTTGAATTAATTTGTATCATTTCTTCAGATAAAACAGAAAGCCTGTCCGCAAGATTGACTTGACAAGGCGAGCTGAATGGTTGGTTCTGGCTTACTGAGGACACCTGGCTATAGAGTCATGGAAGACAGTTTTACATAGGTGTACTTGACATTTTCCTTACAGTGTTTATCTCCTCGGCTCCTTCATGCAAAGCAGGTATCCAGATATTAGGGCTTCCATTTTCTGTCTCCTTTTCTTCCTTTCCCTCACAAAGTTCCCTTCCCCCTATTCCCTGGCCACCCCTCTCTTCCCTTTAGTTCCTTCCCCACCTCCAACTTTTGTTTTAGGTCCTTTGGGTTAAATTCAGCATGATTTTGTGTCTTTAATGCTGTGACAAGTGACCACTAATTGGTTCTCACTTGAGCAAAGATATTACCATACTAATATTATTATTGGTAAGAAGAGGTAATTGATAACACCACCTGCCACTCTGGGGCAATCACAATGATAAATGTTTCCATCAACAGGAAATCTGTGCTTGGTGTACCAAGGCCCAACGCAAACAGCATGTCAAGTGCCAATTATAGAGATATTGCTTTCCTATTACAGGGTGTGTGTGGGGGGGGGGGAGGCTACCAGAGAACAAGTAGCCAAAAATTATACTTGTGGGGTTTTTAAAAGCTTTATCTGACCTTCTGTTCTTCCACTTGATGTTAACTACTTAAATCGGTCCATAGCCCTGCCCACACTAACGCCCAGTTCCTGCTCTGCTCACTTTTTGCATTCAAAGTCATTGAGATAAATTTGCCCAGATACTTTTAAGAGGAGGGAGCCATGTGCTTCAGATATAAATCCACCTTGCTCCCTGTGCTGCGGAGCCTTGCTGCATATTGGCTACAGGACACCGTGCAGCTTCGCTGTAGGCACCACGGTGGAGCATTCCATGGGTTTTTATGACACACACACACACAGAGCACACAGCCATCATCTGCATGCCTGGGGCTACAAATGATGTGGAAGTCTTCCTCCCCTGACCACCAAAATTTGAAACTGGGCTGCATGTGACTGGGAGGGGGAGGGTGCTTTAACATATATGATTATATAAATAATGCCAGGGTGGAACACTTCGACTCCCCTGCCTGTGGGAAGGCTCAAGTGATTATTATTAGCTTGCATTAATAGATGCAGGCCTCAAAAGGCGAAATCAGCTATTGATAATTGCAAGAAGTATACAGCAGCTACTGTATCGATCGGCTGGCCCCTTATTCCCCTGGTATGGGAGAGATAAGAAGACTCACTCTTTAGTGCAATATAATTTCTTTTGACCTATCTGCTTGCTACAGACTTATGATGAATAGCTGTACTGGTTAAAGTCCTTTATCACGAAAGTTACCCCTTGATATAATATTGATTCTTTATAACTAGCTCCAAACACAAAAATCAAACTGTCCTCTTGACCATCATCATCATCAATATCATCACAAAGCCTTCGGAATAAAGATCAGCTACAGCCCCGAAAACGCTTTCTGTAATCTCCCTGGCTAATCTTTATTTGCTGATGATGAAAAGGAAAAAAAAGGGGGGGGGGAATGTCATTTGGACGAACACTATTTATGCTCTTACACGACTCAGGTCAAGGCAGGCGTGTTTCTCCCGGGGAGTGCTACGCAGCCGGCCTGGTCAGGCCTGCTAGGCCTGGCCTTGGAGCAGTCCCCAGGAGCGGTGGGTCTGGGGAGACAAAGGGGGCTCAAGGGCTCCCCGCGAGCTGCCTTGCATTGGAGCTAGGACTGGCTGGAGCCTCTTAATCGGTGGGAAGGCGTCCTCTTCCTGGGTGCTCAGGCCAGCCCAAAGCCCTGGCGCCCGAGAGGAGAGGGGCGCTCACCGGGTGGGCTGGCCGGCGCAGAGGGGCCCGTCAGCCCAGAGGCGACATCAAAGGCTGCCCCTGCAATTCGTGTGCATTTCCCTCAATTAAGGGCATTTCCTGTCCTCTCTGCTTCTCCGCCCGCCCCGCCCCCCGCGCCAGCCTGGCCTACGGGAGCCCGGGAACCAGAGGTTTGTAGTCGGTTCCCCACTGGAACCGTAAGGACGCGCGTACAGGCGTGGGCTCCGAAGGAGGCCCCTTCGAGGGTCTGTCGAGGCCGAGTTTCCGGCACATAAGGGGGCATGGAAAGTGGGGGGACAAGGTGGAAGGCGAAGGGAGTGGACAGACTCCTGCCTTCTTCTGGGCCCCAGAGCCCAACCTTACAGGCTTCACTTCTGGCCGTTTTTATAGACCCCACGTGCTAGGTCCTCAACAGGCCCCTCCATTTAACACACCACTGACTTCGGTTCCTCCCCACCCGCATTTCTGCAACCTTCAGATGTCACGCGCCAAACCTGTGGGGGTGGGGAGAGATGAAATGGAAGTAGGAATGTTGAGGCTGCCAGGGGCAAGGCTAGGGGACCACCCCCTGCAGTGTCCTAATTAGGGGCTGGGATGGCTCTGCGGCCCCTCTGCGGTGTGGGCTCACTGGAGGCCCTGAGTCCCAGAGGGTCCCTGGGAGCTCAGACCATGATTTCTGACACTTCCAGGTGGGCAGTGCAGGTGAGGTGCTTACAGTCCCCAGACAGGCTCGCATCTGGCCTCTCCTACCATTCCAGGTCTCAATTCTTTAGAGGTCACTGGGTCCTGCATGACTCCACCGCGTGGGGGCCAATTGCAGCTGGAACACAGCTAGGAGGGACACACAAGGCCAATCCAAGGCCCTTTGGGCCCCAGGGCTCTTTTCCCTGTCGGTAGGGGATATGTTAGGATTCACGCAGGAAACATAACACCAGTGTTCACAAACAGGTTCCAAGAAGTTTTAGAGAGCGGGCACAGCAGTTACTGTGAAGTAACTCTGCGTGGTTCTTGGATTTTTCATTGTCTCAGATGCCATTTGTTTTGGCTTCACTCTCTGCCTAAGACTAGAGCCGCAATTCTGCAGCAGGGGTGAGGGGTGGGGAGGTGCTTACCAGGAGGCCAGGACTACCTCCCAACAAGACAGCCAGTTCTGGGTGGGGGCTCCTGCTTTCACTCAAGGGTGACCTAACACTGGGTGCTGAGGGAAACAGCCTTGTGATGGGCAAGGCAGAGCCAGGGCAGATTAAGACTGTCTTGTTAGTCAGAATCTGCTCAAGGTAGAATCAGCATTGAGACCTGGACGAAATGAGCTGGGTCTGATTATTAAAGTGGAACAAGGAATTTCTGTTTAAGTAGAGGAACCAGGTTTAGGGGGGAAACAAACAAACAAACTGTTTACAGAACTAAAGTGCCATCACTGAGGTAACTGGATCCCTACCAGCACCCTTCTGAACCTATCTCCATGTTCTTTAGCATGCTGGCCACTGCAGAGAAGCTTGGCTGAACACATTCTGGGCTCTGAACTGTAGAGATGCTTGATGTATCAGGACGTTTCTGTTTAAAATAATGTAAGGCTGCGAGGTAGCTCAGGGGTAGAACACTCGCTTAGTGTGTGTGTGTCCCTGGTGTCTATCCCAGCCCCTCCACAGAAAGAGGGAGAACGGTGAGGCACTGATGTCCATGGGAGGATGAATGTCAGCCACAGGAAAGGACAATTTAAGTGGCCATTTCAGCAGCCCAGTAGAACAGCCATCAGGGTTGTAAACCTCAGAAAGCCAGGTTCCCCACTCTGCTGACAGAGTTTACCATGTGTCGTCAGGAGCAAGGAAGTTTCCAGTGACCGTCCATGAGCCACTGAAAGGTTGTAGTTTTGTTTTATTATAGATGTCTTACCCAGAAAGGACAACTCCATTCTTCAGCTCAGTGACCCTGCAATATTAGCATGTGGCCTCATTTTAAGGGAAGGCAGCCTTGGAGGCTGCGTGTGAGGAAGGACAGGTCTTGAGAGTATTCCTGCCACTGGGACCAAGGAGCTATAGGATGATGGAGAACAAAGTAGAGAAGGCATCTCAGCAATGGGTGGCAGACAGGGAGTCTGAGCAACAGCCCAGTGCAAAAGGCCAGGGAGAAAAGGGAAGGGGTCGGCTGCCCAGGCCAGAACAGCTGGGAGAGTCAGGAAGGAGAGGGAGCCCTGGCAGTGGTGGTGGGGAGGGTAGCATCCAGGTTCCCTAGCTAGAACTCTTTCCAGAGATCCTGAGGACTCTCCAGGGAGGCACAGATCTGGAAGCCTCACAGATGGCACAGGGCCCCTCTCTGACTGCACAGCATGTGTCGCCTGCTGTGAACACCTTCCCAGCATGGGGAGACCACCTAGGGACCAGTGTTCTCTGAGTGTGTTGGCTAGATTTAACCTCTGTGGAAATCATTTCTGTCTTCTAACAAACTAGAGGCAAGTAATCTTCCTTTCCCACAGAGCCAGAGGATGGACAGCACCGCACCCTCCACCCCAATCCCCAGTGGGGTCCACTCTGCGGTTCTTATGTGTCAGCACAGGTGCACATGCTCAGTCTTCTGTAGGACACTTCAGAATCAGGAGGAGCTTCCGGAAAGACTTCCTTGGCTGTCACTGAATGCAGGACTTGATGGGTGCCTGACAATTCAAGGTAATGGATGTGTGAGTGTACATGCACATACATGTGCATATGATGCGTACATAGGCCTTGGTTGAATTCCTCACTGCTGCCCCCTGCAACTACTTTGGAGAAGACTGTGTTGAAACTCTTGCTACTGTGTGTGTGTGTCTGGCTCTAACTTTCCTGATGCTCAGATTTTGTCTACGAGGTACACGTTATCCCTGGACACCAGGGCAGGACTTTTGCATGTATTCTGTAACTTATCCACTCTCTGTCGCTGCTTTGCTTCCTCAGCCATTTGACGAACTCACTCGGGAAGATTCTGAGGTGTTGGTGACGCTCCCAAGGCTCGTTAGTAAAGGAACACACACTGGTGGAGAAGGGGGAGGGGCGTACTGCCCACCTCAGTCTGTCTGTCTGTCCCTAGAAACACATTCCTGATGACATCATGAGACGTGTTTCTGCACACATGGCTTTCCCGTTTGCTTCTTGCGCAATGATGTCACTACCAGAAGCGCCCATCAAGACACGTCTGGCCTTGTCCTCACTGACAGTACGGCTGTGACTTCTTTGGTTATCCAAGGCAGAGTGCATTTTCTTCTACAGAAGGGTTTGCTCAAAGGATCTCACCTCTCACCCTTGTCTCCTTGGCCATGGTGCACCATGCTAGCCCATCACCTAGGCTGCTCCTCACCTTTCCTCTCCACCCGAAGCCGTTTCTGTCTTCACTCCCTTGACCAGGTTCTGATCCAATGTGTCCTTTGTTCTTGTTGTTTCTTTTCTGTTTTAAGGATTATTTCCACTTTTATATGTATGAGTGTTCTGCTTACATACATGTATGTGTATATGTGTGTACACATGTGTGTGTGTGTACCTGTGTGTGCCTAGTACCCACAGAAGTCAGGTGAAAGTGTTAGATATCCTGGACCTGGAGTTATAGACGTTGTGAGCAGCAAGTATGGGTGACAGGAACCAAACCTGGGTTCTCTGGAGGAGCAGTGCCTGCATTGAACTGCTGAGCCAATGCACTAGCTCCTTGTAACTTTCTTCTTTTGAGAAAGTGTCTTACTACATACCCTAGAAACGCAGATCTTCCTGCCTCTGCCCCAAATGCTGGAATCACAGGCATGCACCACTAAACCTGGCATGGGTCTTTTGACATCTTTCTTTGTGGAAGCATTCCAAGATGGTACCTACTTCACTCCTGGGGTTCTTCTGCCCTTTCTTCTTCTTTTTATTGTTGGAGATCATGCATATAGTTAAACATTACTTTAAAAGAGAATTTCCCACTTTTCAAAAAAATGCCACAAAGTTGCACTTAAAGTAGGCTCTACAGACACACACCTGTGCTGGCATCTCTATGCCTGCCCAGCTCTGCCAGCCCCTGCATCCCTCCCTCACTCAACAGGCACCCGGTGCTGTCACAGCGAGGGAAAGTTGCCACCTCTGCCTTTCATCTTATTCATCTGAGTCTCTTTTGTGTCCTTAATTCAAGTCTTACTTGTAGTGCTCCAGAGTGCTGTTTTGAGGGAGTTATATTTTCCACTTTGATTCTCACAGGATGTTACGGGGCATTACTAATTAATATTACTAATAATTACTAATTATTGCCCCTCTAAGGAAGGGGCAACTGAACCTCTGAGTTGTATTAGGTGCCTGATTGGTTGGCTGCAGAAGAAAGTCTATCTGTGCCTTCAGCAAGGTTTGGGATGCTTGCCTGAATATTAGAACCTTCTTGTGTTTTATGCTTGTTTCCTTTCCTTCCTTCCTTCCTTCCTTCCTTCCTTCCTTCCTTCCTTCCTTCCTTCCTTCCTCTGTCCCTCCCTCTCTCTCTCTGTCCTGTCGTTCCCCCCCCCCCACCCCCAACTTGTACTGCATTGGAACCCAGGGCCTCGAGCATGGCACACCACCAAGCTTCAATTTCCTGGTGCTAAATTAGAGAAGAGGAAAAGTGATGGCACAAAAGTGACTGGTGTGGGGTTGTGGAGTGTGGCAGAGCCACAGGGGATCCTGGTGCACACTGGCCTTGCCCCATGTTAGCACGGTAGTCAGTTACAGTTACAAGACGGGAGATTGTCTAGGGGAACATGATCACCACAGGGCTGAGTGTACCCAGGGATGGGTGTACACTGTTGAGCACTTCCTTAGCTGGGTCTCCCCACTGACCAAGTACTTCCAAGAGGAACCCTTTCTGGAAGTTGGGGATTCTTGGGTAGCATTATAGTCCTTCGATCCGCAGTCCTTCAATGGCCCCCCCCCCCCCCCCCCCCCCGCCCCAGACGACCACACTCTGCTCTGACATCCACACAGATCTTCCCGTGCTTTGGGGTTTCTGCAAGCAGGGAAATGGCCATCCACAGCTGTCATGTGCATCTGAGTTTTCAGACTTTACCTGATCAGGCTGGAAGGCAGCACTGCATTGTGGGAAATCCCCGTGCTGTGGCGCTGTGGGGCGGGCCTGAGGAAACCTTCAGCATGCACTCTTGTTTTTCTCTAATGTCTCCGGACAGCCTTTCACTCAGAGTGAAACAAGATGGCAACACTCATATCGACCTTCTGTTCTCCGCCTCTCCTTAGACAGGTGGACATGTCTGGCTTTCCGAGTGCCAACATCTGCCTGGGTATCACAGGTTGTGGTATTTACTGTTATATCAGTGTCTGTGCCACAGTGTTGATCCGAATCAGGGAATTAGCCAAGCATTTTGTGTCTGTTTATAGAGAAGCTACGGCTGGAGGAAAGAGACGTATCAGCGACTTTTCAGAAACGAAGTAGAGGCTTCGCTCTGTGATGTCTTCTTTGTCCATTGCGCCGTTGCGTGTGGGTAGAGAATGCGCGTGGTTTTATGAAATACATACTGTTTATCTTCTCTGCCTTCATCAGTATACTTTTTGAACATATATTTAAAATATACATTATCCAAGTACAGATAGTTCTTATGGTTTGTTATAGTTGTTAAATTATGGGTGTTTGCAAGAAATGGGGGCGACTAATATATATTGACCATACTTTTAAAAGGAGTAACTTTACACATAAAAAATTATAACACTTACAAATTTAATGCCATTAAAAATGGCAGAAAGTGAAAATATGCATTAGGAGGAAACTGAAGAGATGGCTCAGTGGTTAGAGCACTGGCTGCTCTTCCCGAGGACTTGGGTGCAATTCCTTGCAATCATATGGTGTGTAACAACCATCTGTAACTCCAGCTCCAGGAGACCCGACTCCCTCTTTCGGCTGCCACAGGCACCAGGTATGCTTGTGTTGCACATAAATACATGAAAGTAAAACACCCGTACACATTTAAAGCTTTTTTAAAAAATAAGAAAGTACGGTACAGCAATGCTCAGGGAGCATCCTGAGAGACCGGGTTAAATCTCATTCTTTTAAGGTTGTAATCTGCTCAACATCCGTGGAGAGGCTGGAGGTGGTCCTGACTCAAGGTCGGGGGCAGAGATTAGTATCCTCAGATGTGGACGCAGTTTTTGTTGTTGCTATTTGTTTTCTTTGTGGTGTTTGTCTTTTCTTCTTTATTTAGCTGGAATTCACACGGCGTCAAGTGAGCAGTACAAAAGAACAATTCACTGGCATCTAGCACATTCGTAGAAGGAACCCAGTGCTTACCTGCAGCTAGGGACATGACCAGCTCTCTTTCCATGTCAATAGATGGCTTGAAAATTCGTTGTTGTTATTATTATTATTATTATTATTATTATTATTATTATAATATTATTTCTATTTTACTGAAGAGTCTCACAGCGCTGCCAAGTCTGGCTGGAACTCTTGGGCTCAAAGGATTCTCTCACCTCTGCCTTCTAAGTGGCTGGAGTAATGCTGGGCTCAACCAATGGCTTTCAATGAGAAGAAGCCAGTTTCAATTTTGAGAAACCAGTTTGGGGATTTTTTTCACACTGAAGCGGCTCATTTGTGCCACTTACACAGGTACACCCTTGGTGCTGTCTCAAACGACAGAACTCTAAACCCAACCCATTAGGTAATGAGAGAGAGGGAGTGTCCACAGGCCCCTGACCGTGTGGACAGCTGTCTGATGCCATCACACTCATCAATAGCTCTTGGCTCCATTCACAGGAAGGTTTATGACCTGGCATTTGTAACCTCTAAAATACACTCCTGCGTTTCTTTGTATGTGTGGTGTTGGTGTTTCCAGAAAGATCTGCTGTCTTTGTCCTACATATGATGCAGGGCCTGACTCAGTTGACCTTATCTTTGTAGTAGTATTTCCGGAGACGTTGAGTAATATAAATTATTCACATGCTGAGATGAAGCTTGGAAGATGAGCTGAATGACTTGAGGCAGGGAATGACAGTTATCTTACCACCAGGGTCAGTCAGTCGAGGAGTCTCTGAGAGTAGAGAAATACAGTGTGTCCTGGCCACTGTGGGAAGCAGTGCCTGTGGTCAGAGCAGTTTAAGGATGTTGGCCTTCCTGGGCTGTCCACATGAATGACCAACTGAGTATGAGAAGCCCTGGCATTTTCTACTGTGAATGAATCAGGTTGGTGTGACTTAACCTTCTGGGCTCTGAGGCTGGTTTGTAGGTGGCCTGGGTGTTGTGTGCTGGTTGGAGCATGTGCAGGTGCTGAGGAGAAGGATGGCTTTGCAGATAACACAGCCTCCTGGGGTGTCCTGTGTCGGGAGACCACTGCTGTGTCATCCCAGGGGCTGAGGCACCTGAGGTGGGCGGGTCACTGTCTGTGAGGGTAATGTGTGCTTTGGGGTGCTCACAGCTCTCCAGAGCGATGAACTGGGCCTGGGAGGAAATGAGATCATCTGCTAAGAGTGAGGGCTCTGAGGAAGGGGTGCTTAGTAGGAGCAGTTTTGGGAGATGTGAAGTCAGTGGACTTCAGGAAGGCAGGAAGAGGGAGGGAGATGGGGAGGGGAGGGGGGCTTGTGGAGGGAGTGGAAGAGAATGGACAGTGGGTTTCTAAGTCATCGCCCTGTGGGGGATGGGTCAGCTGGGTGTGAGTCTAGCCTTAGGGCCGGTGTGGGGTGACATGTGTTAGGAGGAGGGCCCCAGGAGAGAGGGGCCTTCGCTCAGTAAGTGTTCCCTGTGCACCCGTCACCCTCTGGGAGGGTGGCACTGCTTTCTCAGAGTGAGCAGGGTGGAGACCATGTGGGTCACAAATACGGAACAAATTGAGAAAACTTCCTGGAAAAATCAACAAACAATTTATTTGGATTTGGAAATGGCACGGTTGTTGAAGTGTTTGCCTTGGACACAGAAAAATCCAAGTTCGGTCCCCAGAACCTGTATAAAACAAAGCTGGTGTGGTGGTGTAATTCCAGCGCTGCTGAGGCAGACACAGGGGGTCCCAGACAAATCAATAGGTTCCAGGTTTGGCGAGAGACGCTGTCTCAAAGAACAAGGAAGATGACAGCTGACGAATGATAGCAAGGATAGCAAGCTTGTCCTCTGGTTTCCACATGCTTATGCACACGTCTGTGCATGTATGAACGCAAGTGAATATTAGTGCTCACACACAAAATGAATCCATTTTACATCCCTGAACTAGTTAGAGGTAGCATAAGCAAGAACCAAGGGCCCACATGTCGTCAGATTTTGGCCCAGGAACATGCTTGTTTTGCTGAAGGGGAACTGGGTTGGAAGGCTGATACTCCCTACGGAGGAGCAGTGTGCAGAAAGGCCTTTCCTGCTTCGGCTTCTGGAGCCTCCCATGGGTCAGGGAGCATTGATTGGTTCATGGAGGTAACAGTATGGAACACACAGGTTGGCCTTGGACCAATGAATTGGGTTCCTGTGGAGACAGGACTGTAGGAGTTCTGTCCACACTTGCCCGGGCTGAAGCTCTGTGCTGGGCTGGAAAGGGCCTTGGGAATGTTAAATGGCACTTGCTTGGTGGGTCTCAGGCTAGGAGGTAGGCTGCAGGTAGGAAATCTCAGACCTCTCTGCAGTCCCTACCCGGAGTCACAGACCCCGGAGAGATACCATCTGGGGCCCTAGGATGTCTCAGATGTGGGCTAGTGTGAGCTAACTACAGAGAGGCATCCTTCCTTGCTCTCCGAAGCCTCCATTAAAACAACTCTCTAGTCAAACCCCTTCACTCTGGTTTGCATAACATTACTGCGCATAATTTACCGCTTATGCTTCACCTCAGAAATGGAAGCAACTGTTGATGTTTTCACTAGTCTTAGGATATTATGTGTGCTTTGGAGGATAGAAGAGCAGATCTTATGTTTAATAGATTCCCGTAAGTTCTCAGCAGGTGAAAGACGTCAATGGGTAGAAGTTTGAGTCTGGACAGATGATTTGAAGGGAACAAGGAACTCATTAACCCCACCGGGATTCGGAAGAGCTGTTTCTGTTTGGTGTGTCAGAGTTTGAAGTTATTAAAATTTATACTGCTTAGAAAATTGAGGAATCAATTGCCAGGCAGTATTATGGGCGACGAATACTGGAAACACTTTTGCCAGATGGAGTTAGAGCTGTCAGTAAAGTAGAAAGAACTTTGGGTTTCTCTAAAACTTGTTTATGTACTATGGGATAATGGAAATCCAGCCCAGCACTCCGTTACGTATTTAATATAAAATCCGTAAAAGATACCGTTAAAGATAACTGCATTTCACAAACGAGCCCTTTGATGAAGTGGTTAAAGTACAGTGACAGCAAACACCATGGCCTCATCAAGGCAAAGTGTGTGTGTGTGAGAGAATATGTGTGAGAGTATGAGTGTATGTGTGTGTGAGTGTGTGTGAGTGTGTGTGTGTGTGAGTGTGTGTGAGTGTGTGTGGGAGTATAAGTGTGAGTGTGTGTGAGTGTGTGTGAATGTGTGTGTGTGGGAGTATAAGTGTGAGTGTGTGTGAGTGTGTGAGTGGGAGTATAAGTGTGAGTGTGTGTGAGTGTGTGTGTGTGTGAGAGAGTATGAGTGTATGTGTGTGTGAGTGTATGTGTGTGTGTGTGTGTGTGTGAGTGTGTGTGTGGGAGTATAAATGTGTGTGGGAGTATAAGTGTGTGTGTGAGTGTATGTATGTGAGTGTGTATGTATGTGAGTGTGTATGTGTGTGCAAGTGTGTGTGTATGTGTGTGTGAGTGTGTGTGTGTATGTGTGTGAGAGTATGAGTGTATGTGTGTGGAAGTGGAAGTGTGTATGTGTGTGTGTGTGTGAGAGAGAGAGTATGTGTGAGAATATGAGTGTGTGTGTGTGAATGTGTGTGAGAGTATGAGTGTATGTGTGTGTGAGTGTGTGTGGGATAAGTGTGTGTGTGAGTGTGTGTGTGTGAGAATAAGTGTGTGTGGGAGTATAAGTGTGTGTGTGAGTGTGTATGTGTGTGCAAGTGTGTGTGCATGTGTGCGCGAGTGTGTGCGTATGTGAGTGTGTATGTGTTTGTGTATGTGTGTGTGGGAGTATAAGTGTGAGTGTGTGTGTATGTGTGTGCAAGTGTGTGTGTGTATGTGTGTGTATGTGTGTGTGCATGTATGTGAGTGTATGTGAGTGTGTGTGTGGGAGTGTAAGTGTGTGTGAGTGTGTATGTGTGTGCAAGTGTGTGTGTGTATGTGTGTGTGAGTGTGCATGCATATGCGAGTGTGTATGTATGTGAGTGTGTGTGTGGGAGTGTTGTGTATATGTGAGTGTGTGTGTGGAGGGGTAAGTATCTGATTATGGGCATGTGGGAGAATGTGAGTTTGGGGGGAGTACTTGTGTGCGTGTAAGCCTCAGCACATATGAGAGTGAGTGTGAGTATGTGTGTGAGCGTGAGCATGTATAAGTATGCTTAGGAGGAGGTGTGTGAATGTGAGCATCTGCAAATGTGTGAGTACATGTGTATGTATGTAACTGCACATGATTATAGAGATTGTATGAATGTGAGGTGTGGGGAAATACGTGTGTGTGAGACATGTGAGTTTATGCGCCTGAGTGTATGTGCACACCCACAGTGTGGACTGTGTGAGCACACTCATGTGTCAGGTACTGTGAAGGTGGTAGAGCCGTTGAGATCTTACCGCCGATGTCAGGCATCCGCTAGAACAGAGATAGATCACCACACTGTAAGCAGCTCCGTGGAGTGCTCTTTGCCCTTCTCAGAAACACAAGGGGAACAGAGGTACGCTGCTGTGGCATTTAGCTTACTCACAATGGGGCGCTAGAGAGGACACTGGGCTTGCTCATTGGCTGGACTGGAGTTGCAGCTGCTCACTGATGGCTGCTGGGTTTGTGTTTGGAGTGAGTTGTATAGAATTGTGAGCTTTAACTTTTATTTTTGCATGAGCAACTTCCATTCGTTACGGTGCGGAGGGGCTGTATTGAGCCAGGAGGGTATATCTGCGCATGTTCAGTTCTTTAGTCTTTTTCCGACCAGGGAAAAAACAGGAGGGTTGTACCGTGTGGATAGGATCTTGCTTCATATGAGGCTGATGGTGCTGCTCTCAGGAGGCCAGGATCCTTCTTAAGTATCTTCTTCTCGCCGTGTTTCTGTAGCTGGTCGGCCTGAGAGGAAGCAGAGCAGTGTGGAGGAGAGGACAGTCAAGGGTTTGCTTCTGCTGCATGAGACCGCTGTTGAAGTTTTGAGGGTTTTTTGGTACAACTTCAGTAAAGCACCAGATGGCATTCCTTTGCAGCGCCCAGCATGGGTGGGGAACACTGCGGCAAGATGGCCTTTTCCATGAGCTTGGAAGAAAGAATGAACAAAGCTTGGGACATATCCCAAGCTCCCTGTACCAATGACTGATATTTGAAAGAGAAATAGTTTAGACTAAGCGAGAGTGTGCATGTATTGGAGGATTTACCCAACCAGAGAGACCGTTCTCCTGTGGGGGGACTTTCTCAGTTTCAAAGTAGGTGGGAGCAGAGTGGGGGATGACAGACTCACGCCATGTTCTGGGCACATGCAGAGCTCAGAGGACGGCTTGCAGGAGCTGGGTTTCTTTTGTACCGTGTGGGTCCCGGATGGAACTCAGGTTGTCAGGCTTGGCAGCAAGTGCCTTTACTGGATGAGCTCTCACCCGCCCCACAGAGCTTGAATGTGGCTTTTGCTGTTGTTGCTGTTAAGGTTCAGCAGTTTGAATCCATGTTTTATTGCCAGTCAAAGTTTTCTGTTTCCCCTGTTTATATTTAACCCTCGGCTTCATTTTTCTGATTGAAAAATAAGATTTGTTTCGTTTAACTTCTTCCAACCTACTCTGATCTTAGTTAAACATATACCACTTACACTTGGTGCTGCAGGCAAAGCGTTTCAGCCCGTGGGAGCAGCTTTCACGGCACTGGAGAGCCATCCCGGCCCGGTAGTTCCTGGGCAACACCCAGAAAATGTAGCCTGTGAGCACAGGCCGCAGGCTCACCCAGACAGCAGCTGACGTTACAAATCAACAGGTGATTGGTGTTCAAGGAAACCCCTACTCCCCCACAGATTTTCTCTCTCTCTTTCCTTTCTCTCTTTTTGTGAGACAATCTCACACTGTCCGGAACTCACTATGCAGTGCAAGCTGGCATCAGATTCACGGCAACTCTCCTACCCCAGCCTCCCACTGGAATGGTTGGAAACTTGTCTAAACCCTTGTCTGTGTATAAGAGGAGCGGGGGCGGGGTAGGAAAGGGTGAATGAAACGTTAGAAGCAGAAAATGAGAATGGGCAAGAGGTACCTAATAAAATAAGTCCACACCTGGTTCACCAACAACATCTATCCAACTGCCTGTAAAATAGCACTGGAATAAGGATATTTTGAAAAGGGGGCCAATTTGGTATGTTTTTATGAAAAGCAAATTTCATTACCAATATTTTCCATAGGGCATAGACTCTTGTAATTCATTTTTTGGTCAAGTTCTTCAGTCTTTGAGCTTTTGAAAAGCACATAATTAGCCATTACCCAAGGGAAGACACCAGGTGAGGCCAACGGATGAAGGATTGCTACCTGATGGATACCCTCAGTCGACCTCAGTCCCAACTCTTGCTTCTCAGTGTAGTGGCATGCTATAGTTTCCTTAAAACGGAGACCGCCTGTGCGCAAGAGACAAGCAGGAGTGCCATGGAACTGCTTAGGACCGAGGCGCACGCACACCCCCGCGTTCGTGAGAGGAGCAACCAAAGCAGGCTTCGCTTTGCTCCAGTGTCTGCACCAATGACGTAATTCATTCTTTATATCTGTTCTGCCACAACATTCACTCTTTAATAGGTGTGTGTGTGTGTGTGTGTGTGTGTGTGTGTGGGTGTGTGTGTAGGCCAGAGGTCAACCTTGGGTGTCCACTTTGGTTTTTGAGACAGATGCTCTCATTGGCCTGAAACTCTGCTGATTAGACCAGGCTAGCTGGGTAGCCCATTCTAGAGAGACACACGCCTTTATCTTTCCAGTGTTAGTATAGTCCCTTGTGTTCTGGCATGAGACGCGGGTTCTCAAGCTTGTATGGGAAGCAGTTCACCATAGGAGATTTCATCGTAGCCCTTCTGATTTCCCTTTTAAAAAAATCTGATTTGGGATGAGAAATGTAATATTGCGTAAGAATATAGTATAGAATCTATAATACAGAATCCGTGTGATGTACATTTTGTGATGTAGAAGCCTGCTTTTTGGATGCTCTTTGCATTTTCGTGTTTAGTTAAGAACCGAGCTGTTACAAAAACTTGTATTTGGGTAATTACTTTAAAAATAATTGGAGTGATCACTAATTACCGGGCCCTGTGCTGGGCCCTTGCAGGTATTTCTCTCCATTGTTACCTGTTAATTGTGCCCACTGTACCTTGCACCATCCGAATCCACTCGGCTTGCTGAGCACTGTCATTATAATTCATATTGGAATTAGCTGGAATTGTTTTCCTCCTGGTCACGTGATGCTTGAATTTTGCAAAGACTTTATAAACACAAACATATTAACTACTCTTATTCCACGTTAAATGCAGATTTTAGTTATGTCAACGCAGAGACATAATTTAGTCGCTATTATTTTGTCACAATGAACCAATTTCAAAGAGAATTAAAATAATATCACATGGTGATTTTTTTTTTTAATTCCAGTGAATCTTAAATGTATTTCACTAAGAATCTGCCCAGGAATTTAAGGCTGTGTTTTGATGTCTCTACTTATGTTGTCCGTTTAGACTTTTCCTGAGTTTTCTCTCATCCTCTCCCCTCATCTTAGTCTCCACGTACCATTTTTAGAACGCTAGTCAACTGTCCCTGTACATAATTTTAAATCAAATGTTGGTGGATTTGGTGCACTGAGCTATGTTTACAGCAGAGAGGGGGGAAGGGGGCAGAGAGAACAGAGGTCTCTCTTGGCTCTCCTTCCTTTAGGCTTGCTCAGAGGTCTGAGTCACCTGAGTTCAGCTCCTGAGTGGGTGTGTCGCCACACCTGTCTTTCAGTGCGTGCTGTGAGCTGCCTGCTAGGGTGTCCTAGGAAGCCTTGCAGGAGGGCCTGGGGGCCTGAGTACCCGGGGGCTTCCCACTGAGTAATTCTAGAATCAGCCCTGAGAGCAAGTGAACTCCAAGTGAGCTCAGGCTGTTTTCCTGTGCCAGGGAGCACAGCGTTGTGGGCATTTCTCACCCAGATCCCCCAGGCTGAAGGGGCATGGGTTCATTTTCCTTCTTTGTGTACCTCACAAAATGCTTTACTTGGGGGAAAGAGACTGTTTAAATCCTGAAAGAAAGACACTGTTTATGCAAGGGAGCACTTTGCTCTCTGGAAACAGGGCTTCCTCAGTGCTGCTCATACATAATTGGGGGTGTTCAGCACTGGCACGGGGCCTGTCTTCCTGGCTGTGAGAAGCAGCCTGCTGTCATGTCTGTGGAGGGTGAGGGCATCCCCCACAGTTTTTAGGGTCACTTGCTGATTTGTATGTGGATAACTGGGCAAAACCTTTTCAAATTCTGTAGCCTATTGCTCCCTTTAGGTGTTAGAGCGCATTTATTCTTGGTAGTTGTGAGGTGATCCAAAGAGTAAATACATTCCTTTTGGGATTATCAGGAAAGGTTAACAGGTGCATTACTGCATTTGACAAATTGTGACGGAAGGAGACTCAACAAGAAAAATAATGTAGCTTATTTAAAGCAGATTTTTAAATTGGAAAGTCAAACTTGGGTGTGTGTGTACTGCGCCTTACACAGACTGCCATGGTATCATGACCCTTTGCAAAGGCCAATCCAAGGCACTTAGCATGCATGGCTCTCTCATGCCCATCTCTGTGGTGGTGAGAACATGCTTCCGGCAAGAGTCGGGTGTATATGATTACTAACCACATGGAGAGCCTTTAAGCTTAGTTTCTTGCCACGGTTTGGCTGAGTGAACTCTACAATAATAAAGCCACAGAGAAACCCACCACCCCCAACAACTCCATTTTACAAGATGGCCAGGGTCTGCATGTGCCAGGTGTGCCCAGGCGTCCTGACACTTGTCTGCAGCCACTCAGGTGCTTCCATGGAGGATCGGCATCCTTAGGGTGAAATAGAAGTCCTAAGTGCCCAAGTGTCAATCAACTGCATTAACAGCAGCATGTGTGTGAGCATCTCCTTGGGTTGCATCCTTTGCTCTCAAGGTGAGGAAGTCTGAGCCAAGGGTTGCCTGTGTTTCTTCCATCACAGATGCACAACCCGGGGACAGATTCAGGGCGGGGAATTTCCAGGGAGCAGTGTGCTCAATTGCTCTAATGGAGTTCAGGTATCAGTACACTCATGACGGCTGTGGCCCCATGAGCCCACTGCGTGTTATACATCACGGAGAGAAGCATGGCCATCTCCTGGAGTTGACCGAAGTGCTCTAAGTGGGCTGACCACAGTGTGCAGGACTTTGTATTCCCCGTGCAGGGTCCAGAATTCTCAGGCCAGCCAGCAAGGGTTGTGCAGCTCCTTCATTGGCTCGCATTTCCCTCCTTTCCTCTAGTTCAAGGGAGCTGCAAGCCCCATGTAAATCATAATTCCTAAGCTTTTTCCAGGGAGGACTGTGGGTGACCTGGGACTGTACAGTGAACTAGAAGGGACTGACTCTTCCTCTGTGTTCCCACCATCCAGAGCCACCTGGATTCACACCGATCTCAAGTGTTTTTCTTTGTTGATGCCCAGTATTTGTCCTTTAATCCAGTATAGGATCAGAAATGATCTTTCCCTGTCGCCCCTGTGACATCTCAGCTGACTGCTCGTCATCATGAGCAGAAGCCCATCCTGCAGAGGTCCTTGGAAGAACTTCTCATGGCTTGGGGTGGGGGTGGTGGGCTGTCCATCTTTCTGGACACTGCACTGTTATCTCTTTGGAGCTTTCTGGGGAGTCTGGCCCTATCCATGAAGGGAGCGAGGAAAGCAAGAAGCCCAGTATCCTCCCTAGTCCTCCCAAGGCCTTGACTTCACTGTGTCTATTACGGCTGATACCTTGTTACTTGGGAAACTATTGGGTAGACTGTCTTCTGGGGGCGTTCCTCACAGGGCTGGTGACGTTACAGACTTGTCTGATGAGGAGCTATCATGACCAGGAAAGGCCCATTCCTGTTGATCCCTCCTGCAATGTCTGCTGTAGCCAAGGTGGTGCGAGATGACGCCTCTCGAGGTGCCTGGCTCTGCAAGAGGAGGCAGAAGGGTATGAGGAGGGCTACAGAGAGGCTGGCACCTATGGCTTCTCTGTCCTGGGTTGAGGGGTGTGGGGCGTGTGTGTGTGTGTGTGTTGGTGTGTAGTATATGTATTTGCTCACGTGAGCGAGTGCAGGTGCACATGTACATGTATGTGTATAGGCCAGGGGTCAATGTTAAGTGTCCTTCTTTTGCTTTATTTATTTATTTATTTATTTATTTATTTATTTATTTATTTATTTATGAGACAAAGTTTCTCTGTTGTAACTCTGGCTGTCCTGGAACTCACTCTGTAGACCAGGCTGTCCTTGAACTCACAGAGATCTGCCTGCCTCTGCCTCCCAAGTGCTGGGATTAAAGGCATGCACCTCCACGGCTGGGCAGGTATCCTTCTTAATTATTCTCTACCTTAGTTTTTGAGATAGGGTCTCTCACTAACCTGAAACCCAACTTGTACATGGCTTCTGGAGAGCTGAACTTAGGTCTTCAGGCTCGAGTGGCAGGCATTTCACAGCTGAGCCATCTCTCTAGCCCCGTGGAGTGGGGTATTTAAAACACTATAGCTCACACATCTTCTCAGATTGGCAGTGATTTTTCTTTTCATCTAGTGGTTTGTTCATTGTTCATGAGAACTTTTCCTTCTGGAAGAACACTGCCATTGGAGGACCCAAGGTCCACGTGTTCACCCTCTGATGCCCTGTCCTTCCTCAGGTCATCGATCTGCAGGGTGCCCTGAGGTTCCCTGCTGGGTGCAGGGCCTGCTGACAGGAGTCTGCCCTTGGCCTTCCCACAGAGGAATATACCCTGTAGCTCTTGTTCAGTTTTCTGGCCTGTTGAGTTGGGAGTGGGTCTCAAGCAGGGCTGAGAGCCAACTACCCAGTGGACAGAACCATGATTATCATGGCAGAGCTTTCTCTGGAGTGGCCCAGCCATTTGGAAATCTGACACCTGAGTGATGATTCTCAGCGGAGACCATTCCACAGGAGCTGATTTGACTTGACCCTCGGAAATCCTCGAGGAAACTTGGCGGTCAGAACGCAGGCAGCACACGTCGGTGATGGCAGAGGTGTCTGCCTGTGACTCTCCACACGCGTGATGGAGAGCAGACAACGCTGAAACTGAGAAGGTGCTCTTTGTGGCAAAGCCTGAAGTGTGCGGGGATGGTGGCGAGAGGGGGCAGTGTGTGCGGTGTCTTGTGGGGGTGACGGCTGGGCACGTCACTTGGGTGCTCTTCACCCAGACAGGTTCCTCCCAGCTCCAACGTCACAGGCCAGGTGGAGTACGGAGCTGCGGAGAAGCTGCTGCTCCGCTCTGGGCCATGCTCCCAACCGGGTTCAGCTGTCTTCTGCTAGGAAGCTCCCACCATGACTTCTAACGACCTACCTTGACGTTTATTTATTTGTCACAACACTGGACTATGGTGGGCAAAAGATTGGGACAAGTTTGCATTTCTGGTCCTTATCCCGTGCCGAGGGAGGAGTTTAGGGGGAACCAGCAGATACAGTTTTGGAGACTTCAGCAGTGAGGTTTTCTGAAATATAACGGACAAGGCAAATGACACTGTGCCCTCACAGCAAAGAGCTGCCAATTGTGCTTTATTTTAGAAGATGCTGCTTTGGGTCAAGAGGCTTACATTAGTGAGGTCAAGGCTGCTCTGGTGGTCGTGGTGTTCAGCAAAACACAAAACAGAGGAACTGGCTGGAGGCCCTCCAACCAAGCCGCCCACCTTCCCATCATCCCTTACCATCACGTGAAGAGCATGGGGTTACAGGACCAATGCAGAATCATTTGTGATTGTTTGGTTTCATGATTCAACTTCATACAGCAAGGGATGAAAGGGTTTTATAGGTGGGACTGAGTTTAGTGTTTTTCCTATAAAATAATTTCCACAAATCTAGCTTCAGGCTCTCCCTCTCTGTCTGATATAGGAGCTCTGACTTAGAATTCATTTTTTGGAACATCATAAAATGCACAGTCCTGTGGCCAACAGCCCCCACCTCTGTTGTTTATGTTATAGAGCTGCCAGCCAGCCTTTCCAAAACCATCTACCCCCTCCCCTCTCCTCCCCTCCCCTCCTCTCCCTTCCCCTCCCCTCCTCACCCTTCCCCTCCCTTCCCCTTCCCACCCTTCCCTTCCCTTCCCCTCCTCTCCTTTCCTCTCCTCTCCTCTCTCTTTCCCTCCTCCTTTCTTCCTCCCTCCCTCCCTCTCTTCCTTCTTTTCTTCCTCCTGTTCTCTCTTTCCTCTCCTTCCTTTCTTCCCTCCCTCCATACTTCCCTCCACCCCTCCTTCCTTCTTTCTCTTACCTTCTTGAAACCACTATGAGTATTGATCAATAATGATGTGAGATTAGCAGTATATCCAAGATTAGAGCATTTATTTATACCTTTTAATTTGTCTTCTCCCAAAGTATAGATTTTTAAAAATTCAATTTAATAATAATGGAGTGGTCTATTTTTTTTTTCCCTTCAAAAGTGGTCATCTTCTTCTAAGCCCCACTGCTAAGAGCCCTCTGGAGGCCAGGATAGTCCTTATGTCTGAGGGCTCTGTGCTGGACAGAGCAGCTTGTCTGTGAAGAAGGGAATGGTCATCGGGGGTGAGGCGATGCCTCTTTCTGAGTGCAGAGGAGGTCAGGGATGGAAGAGGACTTCAGTGAATCTGGAGGGAGGATCACTGGAAACTCCATGCCGTTCTTGAAAGGGTCATACACTGGGGGCTGGGGAAATGGCCAGTTGGTAAAATGCCTCTCCTGTGATCATGAGGACCGGAGTTCAGGTCCCTGGCACCATGTGAGGAGCCAGGTGAGGCAGTGTATGTCTGGAGTGAGCAGACACAGGTGGATCTTCAGGGTCAGGTCAGCTAGTCTAGCCAGATGTGAACTCTGGGTTCACTGGGAGATCCTGTCTCAAAACTAAGGTGGAGATAGATTGAGAGGGACACCTGATGTTGATCCTATCTCCGTAGGGCCGCTCACATGTGTACACATATCTGTGCACACTCATGAGCATACACATACCATATACACACATGCAGAGAGAGAGAGAGAGAGAGAGAGAGAGAGAGAGAGAGAGAGAGAAATCATCCACTATACAAACCCCTCCACAGATAGGCAGTAAAAGACAATATATTTGTTTTATTTTTATGTGTATGAAAGAAATGGTAACCAAAAAGACACTGCATTTAGTGAAACACAAAAGCAAACTTAATGTCTCAAGATTAACATAGAATAAATGGGAAAAATAAGATGCGAGGAATATTTAGACTTCAAGCAACTTGTGAGTGACTGGGTTTTTGTTGCTACTCCAACAAGGGTCTAAAAGGTAAGCATTGCCAGCACCCCATTCTCGGGGGTTAGCAAGCGCTAGCATCTCAGGTAATCAGTCCTCCTTTCTTCCTGGAACGGTCCGAGTTGATCATCTGCGAGTCATTTCTACAAATTCACGTGGGTTCCTCAACGTGCAGCCCTGTTCTGACTCTATGGACACCCCATCCGTCCTCATAGCCACCAGCAGGGACATTTGCACCAAGAGAGAAGATTAACTAATTGTCAGGTGCTGGGCCAGCCGGGACCTTGTTCCAGGTTTTGCTTCAATTCTTGTGTTAAAGAAGAAAGTCCCTTGCGACAATGTCATTAATGTGATAAAAAGAAATACTTGTTAATAACTAGATAATTTTGAGAACTCAGGCTCATCCATCTGTTAATCTCGGCTGTGATTAAGGAGCTAATACTGGCTCCCATTATTCCTAATGACAAGACCAAGCAGGCTTAACGCACGAGTCGCCGAGGCCACGGTGAGGAGGCGGTGAAGGATATCAGCAATCTCGGCTGCGATTGAGGAATTGGCCCGTCCTCCGCACAACAAAAGTGATACAAAAGAATTACACCCTCACTAAAGTCTATTTCCTCGTATAATCACACAAAATGATTTTTCTTAAATATGATAATAAATCACAGCAAAAAATCAATGCGGCAGGGCCCAACTGCTACGGCCTGATAACGCATCAATCAATATTTAGTATTTAGATTTTAATTAATACACAGCCCTGCAGAGGCTTTTTAGGAGAGAAATATTTTCTCAGATAAAAAATCCAGCACCGTTAGCATGCAAAAGTTGTTGCTCATATCTGTCATGGATCAATCTGCTGGAGTCGTGATTAAAAACCCTTGAAAATATCAGACAAGAGGAAGCAACGGGCTGAGCCCAAAAGAGACTGTCGCGGGCTGTTTGCCGGGAGGGAGGTGCAGAGCGGCCACAGCCTTCCAGCCCGGTGGCTGGCTCAAGAGGCCCACGGGGGACTCGGTAGCTTACGGAAACAGACTGGGCTCTTTGCTGCTGGGTTGGAAGCAGAGGACCGTGAACGAGGATCTCCAGTTATGGCTGCCACACTCCCAGTCTTGTTAATTGTTGTTTGGGATGAAATTCTCCCTTGATGAGGAGATATTTAAAAACGATTTTTATGTGGAGGGGAGCTCTACATTGATTTCAGGAATCGTTTTAATTTCTGGCAATTCCCTCGACATAGGAACGGTGTGGGTGATTAAATCTGAAACTGTAAATAGATGACTGGGATTTCCCTCTCCAAATCTCTGAATGGGAGCGGTCTGTTGCCCATCTTCTGCTCACAGCCTGCTTCCTCAGGCTGGGTGATGGCCAGCACCCAGTGCTGCCACCAGATGTCTTGTCTCCTACACTTGTCCTGTGAACCACAAGTTTACAAACAGGCCCATGAGGAAATGGCTACTCTCCTGGTTGTCTCCAGTGTGAGATTTGCCAGGCATTTTATCAAGTAGGAAAATTTCGCTTTTCTATCCCTTCGCTCAAACCAATCAGAAATGAGCAAAGAAGATGGAATGTTTCTGTTTGGGGGAAACAGAGCAAATGCCTTGTCTCTGGGGTGAATGGGAAGCAGGCGGGGCTTGGTGTTCCAGTGAGTTGCCTTCTGGGCCACCTCCTCTCTTTACTTGCCAGCTCCGGTCCCTTCTTCCTTGCCTGGGAGCCATGTGTGGCCCTCTGGCAAGTGGGAAGTGTTAATTCAGCGTGCTCAACTCTTTAGCCAGCTAATCAAGTCTTCAGGTGACACCAGGTTGCTTCTTGCAAGAAGAGCCAGCTGTCTGTGTCTCCAGGCGTCAGAGTGGTGTCTGCTGGCCAGGTGGGGCAGGCCTCCTCTTTTTCCAGATCTCACAGCTCATGGGGTTTGAATCCAGGGCCAGCTGGTGTCAGTAGGAGGGCACACCAAAAATACTCAGAGGGATTCCTCGTTGTGTGTGGCTTTGGTGTCAAAGAGGCAGGAGAAAAAGCATTTTGGGACTTCTATCTTGAAGGGAGATGCTGAGGAATCTTGGTTTCTGGGCTATTCAAGCGCTGTGCTATTCGTGAAGATGTTAATGGAAGATTTTTGTAAGGTGGAAGCTCAAAGGTTGGGGCTGCACCCTGTTTCCAGTGGACAACAGTCTCCAAAGCTGGTGCACCAAGACAGAGTTTGGATAAGCAGAGGTGGAAAAGATGTGAGGGACTTGTGGCTCCTGGGTGTCCAGGGCACCAAGCTGTCATGCTGACAACCACTGCCTTCTTGGGGATTTCTGAGAGGACCAGGTTGTGGTGTGAACGGAGGAGAAGATGGGATTGAGGCTATCACCTGGTGGAGGCCATGGTAATATGTAGGTCCTTGAGCATCCGGTGGCTTTGGCTCTTCCAGCTTGCTTGCCTGGTCATGTTTCAAGTGGAAAGTTCTAGGCTGGGGAATCTAACTGAAGCTGTGGAAGACATGGAGTAGAATTCCCATCCCACATGGAATCCAAAGCTGATATAGTCCTGAGTTTTGACCTAATAATCCTACCTCTCTGTTTTATCTGGAAAAAAAAAAGCAAGTGAGCACAGGTTATGTATCAAGATGTCCCTATGGTAGAGCCAGCCTTCAACATGCTGCAGCTAAGACTGAGCAGGTGAAGGAATTCTATGGAATGCTATTGCCAAGATGAACCCTCTCAGAGAGCATTAAAGGCTGTGTGGATAGCCTCCGTGCTGTTCAGAGGAAAAGATGGTAAACTGGGCACCGAGGCTCATGGCTGCCAGCCTGGCACAGGGGAGGTGGAAGCTCAAGGCCATTCTTGGCTACACAGTGAGTTCAAGGCTAGCCTTCACTACATGAGACCCTGCCTCTAGACAAAAAGAAGGAACTAAAGCACCTGAAAGAGCAAAAAGGCTTTTAGCTACATGTCTTCCTTGGTGGGCCATAATCATTTCTTTAAAAGGAGGGAAACATCTTTGCAGGTCATGGTTAGAGTTGGTTCTCTGAGCCTCCGAGTCTTGCTTGAGATGCTGCATCTGGACTGGCTCCCTCTATCACCTGTCTATCATCTATCTTTGTATCACAAATCTATTATCTATCACCTATCTATCTATCAATCATCTATCTATCTATCTATCTATCTATCTATCTATCTATCTATCATCTATCACCTAGCTTCTTCTCCTTCTTCTCCTCTTCCTCCTCCTCCTCCTTCTTCCTCTTCTCCTTGTTAATAATAGTAGTAGTGGTTTTGAGACAAAGTCTGTCTATCTAGGCCTAGATCCCCTTGAACTCACTATATATCCTAGACTGGCCTCAAAGAAGAAGCAATCCTCTTGCTTAAGCTTCCTATGTTACAGGGATTGGAGGCACACTCCACCACTGCCATGCCTGGCTTTTTAAAGGGACAAAATTGTAGCCTCAACTTGGGAAGATGAGATGGGACTTCTTGGGGTTCATCTCCCCGTTTTCCTGCCAGATGCTTCTGAATCTCTTGTGCTGACTTAGAACATTTGAAGGCTTTCTCTTATCGGTGTCAGATTGTCACCATAAAGTGTGCCTCCCCCTAAGATATTTAGGGTCTTGTCTCCTCTAGTCCTATATATCAGTAGATGGAAATTTCTTGAGCCAAAGATTTTATTTCATTCAGAGGAGAGAATTAAGCCTGATGAGAATTGTCTTCATCTCACCATTAAGTAGCTGTAGACTGGACCCCTCCATCTCAAATGGGCTTTCTTTTTCTTAAGTGCCCCAGACAGTGCTAAATGAAAGGGTGATTGGAAACCAAGGTCTTTGGATATCTGTGCTTCAGAGTGGAAGGAATGACCTTTTGTTTGATTTAAAGGGGGACTTTATTTTACTTTTGCAATGCTCGGATTAAAATAATACTCATGCGATGAGACTTTTTCTCTCAGATATAAAGCAAGGAAGAGATACTTCTTGTGAGAAACAAGCAGCAGCCTTGTGCCGAGACCATTGTTTCAGCCAGAAAGGTGTGCAATGATGTCACATGGGGTATGACATCAGATGGCATGCGTTAAGCCCTAACATCTGCAGGATCTCTATGTCATGGGCCTTGTCCCCACGTCTCATCGCCATTGCTGTGCAGCAGACTTAGGTCAGACACAATCAGAACAACACTCAAGAATTTTGATCAGTCGCAGGGGAAGCAGGCTCTGGAGAATTGTGGGGTCTTGGGACTTCGGTGTGACACCTGGTGACCCTCATAGCCTTGTGCATATGAATCGTGCAAGTTCCACAGATCGAGCCGTTTATGTTACGGTCTCTCTGTGACAAAACGAAGTCCACAACTGTAAACAGCTTGGGAGGAAACAGCCAATAAACACAGGTTACCCATTCCAGATCTGCAGAGTTCCATGTACATTGGCGGCTGTGGTAGGGGCCGCTGCTGACTTTACCTTTACTCTGGGTACAACTAGGGTACATGTTCCAGCCTTTTCTTTACCCCTCCTATCCTGCATCCTATTCTACTGCTGTGAGGTTCAGTTCTTACAACCAGGTGAGGCTGGGGACCTGCCTTTGGAGGTACATGGTCGTTGAATACTCAAAGGCCACTCGGCTTTCTTTGTGCCTGTACAGCCACATGCTGTAGCTTTTAAGTGTAGCCCAAGCATGAGGCAAAATACAGGTGAATATGTTTAAAGATGGGTATTGTTTTAATCGTGTCCTTCTTGAACATATAAAATGTTTCCTAAGGCTAGTTATCAGCCAGAGATTAGAATTTTTGGAAGTATGAATAAAGATTTTCTTTAATGAACTAGCTATAAGCATCTTCCTGAGAAAAATCTTTGGCTCCGGTTCCAACAAGAGGACTATAGTCCATGGGGCCTATGTAGCCTCCTGTGTTGGGAGAATCTGTTTTTCTTGCTTAGGAAGAGCTGGGAAGGTAGACCAAGGCAGGTCAGACCTGTGACAAGACACAGCAGTGCTGGCCAAGCTTGCCCAAATAGATGTGAAGGACCAGGGCGCACAGCTCTTCCCACTGTGTCTGTTCAGGCTGAAGAGATGACTGTGGTGTCAAGGACACTTGAAGGTGATGAGGCCCTGTGTTACCTGGGCGTCCCTGGAAGCTAGCATTCTACTGTGTAGCCTGGGGTTCTGAGGGAAGATGTGAAAAAAGAACTCAACAGGGCTGGAAACTTCCGTACAACCAATGGTGACTTTCAGTACTGAAGCCTACAATCACGGCAAAAACAGGGACCCCTGATAATGATGTCCAATAAGAAGGGACACGTCAGAGGACAGAGACACAGGCGTGGGCGTAGGGTTGCAGCATTAGGGATGTTGAGAACGGCTGCCTCAGAGATCGTCCTTCCAGAGAGCTGAAGGGCTACGTGAGAGCCTTGCTCTGGTCTCATCTCTGCCCACTTCTTCAGGCTCACAGCTTCCCAGATTACCTCCAACCCTGCGTGCTCCCTGGACAGACACTCAAGGTCACTGGCCACAGCCACACTCTTTGTTCCGTAGAACTCCCAATAGAGTAACTGTCCTGCTCAGGTGAGGACGTTGGCAAGGTATTGAGTTTAGCTCTTTTTGTATGAGTGCGGGCATGTATGCTCACACAAGTGCGGGCCAGAGGAAAGCTGTGGTTGCCATTCCCCTGGAGCGGTTTGCCTTGCTTTTCGAGGTAGGGTCTCTCATTGACCTGGAACTTGCCAAGTAGGCTGGGCTGGATGGCCAGCAAGCCCCAGAAGCCTCCCATATCTCCTTTCCCAGAACCGGGGTTCCAAGTGACTGCGCCTGGCTTTTCCTTTATCCTGGTTCTGGGGTCGGAACTCAGGTCCACATGCTTTTGAGGCAAACACTTTACTGACTGAGCTACTTCTCCATCCCTCAAGTTTAGTTCTTTATCTCAGAGGCAATTTGGGATGCACCTGGACCTGAAAATGTGTTTGTGTTCGGGCTTTGCCCGGGGTCAGCGCCTGGCCCCTGCTGTCTGCTGGCACTCCAGGCCGTTCTGTGGCTGGCCTGGCATGCTGATTTGCTCCGGGATTTGATTCCTTCTTTATTTCTCTCATGGTCGATGGAAAGCTTGAGTTCATTTCCAATGCTGGACAAATGTCAGTTACTTAGCAAGGGTCATGGGCCTGACAGGAGGGCTGGGGCTTCTGCTGGAGATGTCTGTGATTTCTCAACTGTCATCACAGATAGCAGAGACGTTCCATCTCTTATTGCAGATGGCCTGGTGGGTTTTAGCCAAGCTGGTATGAATCTTGCTCTAAGCGAAATGAAATGCCTGCTCTATATTAGTAAGCTACACACAAAAAGCTGCTGTTAAGACGGAACTCTTTTCCTAATTTAGTCTATCAGGAATATGTACTGGAATGCCTGTTAATCAGATGGAAAATGATCTCCCTCTGAGGTGAAAACCAAAACATTGCTTTTGGTTCTTGGAGTGCATATGTGCAGACACTTTATGTTCGTCGACTGCTTGCAAATTAGAAGCACAGTAAGTTTGTGTCCGTTGTGTTTTTGAAGATGCTTTGTGGACAGGTCTGAAATTTGTAGTCTAAGGTTTGCAGCATCTTTCTTTGCTCCGGTTGCTGCTTTGAAGGTGGGGACTCTTGGAACTTGCTTAAGGTGTGCCTCCTCTGAGGGGTCAGAGCTGGGGACTGTCTGGTAAGCCCGCCCTGTCCTCCAGTACCAGGGCCAGTTGCTCACCCTCACACTCCAAGCTGAAGCACACAGGTATTCTTGCCTGCACATTGCTTGTGAGTACATTTGCTTGTCTATGAAGACAAGTGCCTACCCCCTTCGCCTCACCCCTGCAATCCATCCATGGCCAACTTATTCTCCCATAGAGATTGAGACTCCCAGGCCCCGGCAGGTATATGTATTCATTCCCCAGATAATCAGAGGCCCAGATAAAATAAAGCTTCCAGCTGATGGACACCGGGCAGACAGGGCTGTTAGTTTATGTAGGCTACAGGCAGAGTCGACTGGAAAATTTTGATCACTTTAATTTACTATATCCAGCATGCCTGCTGTACTTGGCCCGTGCTTTTATCAAGCCCTGTGAGGTGGTATTGATTTTTTTATTTTCTATGTAGGATAAGAAGACAGAGAGTTAGGAGCAAGAGTGAATGAAGAACTTTCCCCAGATTGCGCTATTCCCCAGCTTATTGCATCCTGTCGTTTGTGGTTTCAGATGACGTCCACTATGTCAGGGATGCTTGAAGCAATAAACAGGGTGAATAACAGTGGAAGGGCTCGATGAGAAAGATTGAAAAAGGAGAAAGAGGCAGCTCAGAGAGTGAGGAGCACGTGCAGAAAATGGGAAAAAGCCCAGGTTGAGGAAGGCCCTTGTGAGGCACAGAGAACCTTCTGTTACTGAGCTGCGAGGGCTGAAGACGGTGTCTTCAGAGTGGGAACCCATAACCTCTGTCCTGAGTCCTCTTCCCCAACACAAGCCGGTCCTTACCCTGAGGTCCTCCTCCCCTACACAAGCCAGTCCTTACCCTGAGGTCCTCTTCCCCAACACAAGCCAGTCCTTACCCTGAGTCCTCTTCCCCTACACAAGCCAGTCCTTACCCTGAGTCCTCTTCCCCAACACAAGCCAGTCCTTACCCTGAGGTCCTCTTCCCCAACACAAGCCAGTCCTTACCCTGAGTCCTCTTCCCCAACACAAGCCAGTCCTTACCCTGAGTCCTCTTCCCCAACACAAGCCAGTCCTTACCCTGAGTCCTCTTCCCCAACACAAGCCAGTCCTTACCTTGAGGTCCTCTTCCCCAACACAAGCCAGTCCTTACCCTGAGGTCCTCCTCCCCGACACAAGCCGGTCCTTACCCTGAGGTCCTCCTCCCCTACACAAGCCAGTCCTTACCCTGAGGTCCTCTTCCCCAACACAAGCCAGTCCTTACCCTGAGTCCTCCTCCCCTACACAAGCCAGTCCTTACCCTGAGTCCTCTTCCCCAACACAAGCCAGTCCTTACCCTGAGTCCTCTTCCCCAACACAAGCCAGTCCTTACCCTGAGTCCTCTTCCCCAACACAAGCCAGTCCTTACCCTGAGTCCTCTTCCCCAACACAAGCCAGTCCTTACCCTGAGTCCTCTTCCCCAACACAAGCCAGTCCTTACCCTGAGTCCTCTTCCCCAACACAAGCCAGTCCTTACCCTGAGTCCTCTTCCCCAACACAAGCCAGTCCTTACCCTGAGTCCTCTTCCCCAACACAAGCCAGTCCTTACCCTGAGGTCCTCTTCCCCAACACAAGCCAGTCCTTACCCTGAGTCCTCTTCCCCAACACAAGCCAGTCCTTACCCTGAGTCCTCTTCCCCAACACAAGCCAGTCCTTACCCTGAGTCCTCTTCCCCAACACAAGCCAGTCCTTACCCTGAGTCCTCTTCCCCAACACAAGAGTCCTTACCCTGTCCTCTTCCCCAACACAAGCCAGTCCTTACCCTGAGGTCCTCTTCCCCAACACAAGCCAGTCCTTACCCTGAGTCCTCTTCCCCAACACAAGCCAGTCCTTACCCTGAGTCCTCTTCCCCAACACAAGCCAGTCCTTACCCTGAGGCCAGTCCTCTTCCCCAACACAAGCCAGTCCTTACCCTGAGTCCTCTTCCCCGACACAAGCCAGTCCTTACCCTGAGTCTTCTTCCCCGACACAAGCCGGTCCTTACCCACCACCACACAACGACAGCAACCTTAGTCATGAGTGAACCTTGAGTGTCCTCCCCTCAGAGACTCTGCTTCTGAATGTGTCTAAAGCCCTGAGCCCTCCCCATGCTTCGGGGACACATGTGTAGTAGTCAGTCTCTGGGAAACTAGGGAATCCATTAGGCCGCAAAGTCTGCGACGGAATCTTCATCAGTGCATGCAGGCTGAAGGGCAGGACTGAGCATTAACTGTCATTTGGAGAGCCTCTCTCAGACGCTGTCACATGTTCTCAGAAGGGTAACGAGACCTGACAAAACACTCACGTACATGGAGGCTGTCTCCACACGGTTTCTCTTTGGGTGGAAACAGAGGAAACGTATCGGGGATGAGGTCTATCGCTCTGCTTTTCGCTGCAACCTCCCACGTAGTTTTCTCTTAGCAAAGGTGCACACTTCCGTCTTCATGTCAATCGTATCTCCAGCTGAGGACAGTTCGCTGGGATCAGACAGAGACACATACCCCGCTCCTGGCCCAGTTGTGAGCTTTGTCACATGACATTCTGCACCGGCTTTTAGACGAACATGCCTGAAAGTCAGCACCACCTGCTTGCCAATGGCCAGAAGATGAGGTGCGTGCCCTCGGTTCCCCCTTGTAGTTCAGCAGTTCAAAGTGGGCTGAAAAGCATGAGGTGAACCATGAATGGGAAGTAGATTACGTTCAAATGGCTTCCCAGAAAACAACCTCACAGCAGCACACAACGAAAAGGGCAAAACCAGGCTCTGCAGACGGAGGAGCGGAGGTCTGTAGGCGGGAAGGGGCAGACTGCCAGCCAGCAGCGTGGGGAGAACAGAGTGAGGGAGACTTGGTGTTCCTTAGACATGGCCTCCCAAAGAAGCTCTGCCTGTATGGTGCTCAGTACCCCTTGAGCCCGAGAGGGCCTCAGACAGTGGGGCCTGGGTTTGGGAGGGATTCTGACAACAGAAGTTGGTGATGCAGTCTTCACAGTCCTGCCATATTCTGGCTGCTACAGAGGAGTGAGGTCTTCATATAGTAAAAGAGAGCACTAATGTTAACAAGCTCGCTGGGAGAGTGCTTGGCCGGCACTGGCGACTAGAGAGGGTGGGAAAGGTAGAGCTGTCTGTGCTGTGGTCCTTTCTTCAGGAAATCCAGCTACCATCTTTGCATCCAGTGCCACCGCATCTTTGTAGCGTGAGTCCTTGGGTGACCAAAACGCTACGGTTGATTTTAGAGCACCAAGATGTAGGACTAGTCAACAAGGAACCAAGTCTGGGTGGTTTGATATCCCAGGGAACAGAAAGCATTTTGGGGCCTGGCATTTGCCAACTGGTGCTGGTCCTGACTTTTCCCTCCACGGAGACGCTCGTTTGGTAGAGGTTCAGCCTTTAACTGTTTACAAGGAAGCATGTGATAATGTGAACTGTACCATGCAGGGTGCTAGCTTTGCCCACAGATCCTCATTTGCTCCACCCTGTTGTCTTTAGCATATCTGTGACATTCCCAGGGTGGCTCTTTGGCAAATATTTATTGCATGAACAAATTGAGTGCAGTTGGGTGTGAAAATGATTTGTAAAATCACCATGTAAAATTCTCCGGAAAGGTTTTGGTAAAGCATGAAGCTGAATCACAGTAGTGCAAGTCAGACTCACGACTAGGATTGCTGGTAAAATCTGTAGGGCCGTCTCTCTATTTTAAAATAAGGACAGCTATTGCTTGTCATAGTATATATAAATACTGAAAACTTTACCCCTTATGCTGGAATTTGATGCTTTTGGTTTTTAAAAAGCTATCCCTAGTCTTAAAGCCATGCCTTCTCTTATTAAGAGTCAACTCTAGGGACCACAGGTGGTTCCTGGTGAGGATTCACTAAAGGCGCATATGTATGTATTTCCTTGGGTTCGATTTAGCTGACATTTCAGTTGGGTAAGTTAAGGCAGCATTTTAAAAAGCGTAGTTACCAAATCTATTTGTTTTACTAGGAAATTAATGTCTAATCCTCAAGTGACATTAAGGGGAGCCACGCCCACCTACCTCTCTCAAATCATCACCCTGGTGTGCAGAAGAAGGACTGTCCTCACGGGCAGGGCAGTGTGTGCTCAGATATCTGCCTGCCTTCTGATGCTTCCGGCTTAGCCACAGAGCTCAGAGATGCCCAGGGGAAAAAGCTTCTTTAACCCATTGCATGTTCCTAAGGGACCTTGTTTGTCCTGTCCCTGGGGATGGGCAGGAACAGAAGACAACCATCTGCTGTGATTGTCTCTGCTGAATTGCTCAGAGGCCTAGCTGGACTCAGGCCTCTCAGGGCTCTGTCCATTGTTCGGCACCCTTTGCCTTTCTTTTATCTGGTGTCCCTCCACGGATGCTGGCTCTGACCACATTTCTACCCGACAGAGGCAGGAGGACACACCTCCACTGATCACTTGTGTGTGTGTGGCTGTTTTACCCTGTAGAGTGCTTATAGATTAAGGGGCATGATGAAAAAGGGAGCGACTATGAAGGAGGGAACAAAAACAAATTAACTTTTTATATCACATATATTTGAAAAACGATGGTGGGCTACCTATTCTCCTTTATAGGTAGAATTCTCTCAGAGAAGCGAATAAAGTGTTTTTTAGGCCAATTTGCATGATGTTATTTTTTTGCAAATGTAAAGCATGATGGTGGGCTAAGATCTGCTCTGTAGGCAGCCAGTCTCCTCAACTAGGGGGTCAAGGCAGGCCTGGGTGCATTTTAAAAAACATTGTGGTTTATTCTCCTTTAAAAGGTGACAGCCATTTCTTTCTTTGCTCCATATGACTTGCTTTCTCAAGATGGCAGGTCAGTTTGGGTGACAGTGTCCTTGTTTAGGCACGTGACCATCACGGACCCTGAAAACACAGAAGGTTCGGAGATATATAAGGCCAGATGGCGGGCTAACTTCTTGTACCATTTAAAAAAAAGAAAGAAATCAATTTCATTCTGAAGCAGGAAAGCCTCATTAAATGACGCTATTAACCCTCCCATTCCCCACATGTTCCCACCTCACAGGATCCTGAGGACTCGCATCTCGGGACGGAGAGAGACAGCGTCTGGGAGACGGACACTGGTCTGGTGAGCCAGGAGGATGGAGGGCCCTGACACCGCGCTTCAGGTTTCAGAGGCATGGGGAGCTGCCAGGCACTCAGCAGAGGCCCAGGTCCCCTCGGCTTCTCCTGACCCGTGATGGAAATCAGTATTTTCAACAGTATTCCAGTTGTCCTCGGTTGTATACGAACTCATGGCTTTTGAAAATTACGAATATGTAGCTGTAAATTCTGAAACCACTCAAAGCAGCATTTGAAATACGACCCTTCCTAGCAGCCATCAGCGCTTAGAAAGTGGAACCGTGAGAACAGTAGCAATGGCAACGATGAACGCTTTATAAAGGGAAGCGGGCACGTTGCAGTTAGAGGATGATATGGTCTGCGGCTATAGGAAGGGGACTTTTAAGAAGGACCTTTCTTCCCATTCAAAACACAGCCTGCGCGTTGAAGAAGAGTGAACCAGAAGAAACTGCAACTGAAAACAGAATAAATGGCTCCCGTTTACCTGGGTTATTTCTAAACAGCAATGCAGAGATGTGATGGAAATAATTTAGACATATGGATAAGAACCTTCAAAATCAATAGTGCAGGGAGGGCTATGAAGCATATGCTGATGCAATCAAACAGAATTGAATTTCATACAAACGCCGGCAAATCTCTATGAGATTATCACAGCAAAAACTTCATTTTCATTGATTTATAATGTATTATTATTGTCTCCACAAAACTGCCATAGACAGCCATTTAGCAGCTGCCAAGTGCCTTAAGGGTAAATAAAGGCTCTCACTGACGGGCTGGATTATGGACATTTAAGAGGCCAATAACTCACAGGGCGGCAGGTGTGATGTCCCCGCCATTCTTGAGTTCTTCCTTTTAATCGCATTAGGTAATTCCTGGGATTTTTGGTGAGCATTGGGGGGGGGGGGGCTGCTATTGACACAGGAGTCAAGTAAAGAGGAAAGAAATGTTTTATAAGCTACGACTCCGAGAGCGTGAAGCCTAACAGGACCAGGAAGCTTAATGTTCAGCACCACGTCTCTCTCTGCAGCTAACGGGCGTCGGATCTCATCACGCCAGACCGCCCGCTCTACCCGTACTTGTCTGTCTCCCACTCTCCCATCCTCCTGTAGAATGTGCAGACCTTACTTAGACTGACATGGTCTTTAGGAGTCTGACTCTAAGAAGCCCAGCTCAGCTGAAAGTGAGTGGCCCTGTCCCACTTACCTCTCTCTCTAATGGGTCATCGCTCTCCGTGTCTTTTGGGGATCCCCAGTTCTTGCTTTCTTGGTCATCCACTCACACAGAGAAAATCTGTCACAGTCTGAGCTGTCAATGTTCTATCACGATCCGACATTTGGAGGTGGATCATATAAATGGCTGTTCCATCCATGGTTATAAAACAAAACAAAACACCCACCCACTCACCCACCCAACCAACCAAATAAACAAAAAACATAAAAGCTAGGAATGGAGCCAGAATGGTGGCCAGCACATGCAATCCTGGCATTGTGGAGGCTGAGGCAGGATGATTGTTAGTTCAAGGCCAGCCTGGGCTACATAGTCAGAATGTGTCTCAAAAGCCCAACCCAATCCAATTAAATCAAAACACAAGAAACCAGAGATGAAATTAATAACAGCACAGTAGATTTTATATTATGGTTTTAAAAAACTAAATAAGGTTTTAAATAAATGAAAATCATTTGTGACGCTGTGAACATAGTGCATGGGGGGGGGGTGCTGAGGCAGGAGGATCTTATGGTATTGGCCAGTCTGGGATGCGCAGCTTCAGCCTGTTTCCAAAAAAATGCAAAAAAAAAAAGGCCAAAACAAAACAAAAAAGTGAACAAAAACAAAAACCAAAACCAAAAAACCAAACCAAGCAGAAGTAGAAATCTGGGTGTTAACTGTATTGCTTGACTGGAAGTAAAAAATTTAGTCTAAAGTAGGAGAAGATATTGTGTTTGTGCCTTGAAGTATGACCTTACCTTTTCTCGAATCACATACCAGCTGTGGCTTCTTTGAGAGTCAACTGAGGTTATGGTATGACTGCCTGCATCTTTCCAATGTATTGCTTTATATTTTCTCCATTCCTTCTTTGACACCTCCTTTTCTGGAAATGTGGTCAGGTTTAATGAATGGAAAGGCCGTAGGATACGTGAAGAGGTTTAAGTAGTGCAGGGGAAAGGTTTACATTTCAGCAAACATTTGCCATGGCCAGCAAGCATGGGGTTCTCTGATGGTGAGCAGTATGCAGGTTGCATGCTCCACAGGGCTCTGACGTTATCAAAGCCATGTGACCCCTGAACTTTAGAGACATGAGCATGTGATCTGTGGAGTCTAGAGAAGGATTCATCATGGCTGTGCTTTGGGTTTGGGGTAAGTTTATTAAATGTATAGCAAGCAAAAGTAAAAGCATAAGAAGTAGGTAGCAGACAGAGAGAAGCAGCAGAAAGACAGTAAGACACCATGAAACCAGTAGTTTACAAACATCCAGAAGAAATCTTCTGGGGAAGTTGAGGCTGTGCATTATGAGTGGGCCTTCTCCGTGTCTTTAAGGGGTAGGAGCAGCCCATTAACTCCTCTCACGGGGGCATTCCCACCATCTGTAAAGGCAGAGTCCTCAGGACTTAACCACTTCCAGACACCTACCTTGAGACCTAACTTGACATCACATTGGTGTCAAGTTATAATTCATGGATGAGAGGGCAAATCAACACCTAGACCACAGTCTTTGTCTTACACAGGAGTGATGGAAACCCAAGGATAAGAAGCAGCAAACAGATGACTGGGGTGAAACTGCTTGGTGGTGGTAAGTGCCTGTGGGTCTCCCCAGTCCCGTCACTGCAACAAACTCCTTGGCTCACCAAGCAGAACACGATGGCATCCTTGCTTCGGGCTGTCTGTGCCCTCTCTATCTGAAGAGAAGAGACGTTGCGTTCTGTCTCTGTAGGAACAGTCACACAACACATGCTCGCACATTTTAGTGTCATGAAACTTGACATGGTTTTAAGCTGGCACCTGCTTTTTCTCATCATAACTTTAGAGAGCTGCAAAGATAAAGTTTCCTTTATATTGATACTCATATTAATCTTTCACAATTAAAACTGAAACTCCCTCAGTGTGTTTTATATGGAGTATAGATACAAGAGCAATTTAATGCGTGCTGTTTCTATTTGAAAAATAAATACTTCAAGCTGGTGTGCTGGTGCATGCCTACAACCCCAGCACTCAGGAAGTCAAGGCAGAAGCATTACAAGCTCAAGGCCAGTACAGACTACAGAGTAAGACTCTGTCTCAAAAACAAAGCAAATCTCAGTATAGTAATACCAGCACCCGGGAGGCAGAGGCAGGGGGATCTCAGTGAGTTTGAGTCCAGCTTACACAGTGAGTTCCAGGCCAGCTGGGACTTCATAGTGAAAAAACCAAAGAGAAAGACAAGACAAAACAAAAATACACAAAGCAGGCTCTTTAGCTGTCGGAGTTTGGAAAATTCTAATATACACACATGCTCTCCCTCTCTCTCTCTCTCTCTCCCTCCCTCTCTCTCTCTCCCTCCACCCCCTCTCAGTTCCTCCTTAGGATGCACATCTGTGTATAATGGTTGTTTGTTGCTTGGGTGGGATGGCCTCTAATCTCAAATTTACTTCTGTTTTCTTAGATATTTGCTAACGTGAATTAATAGACAGGGAGGGAACTTCTTTGTGTCAATAAATTATAATATTTTAAACTCCTGCTAGGTTGTATGCCAATAACCATGTGGTGATCCATCGTAACTGGTAACAGGTCTTCCTTCAGAATAACAAGTCCTGAATTGGGAATCAGCGATCTTTAGATCTGTTATCTTTGTTCATTTGTTTGGTTTTAGTTTTTTGGAGACAGGGTTTCTCTGTCATAACTCTGGCTGTCCTGGAACCCACTCTGTAGACCAGGCTGGCCTCGAACTCACAGAGATCTGTCTGCCTCTGCCTCCTGAGTGCTGGGATTAAAGGCATGAGCCACTACCTCCTGGCCGTATCTATTTTTGAGCTTCTTTGTAAATCTGGTAGTAAAATTGGCTTGTTGTCACTGTGCTTTTAGACTCCAGGGCACCAAGCGCAGAGGGCAGGGAAGAGCTTGGATAAATAGGTGTAGTCCTTCATGTGGGGGGAAGTTTGTTTCAGGACAAGCTCTGGATATACAGCCCAGACTGGCCAATATCCTGATGGGAGATGGTCTTAGAGAAGAGGGTTGTAGAAGCCTTAGGACATTTACCTCCTGACCAGCAATGGCACAGGGCAGTCCTATGGTTCTGGCATCGAATGCACAGAGAAGCTCCTTGGCAGGGCCTACAAACTAACTGATTGCATTTGGTCAAACAAGACCACAATTACCTATTAATTAAACCCAATCCAAGACTCAACCAAAATTATCAATCAAGCCTCTTAATTGTGCTGTGTATTCCCGGAGTAGAGGCACCTCCAGCTCCAGTAACTCAGGTCTGCAAGAGGAACCCAAAATCAGAGAATGAATTTATTTCAGTCTCCCCCACCCAAATAGTTTGTCACATCGTCTTTACATACCCATAAACTACTCTCCCTCCTTTCTTCTCTCATTTATCTTTTCCAAATGACCCACCCACAGCTCCTGTGTGTTGAGCCCATAGGCAAGAATTGCAAAGATTCACAGTTATCCTTACAGAGTCCAAAGTCCAGGGAAGGAGATAAATACGGACCCTGACAATAGTTCAATTGACCAGGTGATGGTGGTAACAACCTTACAACTTACAACTTGGGTGTGACTAGAATGGAGAGGTGGAAAATTTAAATACTAGAATCTTACCCATTCTATCTACTTTTCCATTTGTGTGTGTGTGTGTGTGTGTGTGTGTGTGCGCGCACGCACACACACAAGTTGCACAAGGGTATTCAAGTATGTACATGTGTGTACACATGTGTGCATGGTGAGGTGAGTCTTGTGTTGCACGGGAGTACCTGTGTGTATATGTGTGTGCATAGTGAGTTTGAACGTTTATGGATTCAATTCATACAGGTGTTCTCTATTACCTCTACTTAGGCAACTTTAGAAAAGTTTGCAGTAAAGACAGTGATTGGTAAAAGGGCTGCAATTTAGCTAGGATCTATCTATCTATCCATTTATCTATCTATTTATCTATCTATCTATCTATCTATCCCATCCATCTATCTATCTATCTATCATCTATCTATCATCTATCTATCTATCTATCTATCTATCATCTATCATCTATCTATCTATCTATCCATCCATCTATCTATCTATCTATCTATCTATCTATCTATCATCTATCTATCTATCTATCCATCTATCTATCCATGTATCTATCTATCCATCTATCTATCTATCTATCTATCATCTATCTATCTATCCATCTATCTCTCCATCTATCTATCCATCTATCTATCATCTATCTATCTATCATCTATCTATCTATCCATCCATCTATCTATCTATCTATCTATCATCTATCTATCTATCTATCCATCTATCTATCCATCTATCTATGGAGCCGGCCTAGATTTAAGAGGGGGTTGAAGTATGCTTTGAATCCCGGATTTCTCACTCCAAGAGCAGAAGGTGTTCAGCTGCTCCCCTTTAATTCCTCTGACAGACCCCAGCTAGCATTAACAGCTAGCAAAGCTCCCCTAGGTGCTGACATGCCTTATGTCACATAGTCCCTGATAAGATCATGCCTCTCCCAGGCTTGAGGTCTGGCTGCTGTTTAACCGCTGCAGCTGGAGGACCTTGGGCTGGACTTCTCCCTTCCTCCAAATGACCTCATAAGGTCCCTTCCCCTCTCAGCTCTTGCAAAACTCCACACATGCAAAGGAAACTTCCTCATGACTTTGTTCCTGGCTCCCCTATACCTGATTGTGGGCCCCCCACATACAAATGGAGCTCTCCTAGTAACACTGTCCTAGCCAATAACATATCATCACATAAGGCATTTCCCACTCTCTCTACCATGGTTATATAGCATATATATGCATATATGTGTATATGTATATCTATAATCACCTTGCTTCTAGATGAGCTCTTCACTGATGCCGCCTCCTGAGAAGTCTGTTTCTTACCACTCTCAAGCCTCTGCCCAAGACCCTCTCACCCCGGAAGGTTCCTGATTATGTCTCCCTCCTCAAGGCTGGGCTGATGTGCAACAGCTTGGATGTCCCAGGGAGGGGACCAGGACACAGAAACTGCATCTATCTATCCTATTATCTATCTACCATCTATCTATCTTACTATCTATCATCTATCTATCCATCCATATCTACCTACCTATTTTACTATCTATCCATCCTATCTATCATCTATCTATCATCTATCTATCTATCTATCATCTATCTATCTATCTATCTATCTATCTATCTATCTATCTATCTTTATGTCTTTATGTCTTTATGTGTCTTTATGTGCTCATCTATTTTTCTATCATCACCCATCTACCTAGCTACCTATTTATCCAGCGAACAATGTGTTTATCATCTGTTTTTCCGTCTTTGCATCACCTGTCTACCTACCTACCTGTTATCTCTCTGTCTGTCTGTTCGTCTATCATCTACTAGAAAGTTTTGCACTTTGACCTGCTCACTCTGCCAACTCAGCAGCGACACGGTAACTCCTCAAGTTCCATTCGTCTTCTCTGGGCTGACCTTGAGCGCGCGCTGCTGATGGTGGAGAGTATATCCACTGCAGATGTTGGCTTTGCTGCTCACCTTGTGCACCCACGATTTAGACTTCCCTTGCATCTCTTCAGGCCTCTATTTCCTCATTCATAAAACAGCAACTCCAGCTCTGCAGCTCCTTTAAATACTATTCAGAACTTTTGTGGTGTGTCTGACCCACAGATGCCCAGTAAGCAGGTAGAGACATTACTACTGGAACCACTGTCCTTCGGTACGGGCATGTCGTCACCCAGCGGCACCTGGAAGTTAAGCGAAGCTGTCAGCCCTCCTCCACAGTCATCATCCTGTCAGGAACGAGGAGCTGGGGAGCGAGAACAGAGGGGTGGGAGCCCCATGCACGTTGAGGCCAGGGGCAGTGCGAATGCCTTACCTGGTGGCTCCAGGCTGGCAGCAGCTGGAGGGCGAGGCAGACACACATGCCTTCCCGAGGATTCAAACATTTTGGGATGCCACTTGGCCCTGGAGGAAATGAGCTTGAGCTTAGAGGCTGGAAGGATTTGTGTGTTTCTGAAAAGTCCCCAAGAGCTGATGGTGGAGGCCAGTGTTTGTCACGCTTACCATTCCCTCGCTGACAGCAGGTTTGATGGCTTGCGTGCAGGAAGGGGATGTGGATCCCCTTGGCTGGCTTTTGCTGCTGAGGAGCTGGAGGCCGTGCCCGAGCTGTGAGTTCAGGCTCCAAAGGGCACAGTTTGGAGCTGTATGGTGCTGATGGAGACTGAGGCCTTCATAATCCTCTGTGAGCCCTCTCTCTCTTGCCCTCAGGCTGGAGCTGTCTCCTCCCTAAACTCCATAAGCATGGGAATCCAAACATGGCAGGACCTGGTGTGGGGAGGCTGCTCTCTCATGCCTTGTATACAGACCCACCTCATCCTACCAGGACTCGATCCTCGTCGTCAGGCACACAGTAGGACAGGTGCCCGATCATTACATATGTGCCGATGGAGGCACTCGTTTCTTTACATTGTGGTTTTATGCTGGGATGCGAGCAGGACAGTGGAGCCCTGGATGTCCTTCCTTCATATATTAGCTTTTAATATATTAGAGATTTCTGGTGAGCGAGGACCAAGGATTACTTTCTGCTGTATGACTGCCCGACCTCACAGTAGCCAGCCAGTGCTGTGCAACCAGTGAGGAGCCATGAAGAATCATCGTGCTAGCGTAGATGGATGACCAGTGGCTGTAGGTGGCCACTCGGAGCCTCTCTGCCTGAGATGCGAGGGGTCGCAGGACCAGTGCAGTCTGCACTCAACCTTGGGCAAGGCATGGGATGTTACACTGCCAGGCAGAAGGAGGCAGGCTCAGTGTGAGCTCGACATATCCACAGGAAGCTGGAAAAGGCTGGGGGTTGACTAGAATGGCTTTTGGAGTCTGTACCTTCCGTCAGTGACATGTGCCAGCTCTGGGTGGCACCGATAAGGGGCTGAAATACCTGTAGGATCTCTGGTCTGTCATGAGGGTCAGCACTGGAACCTGTGAGCTGTGGCTGGGGACAAAGGCCAGGCAGAAATGGGGCTCGTAGTGTTTCTCGTGTGGTCAATTTGATGGGAGGGAGCATGGCTTTCTCCGGCCACAGGATTGAAGGGGGAACATGCAGTAGCTTTCTAGGAGTTGAAGAACTGTGGCCCGGGGCGAACGTGGGAGCATTGCAAGGGTCAGAGCCTTGCCTGAGCTCACTACTGCTGGCCACGCAGAAACTCAGCAGGGGTGCAGGGAGCTGCACCTGGGGGGATGTCAGAGGGCCAGCAAAAGGGGACAGAGGACAGGGGTGACCAGAACGCCACTGTATCTTTGCGTGTGGGCTCAACTCATGAAGAACACAGAAGAGAACGAGCTTGTGATTTCTTGCCATTATTCTCCTGAAGAGTCCATTTTAGAAAGTTTACCATGAGGCCAGAAGGCCTCTGTGGACCTGGGGTACATGTGGCTAGTTAAGAGTGCAGGTTCTGCGCGTGCATGTGAGTGTGTGTGTGCGTGTGTGTGTGTAGACCAGAGGACAATCCACTCATTTCCTTTTATGCAGTTAAAAGCTTCTTGGGTGTAGATGAATGGGACAGGTTTCAATGAAAATCAAGGTAGCTCTGGGGAAGTCAAGTCCCACATGCACAGCAGGGCTGGGGACGCAGCTCAGTCAGCAATGTGCTTTCCTCACAAATATGAGGACCCAAGTTCAACCCCCTAGGACCCACATAAAGACAGACAGGTGTGATATCACACCCGCATTATGCCAGTTCCGGGGAGGTGGAGACCGGAGGATCCCTGGAACTCACTGGCAGGCCAGCTTAACCTACTCGGTGAGTTCCAAGCTAAAGAAAGACTCTATATCAAAACACAATGTGCACAGACTGTAAGAATCACAGTCAAGGTTGTACTACAGAAACCTGGCCTCATGGCAAAATCTCTGATTTCTGCTACCAAGGATCCAGGTTACGGTGAAGCGCCATCACCAAACACGGAAAGAAGATGATATTCTGTGTGTATGCTTTAACAAGTGTGCTGTGCAGCAGGTCCACGGGTGTGTCTCATGGCTGTCGTTGGTGACGAGTGCACAGTAGGGCGGGGGTGTGTCTCGTGGCTGTCGTTGGTGATGAGCGCACAGTAGGGCGGGTTTCCGCAGCAGGTGCTGATGTGAAGCGCGTGTCAGGTGAGTGCTGTGGCTCCTGTGTCTGTTACAGTCATGGTATCAACTGCATCACCTCTGCTGGCAGCATTCCAAGTTAAAGGGCATCGAGAGGCTGGGTAGATGGCTCAGGGGGTGAGCACAAGTGCTCTCTAAGCAGGAAGGCCTGTGTTGGAATGCCCAGGACCCTATAGAAAAGCTGAGCATGGCTGTGTGCACCTGTGGAACATTGACAGGCTGAGACAGGTGGATCCCAAGACCTTCTGGCCAGCCTGCCTAGCTGAAATGCCAGCTGCAGGCTCAGAGAGAGACCCTGAACAGAGGGAGTGAGGTGAAAAGTGAGTGCAGGACGCCTGCCCTCCTCTGGCCTCCGGGTGTGCTCATGGGCATGCACACATGCACACAGGCACACACGCACACATGCACATATCCACATACAGATCACACACACACACACACACACACACACGACATCTAAATTTGAAGTTCCCCCAAAGGAAGATGCTTTTGCTTAGTTTGTGTCATTCAATTGATCTGGGTAGCTGGCACCAAACACTTTATTGGGGTGTATGTAGCTGTGAAAGGGGATGGGGAGGGCTGGGCTGGCAGAGGGTACTCTAGGAAGGGAAGGTGCACTCATGGAGGAAAGGTGAAAAGAGAGAAAGGAAGAGGAGGAGCATGACCTGAAGGTCCCAGAACAGAGACTCCAGATCCAGGAGTTTGGACAATGTGTCTGGTTTCTGCCATAGACTGGAAGCAGCCCACAGCCAGTGTGCCCTGGTGGCCCCAACTGACCCCCACAAAGTGTTCAGCAAATTTTTTTTTTTACCTGTTGCTCCCAGAATGGAGGCTAAATGGCTCCCCTCACACACGCCAGCCGCATCCACGAGCTGCCTCAGCTTAGCCCTGTGGATTCCAGACTAAGTTTTCTGGCCCAGGAGAGATGGAACCCAGGTCTCTGCAGGCCCCATAAAGGTGGTGCCTGGGGTTGGTGAGAAGCCACCTTATGATGAGGGGCCTTGGGCTGGCTACACACTGGCCTAAAGTCCAGGCTCTCATCTGGTTCAGGCATATCGGCATCACTGAGGTGGGGAGAGCATGTGGGCCGTGACACAGAAAAGGAAGTGCAGAGACTTGACATGAACTTGGCCTCTGATACGGGCAGGTGGCCTCACCAGCCAGACCATGCCGCCCTCTCATACTTTCCTACCAAGTCCTTCTGCGCATCTTTGTTGCCAGGGACCCTGGGACCCTGGGACCCTGGGACCCTGGGACATGACGTCCTGTTTAGCGCAGGCACTCCTTGCAGAGCTCTGTTTAGTGCCTGGAATCTTCTGCGGGAGAGTTTGGTAGCCTTTGTGGACCCCCCTGACCTGACAGTCCCCTTAGCTCAGCACTGCTGGCCACTCCTGGTGCTTGGCCAGGCCTTGGGTGGATGTGTGCAGAGCTTCAGAAGTTAACAATCTAGACACAACCTAGAGTCACCTGAGAGGAAAGTTTCAATGGGTTGGCCTGTGAATGTGTTGTCGGGGGATTTTCATAAATAAGCTAATTGATGTGGGATGAGGCAGCCCACTGTGAGCAGCACCATTCCCTAGACAGGGGTCCTAATCTGTCAGCTTGGAGAAATCAAGCTGAGAATTAGCAAGCAAGCAAGCCAGCACGTCTGCGTTTCTCTGTAATCTCTTATTCACAGATGCGATGTGACCGACTGTTTGAAGTCTCTGTCTTGATGGACTCTAACTTGGACTTGTAGTCTGAAAGAAAACGCCTTTCCCCCTCAGTTTCTTTTTTGCCAGGGTATTTTATTACAGCAACAGAAGTGAAATTAGAACAGGGCAGTAGTAGGGGACCCAGGGCAGTGCCAAGAGGCCCAGGGCGGTGCAGGAGGGCTGTGCAGTGGCCGGAAGTATGGGACTCAGGAATCAGGCACAACTCTCCAGGTAGCTCACCCTGGCTGACTGGCAGCCTGTGAATATTTTATGCCTGATTTGCTGATTTTGCTTGTGTTGTGTTTCACTGAGCAGTGGCTTGTTTTACATGTCATGCTCTTGTTCCAGGAAAAGAGGATATTTTTATTTGCGAATATGTAACGGACCCACCACTTTGCAAAAGAGAACAACAGTTTCACTGGCTGACTTTCTTGGCAATGCCCACGCACATTCAGGAATTCTTGGTCGAGTGAGTGTCTAACCCACAGAGGAGCTGTTTTCAGGAATGATGGAAGCTTTACAAACGACCTACTGAGCACTTCATGAAGTGAGTGATGTTGTATTTTAGAGACTTCTCACTAAATATTTATTAGTCAGGTTCTGTGTATTTTGAGAGGTCGGGAGAAATATCTGCATGTCTAGTTAGATGCTGCAGCTCAGTAGATTTTATGTTCATGGTAAAGATGAATAAATGAGCTTTCAAAATTTATTTAGCTCATTCTGGGCATGATTATACCGTGATTCCTTCTATAACCGGGCCAGGGGTTTAGATGAAGAAACAAAACATAGAACAATAAAGAAAAGAAAACATTGTTACAAGGAGAAGTTGAGGCACAGTAGGTGGGGACCAGGTGGAGTGTCCTTAGGAAGCCCCCAACCCCACCCCCACCCCTGGGAGGTCCGAACTGCCAAAGCAGGTCTGGGATGCTCTCCTAGAAGACAAAAATGATACCGGGCTGCTCCAAAGCCGTGGCTGCCTTGTGAATTATCTATGAATAGATAATTATCTACTGCCCTGTATTATTGATTAGATTACGCTCAATCTATACCCTCAACACCCGTGCAATGGTACCAGGGCATATATATGACACACAGAGAGCTGCCCTCTCATTGGCAGGACACTAGAGGCTGCTGGGAAGGGTGTTCGTTCCTCACGGAGGACACCGTGTGTCCCAGTAGAGGTGTGTGTACTGTCTCTGTCACGAAAGCAACCACGTAATACACCTTGTTTTGTGGGACTCAGTTCTGGTGGTCATTCCTCGTAGCCTATGGGCTACTGCCCGGACAGTTCACTCGAGAGTGGCTTGGCTGTCGGATTTACTTAGTGGGCAACTGAGCACAGTGGCAAAGCTGCTCAGGACATACTGTCGTTAGCCGCCTGGTTCTCGTAGGCTGTGCTGTTTTGGAAGGGCAGATGCAAATACCTATCTCATTAGAATTCTGTGATTTGAATGAAATCAAACAGTTCTTATTTTGTAGCCTTTTGGCTCAAATGTAATCCTCATCAAATGAAGGTCTGAATGCATAATAAATGGAGAAAAGACATGACACAGACTCCTAAGAGTGTTTACAGAGCATTTGAGTTCGTTTGTTTTTCTGAGACAGGGTCTCAAGTAGCCTCGACTGGCCGAGAGTTTGCTATACAGCTGAGGATGACACTGACTCCTCCTGCCTCCGACTCTCGGGGGCTGGGATGGCAGGCGTGTGACCCCGTGCCTGGGTCATCACAGGATAGTTTTAATGAAGAAACTAAGTCTCTGTAAGATGTACCTTAACATTTATTAATACGTTGCACTTGAAGAACAGGCACTGTTTCATAGGAGATATTAACTATTCCTCCCCTGTCGGCCTGCAGTTGGAAGTAGAGGGAACCAGAAGCAAATATTTTAAGGACTTCCTCCAGTTTGAGATAATCATTTTCTCAGGGTGTATGTATTATATTAGAATTATAAGTATGCCTAAATTAAAGTATACATTTCTAGCTCACAAACTCTCTTCATTATATCTCAAGATTATGCACATTGTTGATACTCAACTAATAATACCCATCATAATAACATAGCAATATTCAACTTCCATTTGGTCACACATTCTGCATATACAGTAATTGTGAAAGCATATCACTTCTTAGATTATGTGTTGCGAGAGGAGAAAAAGTCTCGTAATCAGGAAATTAGAGCTAACGGCAGGAAGGGGACCTCTTTGATCACCTCCTCCGTGCCCCTGCACGCTCCTGCGAAATGCACCTCATTATGAATTCATTTTCAGCTTCATTGAGTCCCAGAAATTAATTTGACATAAATTTCATTGTAAAGCTCTGGAAACTTTAATTTCAAAGGTAATATCAGTGTAGGATTGTTGGCGCATCCAGCGCTTTCCTGAATTGACTCTTGGTTCTCCACCTTCCTCTCTCTTTGGTTTTAGTGTTGCCTTATATTTTATTATTGTTCTGCATTTTTATTATTGCAGTTGTGTATGTTCATGCATAGGTCTTTATGTATCATTTTTGATGTTTCCATGTTTATGTGTGCTCTCCTCCTCCCCTTCTCTCCTCCCCCTCCCCCCTCCTCTTCTACCGTAGCAACGAGGATTGAACCCAATGCCTTGTGCCTGCTAGGCAAGTGCTCTACCACTGAGCCATCCCTCCCTCCAGTATCTGTATCTATTTCTATAAATGCGTGTATGTATCTGTCTACTCAGATACCTAGCTTCATCTCTCACTAAGTTACTCAGACTGGCCTTCAGTCACCCAGTCGCTCAAGCACATTCTGAACTTTTGGTCTTCCTGGGTCAGCCTCCTGAGCGGCTGCAATGGCAGACTTTGTCACGGGGCCATCTTGCCTTCTGCATGCTTGCCTTTATTCTGACACCCCTACTGTCATAGGGCTTGCTTCACTCTGGCCAGCCACAGCGGATCATAGTGTGTGTGTTACGGGTCTCTCGGTACAAAAACGAGGCTGCACCTCAAGTCATCCTGGATCTTCTACAAGTGGCTCCCTTGAATTTGCACGTCCTGCTGACCCAGGTGGGAGTATGACTCTTCTTCCCGTCGCTCCTTGCCATTCACAGTCCTTTCCCCTTGAGAATCTGTATCTTTATGCTGGTGTGCTCTGGCTGGGTTTTCCTGACCTGGGCTTATGGCCATGTGCCATTAGGCGCGATTTGCCACACATGGGACATATACACAGGGCATTCTGACATCATGGGGGAAATGAGGAATGAGCCGAGTCGTTAGAATGGGAACAGACTGTAGGAACTGGGTCTCCACCCCAGCGCAGGTATGGGTCATCTAGAGGATATTTTCAGTCTTTTATTTAGCACGGTTCGGAACTGTGTGGACGATACAAAGACAAACAGATGAGCAGTTTCTCTGAAGGGAAGCTCTGCTTCTAGGTTCATCCATGCTGCCTTCGCTCATTGGGTTCTCATGCTCTGAACATACCAGCCAGGCTGGCCTAGTGGGAGGGTTCTGTGGTACACATTGTCGCCATAATGCAACTTCCGCCCTTGTCCTCAGCCCCACCAAACTGACAGTGCTGCGAATCTGCTGAGTTCTCATTTTCCTCAGCCTCAGGTTTGCTCTCCATTGGAACAACAGCAGGAGTGGCAAGTCATCTCTTCTCCAGTCGCTCCTGCAGTGACCACTGGGTCATGACACTGCAGTGACCATTGGGTCATGATACACCCATGTGACCACTGGGACATGATACACCCATGTGACCACTGGGACATGATACACCCATGTGACCATTGGGTCATGATACACCCATGTGACCACTGGGACATGATACACCCATGTGACCACTGGGACATGATACACCCATGTGACCACTGGGACATGATACACCCATGTGACCACTGGGACATGATACACCCATGTGACCACTGGGACATGGTACACCCATGTGACCCTGGCCTTGAATGAGCATCTAGATTCACTGGGTGAGTGTCAATTCCCAGGCTATAACAGAGGAACTCAGGGGGAACCCCGAGTTTGTTGCACTGAGCGAACATGGCTGCAGATGGGCTGTGTCTTTTCTCACCATCCAGTGGATTTCCCTCTTGGAAACAGGGAATGTGGAAGATTACAAGTTGGGGGAGCAACATAAATACCTGTATTCTAGATCATTCTGACAGACCTAGAAGGTGAGCTGGAGGGGTAGGAGCATGAAGGGACAGCTGCAGAATCCTTCTGTATTCGGGTTCCTGCCGGGCTGGAGGGGTAGGACAGCAGGTGCACTGCTGTGGGGAACCAGCAAGTGGGGTATGGTCAAGAAGCCAGGCCCCTGCATGTTCCTGCACTCCTGCTCGGTTCCAATACCCCCATTTGGAGTATCCCTGTGAGTCTTTGGCAGGGACACAGCCTGAGGACCCCAGTCTTTTCTAGAATTGCTCTTGCTCAGGTGGGCAGATGGGGCCAAGCCTTTAGGAATCTGGCTTTCAATCAGAGGTCAGTAGATTCCTCAGAGAAGACACAGCCTGCTTTGCTGGGCGCTTGCCATTTCTCCTCACTTTACCCTCCACCCTGGTGTGTCTCACCACCAGCACTTTGGTCCACGCCCTTCTTTCTCACTGTAATGCAAGCTCTATGCAGCCAGTCTGGGTCTGGCTTTCTTACCTCTACCCTCAGGGTGGAGTGCTCAGCGGATGTCTGAAGGCTGGGCATTATCTCCCTCAACTCGTGGTGAGCTGGATGATTTCACAGAATCCTTTACAAAATGCAGGTGTTTTAATACTGTGGTGTCAGGAAGTGATCAGGCCTTTGGGGGTCTTACCTGGAGCTGGACGTAAGGCTTTGGGTCCCTTGTCCTCCTGCTGTCCACCGTGTGAGGACGCTGTGTCCTGCAGCCCTCACCAGACACGCTGTGTGAGGATCTGTGTCCTTCCTAGAGGATGCAGCCCTCACCAGACACTGAACTCCCTGGCACTTTGACCTTGCACATCCCAGTCTTTAGAACTGTGAAAAATAATTTTCTGTTCTTTAAAGATTACTCAACCATGGGTAATTTTCTGATAGCAGTGCAAATGGATTACCACAGTTGGAGAGCTGTGCCATGCACCTGGCCAGGTGCATGGGTGCTGGGGAGGCACAGCTGGGGAGGCTGGAACAGGACCCAGGAGAGGCTGTGACACTCTCTGCAGCGGTCCATGGCACTGAGAACAGGAAGCCCATGCTCCCACAACGTTTTGGAAGGATGTTGAGCAGATGATAGAAGCAAATCATGACATCCACTGCCCCACCTTCTAGTCCTGGGCACGCTGGAGAGCCGCAGGCTTCTGTCTGGAACTTGCTGTGTCTTCACTGGGGCAACACTTCAATTCAAGAGTTACTTACATTCAGTGAGAACGATAGCTCTGCATGAGCCCATCTAAAGCCCCTGTAGAAGGCTGGCCAAGGAACACATGCAAGTCTCACTCTGGTTTCCTAGTCAACTTTCTAAGGAATTGATGTGAAATGTCTGTATTCGTGAGGGTAAAATTTGAAGGAGATTGCTTCAGTACGCAATCAGCCCTGGTGCACCGGATGTCCACTGCTGCACCTCCAGGCTGCATTGCTGACGTGACTCGGGGCACACGCTGCTATGGCAGCCCAGAAGCTCCAGGAACACAGCTATGACAATTAAACATCACTCCTTTTAGTAAAAAAACAATTTCCTTTCACATAAAAATAATCTTGGAAAACTGAGTAACAGATGTGGTGTGAGCTGGTGTGGGGTATGAATCTGGGTGCCCCAGGGTGCCCCTCTTCCCAAGGTGGCTTGTGTGGAGGTGGCCTTTCTTCTGACAGGAATGAGCTTTGTGTGCTGGGAAGACGGCTCAGTGGATTGCGTGCTAGCTATGCCAGTGTGAAGGCCATGTCTAAAACCTACGCAAACAAAACATGTGTCCAATGGGAGCGACAACTGCCTGCCACCCCAGCATGCAGAAGCAGGAACAGGAGATCTCTGGGACAAGCTAGCTAGTCAGACTAGGCAAGCTCCAGGTTCAGGGAGAGGCCCTGCTTCAGTAAACTGGGCAGTGGTTTAAGAAGACATCTGATGTTAACCTTGAGCTTCATCTTCCTGCATACACTTGTGTGCATACCTGTACACACATGCATGTACACATGTTCACCCACACATATGCCAACACTAGCAGACACAATCAGCCACACTGCCGGCGTTACCAACTCCCCACCCCCAAACCAAACCGAACCAAGCCAAAAAAACTAAAAAAAACCAAAAACTCACATAAAAACAAAAACCAGATCTTTGTTAGAAAGCCAGTGTGCTGTTCCCAATACCTCAGAGCGCACGGATCTCGCTGTAACTTTGATGGCATTGGTAGAATGTACAAATTACACAAGCTGGGATTTTTTTTTCCACACTCCATATTGAACTATGTTTTCATTGAATACAATTACAAAAGAGCATAATATCTCAGATATTTGAATCACAATCTTAGGCTTATTACTGTCAAAAAGCAATTACAAGCTATTTTTATGCAGAGCTCAAACATAAAATTAAAGACTCAGAGATGAAAGCGAAACATTTTTAACCATACTATACGGTACTCATAACAGTGTCTGTGGAGCCAAATGCAGAGCATAGAAAATATGCATATTCTGCAAGCCATGGAGGGTGCTCATAAAGATGCACTTGAAGAGGAACCCAGACCAGCTGTTACTGGTAGCTTTAGCTCCATGCTTGCTGGGGTCGTACAGAAAAGCGAGGGGGAAAGTTTGCACTGAGACATTTAAAACCTTGAAATAAGCCAATGTGTTTGGAATGGGACTTTCAAAGCTACAAGCAGGAAGGCTTGAAAATCAGCATCCGTGGCCCGGGTAGATGGATGACAACTACTCCAGCGTGTGTTCAGTGAGTGCTTGTGTCGTCAGATAAAAGGTAGGTCCACAGGTACCAGGGAAGTGATCAGTTAGCAAAGTGCTTGAGAAGTTACGGTCCCCGCAGCCTGCCTGTACACAGGAGCTGCCCAGGATGCTCACCTGGCAAATATTTCTTCAGTTGTCTGGACAGAATTTGTGGGTCGATGCTTTCTTTTGGGGAAGTCTGCTTCTCAGACTGATGGACCGTGGTACCCATGGCCACCTCTTACCAACTTAGTCTCCCTCACTTCTTTCCTTCTCTCTGGAATCTGCTACTGGCAGCAGATGAAGGAAGGGAAGAGTGTCCCCTTAAGCGAGGTAGGGGCTTTTGTGTCTCTGAGACATGCTAACATGACAGCTTCTGGAGTCAGCAGGATAGAGGGCAGCATAGACAGCATAGACCCCACATGGGTTTTGAGGAGCAGGGTCAAGATTGGAGAAGCAAAGCCTTTGGGAATGGACCTCCAGCCACAGCAGCTGTGGTGTCATTCCTACGGGATGGATCCTGGGGACAGCTCTCCGTGCTTATCATCTTTGTGAAGTTGTGCTCTGTGTGTATCTAGGGGTGTATGTGGAGGCCAGAGGTCAATATGGGGTAACTTCTTCAAATACCCTCCACCTTACTTTTGGAGATGTGGTCTCTAGCAGAACCTGGAACTCACCGATTTGACTATACTGGCTGTCAGTGTCCTGTCTCGGCCTCCCCAGTCCTGGGATTAGATGTGTGCTGCCACACACAGCGTTTTATGTAGGTATTGGGGGATGTGAACTCAGTTCCTCATGCATATGTAGCAGGCATGTAGCAATTGAGCATCTCCCCAGCCCAAAGCTGGCTCTTACTGTCTGCCTTCTCAGCACAGATGCATTTAGGCTCCTGGATTTTAGGGAGTGTTGACATTGCACCCAGTGGAGTGCCAAGCTAGAACTTGAGGGAGATTTCTGATGTTTTGCCTTCTTGTGCTTCTCTCTAGAGGTGGGGAGATAGATGCATACTATCCACACCCATGCTTCTAATGCACGGGCTCCAGAGACGTGAACAGAGGCCATGCTGTGCACAGAGAAATGGCCCTCAATCTGGATCTCCTGATCTTGCCTGTGAACCTCAGACCTGGTACTTGGAAGGAGGGCTTCCACAGGAGACGAGCCACTGTGGAGGGAGTCTGACCCACACAGGAACAATAGCCTGACTCTTCTATTTCCCTCAGAGTTGATAGAGCTTAAGAGCTTGCCCTTGCCTTGCTCTTGTTTATAGGCTGAATGAAATGAGATAAGGCAGTCCCAATTGACATTGCCATGTGTGATAGCTCACCTTCACTGTTGTTTTGACTGAATTGGGAATCACCTAGGTGTAGTTGAACGTTGCTACTGGGGTGGTTCAGCAAGGAAGACAGGAGGCATATTTCATAACTGCAAACCCTGCCAGACCTCAGCAGAAGGAACCACCATCTCTGCAGGCACTATGCTGAGCAGTGGAAACCTGATCGTCTGATCTCAGGAGTTTTTATTGATACAGAAGTTCCTCAGATGTTCTACTGATACAAAAACCTCTACCCCTCATGCAGAGACTTACGTGCATGATGAAGGAAACCTGTATCCTAGTCTCATCCCACAATCCTTTAGCAGCTGAGCTATGTCACCTTTACAGTGAGGAGCTTGAGGCCCAAGAGGATCTCAGAACCCTTTAATGGCTGAGCTATGTCACCTTTATGGTGGGTAGATCAAGATCTAAAGGAAGTGTTCTTTCCTTGTTGCTGGAGAATGCGGGAGAGGGACTACAAGAATTCCTCTACAACAGCTTAGCTCTTCCACAGTGGCTCTGCCAGAGAGCTATGAGCAGGTGCAAGTCATGAGGGATCAAACATCTTGATCACAGATTCACATAAAGCCAACAGCTGCAGACAATACAAACTGCCAAGGTTTAGGCATCCCTCCTCCCTAACAATGTACAAAAACAATTATTTTAAACACAACTAAAAATAAACTTCCACAACATTTCCCCTTTTCTGTATAATTTTTTTTCTTTACCTTTACAACACAATTCAACCCTACACCATGAGGGTTACTAATGCACATGACCAAATGAAACTGAACATCTATCAAGCTTTTCCCAATGTCTTTGGACAGGAGAAAAGCATTATAAATGTCCAATTATCTGGAATTCACCCATGATCTTCTGGGCTCCTCCAAAGGGCTTGGGTCACTTCTCTGGCTCTGTCCTCTGCAGCACACACAGCTTGTCCTCCAGGTTCTGGCTGGCTCTATTCAATTGCTGCCACTGTTCTTGGTGGCTGTCACTTGGTACTGGCATCTTCAGAACACTGGAGTCTTCTGCTGCAGCTGGGCTGCATTTCACCAATTGCCTCTCCTGGGCTCTCTTCATGGTGCCAAGTTTCAACTTTTTCACATGACCCCGTCAATCTGGGCCTTCAAGCCACTGAGGCTGCACCCTCACCAATGGCCTCTCCTGGCCTCTCACAGTGCCAAGCCTCAGCTGCTCTCCAAAGACCCTTTCATGCCTTCAAAACAAGTCCACCTGTGTGACTGTTACAGTACTATGTTCAGCTGCCAGCATGAGATATAATCTCACCAGTTCTGGAAGACAGTTTCTGTGTGCTGACCCTGAGGAAACACTTTCCAGATTTTAAGATAGAGTCTGGTTTGCTGGAAAAATGACTGATCACTTTGTCTGCAGTAAGGGTCCTCTCGTGGGTGGAGCTCACATCACCAGTGCCTGTATCTGGACCACTTGTCTTTCTCTTAGTCAGGTTTGCAGGAAAACAAACAAAAAACTGTTCAGTTTAACCAAGCAGCTTTTTGGCTCCAAGCCATGGCTTCTACAACAGCAGGGGGTCCTGGGCCAATGGGAAGAATTTTGGGTTGAAATATTCTGGCAGTTTGGCATTTTTTTTTTCTCTCAGCACTGCTATGGGAAAACATGCACTCTTCTTCATAGACCTCAAACACAAGATCTTGAGCTTCACACACATACAGTGCAGCTAGTAGAAAACTCAGTTTGTGAAACAGAATGCTACCACTGGCAGGAGGGAGCGTCAGCTTCATGATCAGGGAAAGCAGTTAGAACCTTGCTTTTTCCTGCTCCCAGCTGAATTCTTTATCTCTAGGCCTCCATTCTGTGGCTCTCACCTCAGAGCCTTTCCCCTCATTTATTTATTAATTTCACAGCCTCTTCTCTTCTCAGAGGCTTATTTCCTTTCTCTCTCTCTCTCTCTTCCTTCAGGAGCCTTCAATTAATACCTTAATCTCTACCCTCTGGTTGCTCCCCTGAGTGTACTTTAATGGACTCTGTGAGGTCTGGAGTTTCTCTCCACATTGGATTAACTGGCATGATGTCCTGCTCCACGTTGGTGCACCATTTGTAGTAGTACACTGCAGCTGGGGTGGCTCAGCAAGAGAGACAAGGAAGAGTTCTCAGACGTGCATGCCCTGCCAGACCTCAACAGAGGGATCCACCGCCATGGCAAGCGCCAACCTGGACAGTGGAACCCTGAGCATCTGAGCTCAGGTGTTTTCTTCTTTCAGAACTCCTAGGTAGTCTAGTGACAGCCCTGCAGGTCATTACCAATCAACATCCCCCACAGAAATCCAACATCTGCAGATAATACAAACTGACAAGTTTTAGGAAAGCCTTCCCCCATCAATTACAAAAACAATTATTTTAAGCACAACTAAGATAACACCTAGGAGCCATCCAGAAGTGTGTCTGAGAGGTGTCTCTAGAGGAGGGAAGACCCACCTTGACATGGGTAGCACCACTCCGTGGGGTGGGGTCCCAGAACGAATGAAAAGGAGAGAGCGACTAGGATGCCAGTGTTCATCTCTCTCTGGGCTTCCTGATCCACTGAGATGTGAGCAAGTTCCTGCCATAGCAGCTGCAAGTTCCTCCTGCACCTTGCCTTCCTGGCCACATGGGCTCTGTCCTGTGAGCCATGAGACAAGATAGACCTTTCCACCTTGGCTGACTTCTTGTCAGATATTTATTTGGTCATGGGATAAGAAAAGCAAGTGATGCTGATGACTTTACTTTAGGAGCTGAACTAGGGTTTAGACTTGTGCTTTTCTGCCTTAGAATTACTTGGGACCCCCACTACGGGAAGCGATTTTGAAGCAATGGTGACCTCCCTCCCTGAGGCAGAGGCTCAGTGTGGAGGAGCTTTGCTGTGCCTTTTATTCCCCAAGATGAATTCTATACTCTGGGCTCAAGAGGGTTGGATCAGACCTCAGGGAACCTGCAGGAGTGAAGGATTCCTGGATCTGGAGTTAGGTCATCCTGCCTCATGTATCCCTGTGGCTCTTGGTTTCCACTTGCTCTTGGGGAGCTGACAGAAGGACTTGGAGAGTCCCAGAAGACAACTTCTCTGGAGTCTACAGTTTCTTAGAGCTGTGAGGTGGTTTGCAACTCTCCTGCAGATGTGACCTTCTCCTGCAGGTGTGTCCTTGCCTTGCAGGTGTGCCTGTCCCTGCAGATGTGACCTTCCCCTGCAGGTGTGTCCTTGCCTTGCATGTGTGCCTGTCCCTGCAGATGTGACCTTCCTCTGCAGGTGTGCCTGTCCCCTGCAGGTGTGCCCTGTCCCCTGCAGGTGTGCCCTGTCCCCTGCAGGTATGCCTATCCCCTGCAGGTGTGCCCTGTGTGCCCTAGCAAGCCTGTCTCCTGCAGGTGTGCCCTTCCCCTGCAGGCATTCCTGTCCTCTGAAGATACCCTTCACCTGCAGGTGAATCCTTTCCCTGCAGGTGTGCTTGATAGGACTCATGCCAGGAGCTTCTGCTGTCCTCAGGCTCCTCTGAGAGAGTTCAGCTATAGCCATTCTTCCCTGTCACAGAGGGTGGGGTTGGTGCCCAAGGTGCTTTTTCAAGAAGCTACTCCAGTGGGGAAGATCCTGCCAGGCCAGCACTAGCCGTTGGTGTTCCAGGATGGGATTCTGGGAACAAACCCACCTGAATGTTTTTATCTGATAAATACAAATTGTCAAGCTTGGCCCCACAGACAAGAGTTCATCACTCACATTTTTCCCTCCAGGTTCTTTTCCACTAGATGAGCCCAGATGAGAAGGGCAGAGTCTTGACATACCGCCCCAAGATGTGCAAATGCACATATGTATGCACACTGCACAGACGCACACACAGAGCCCATATCATCTATGACTAATGTGGTCGTCCAGTCAGAATTCAGCACATTTCCTGTTGGTTGTGGCTAATGCTAAACACTTTTGCGTGTCTACTTGTGTCCCACCATTGACCAAGCCCCAGACTTTTAGGGTTCTTAAGAGCACTTAAAATACTGTTCAAACTAGCCACAATTAGCAAGCAGACTGTATGAATACTCACACTCATTCCACATAGATCCCTGGTTGGCACGGAGCAATCCATTACCTGCTTCAGTGAACCGTCCCATTGGTAATTTGCAGAGTTCTCACCCCTGGGTGATGGAGTAAGCTGCCCTCTTCCCAGGCACCGGCTACTATTGTTTAAGCCAAATGTATAATGCATGAGAGAAGTTTGTGTATCAAACATTCCAGACAGGGTACTTAAATTCTAGACCATCTGATAACATTCACTCTGGTAGGGCTGGAAAAGAGAGGGATGGGAGAGTCTTACTTGTTTTGCATGGCTATTTCATTGAGGTGAAACTCAGTCACCATTCGGTTCACTCGAGGGAAATACACAACTCAATGACTTCAGCGTAATCACAGATGTACGCAACCCACCGCTACAATCAATGGTAGTACATACTGATTACCCGGTAAAGAAATCCCGCACCTATGGGCATTCATTCCCCATTCCCCACAAGCTTGCTAGCACCCAGGAAACACTCACCCATCATCTGTGTCTGTAGGCTTGCCCCGGACATTTCACACACACAGAGCCATGTGGCGTGTGGGCTCTCTTGATGGCTTCTTTTACTTACAGTTGCATGTTCAAGCCTCATCGGTAACGTAACATGTGTCTGTAGTCCTTTGTCTGCCAAGTAATGCTCCCTTTTATATATATACCTCATGTTACTTATTTGTGAGTTGATAGACATCTGGGCTAGTAGGGCAAACGTGTTTAGAAATTCATAATTTATATTTTATGAGGTGGATGGGGAACAAATTGTAATAATTTAGATATTGTTTTAAAGATTTCCTAAATCTTTCCCAAGAATCAGAGCGAGCTACTTCACAGAAGGTTATAAGGGTAAAGATCAAGAGGATGAAGAGAAAAACTAAAATTAAAACATAATACATTTTAAAAATACCACAAATGTAAAATAAAACAAATCACAAGTGTGAATAACTGTATATACACGGGGAAATATATAGTCATTCTAATTTTTTAGAATACGTAATTTCTTTTCCTATTTCCCTCATCTGTTACTATCACTTCACTAAGCTAGACAGTGTTCTTAATCATTTTAATTTTAGGGACATTACTCCTATTATATGCTGTGCCAAATAGTGAGACTAAAAAGAAGCAAACCACAAGCATCAGGGCCTGGAGAGTCGGTTCAGCAGTTAAGAGCAATCGCTGCTCTTAGAGACGATCTGAGTTCAGTTCCCAGTACCTGCATCAGGCAACTCACAGCAGGCTGTAACTCCAGCCTCCGGCGATCTGGCCTCGATAACAGTACACGAACCCTCATTGACTCACAGATACACACGTAAGAACCCGTGGCTGGAAAGGTCGGAAGAACCTACTAACTACTATGACTCGGCTAAATGGCTGACTCCTAATGACTTTTTTTTTAAAAAAATGGTTTCTCGAGACAGGGTTTCTCTGTGTAGCCCTGGCTGTTCTGGAACTCAACCAGTGTGGCCTCGAACTCAGAACTCAGAGATCAGGTGCTAGGACCAAAGGTGTGTGCCACCAAGTCCGGCTGACTTATTGTTACACTCATAGATTAACGCACTTCACAGTTGTCATTAGAGGAATTTATTGCAGTAAATGGTGATTAGCACAGAGACCCACAACTGCGGAACGCTCAGTCCTAAATGGAACACATTCTTTGTCCAAAGGGTCGGGGTCATTACAAACATGGAGGTAGAAAGAGTGAGAGCCAGCGGTGGTGGGTGACTGCAAGGCAACTGTCTTCTGGACACAGGAATGCTGCATCTGTGAATGGTTTGACAGCACGCTCAGGACCTGTGCAAGCCTAAGCCAGACCAAGCCCAGGTGGAGAAGGAGGGTGTGGGGCCCCGCCCCTGCCTGGAGCTATGGGCGATTGCAGCTGCGGGGAGAGGGAGAGTCACCCGAGTGAGGATCCTTTAGTAGGCTGGGCACATGTCAGCGTGAGGTCACATACCCAAGAATATTTACGCAGCACACGTTAAAAAAAAAAAGGATACAGTTTGGTGGATGAAGAAGGGAGATGGCAGAGTTGGTGGAGTGGTCGTGAACGTGATCGAAACACGTAAAAATCCTCGAAGAACTAATAAAAATTTAAAAAATTTACAATAGAAATGTAAACACATTAAACCTTAAAAATAATCAGACTCGGATAGCAAAGCACCGTAGGTTTTTAATAGTAAGATCCCAGGGTTCTTCCTTCACGGCTCCGCCAGCGGTGCCTCTCTCCAGAGCGTTGCGTCCTGCCCAGGGCTCAGCCTTCGTCAGCGCAGTTACGGGTTTCCCTTCACAGAGATGGCTCATCGCGTTTTCACTCGCGTGTTAAGCAGGACACCCGAATACTTACTTCATAAGCGTAACGGATGTTCTCCGTTTCCTAGGAGAAAGCCAAGGTTTGGCTAATCATGATTATTTATTATCATAATTTGTATTTTTCTAATTGGCAACATTTTACAAATACATTTAAATATTTGTTCATTAAATGATGGCTATGTAATTCAGCAGGAATGCCCCAAGTAGGAACAATTCTTTTAAAGAGTTTTTTTCCTCTCCTGTTAAGGCAGTCGCTGTCCAGCAAATAAAGACTTTACCCAGCGGGAAAACCCATAAAACACATAAAAATAAACCTAGTTATAGGCAGATTTCTTTTTCTTCAAGAAACTGTACCCCTTTCCTCATTGCTCACCTATCTTTGCACTATTCCTGAAGGTTTTCGGCCGGTGAGGAAGAAACGTCGGCACCGGCCTCACCTCTACTTCCTGATGTCATGTGACCAGCCACCTTAGGCTCCCGTCACATGATGCTTTATATCTAGCTAGGCCAGGAGCCCAAATGGACCCTTCCTTCCTAAGTTGCTCTTGCTAGGTATTTAATCACAACGAAGGGAAAAGTAACTACAGATGGGGAAAAGCTTAGGAAAAAGCTACAGCCAGTGTCTGATGGAGCCTGCGCTGCTGAGCGCTTCAGCCACAAACTTTTGAAATGCCTCAGAAATTGAGTTTAGACGGGGTGTCATTAATATTTCAATTACAATGTCACTGTTGCATTTTAGTGCCTTGAATGGGAACCAAGAAATCTTACAAAACGTAGGCTTTGAGAAAGCGTCAGAACATTTTCCACTTTGGAAATGCAAGACCGCTTTATAAAATCCACATTCTGACTGAGTTTTCTTGCTTTACTAAATGAAGGTGCAATCTAAGTGGATACCATCTAGGATAGGGGTTCTCAACCTGTGGGTCATGACCCCTTGGGAAGTGTCAAATAACCATTTCACAGGGGTCGCCTAAGACCATCTACGTATCAGACATTTACATTATGACTCATCACAACAGCAAAATTACAGTTACGAAGTGGCAACGGAAATAATTTTACGGTTGGGGGGTCAGCACAACATGAGGAATTGTGCTAAAGGGTCGCAGCGTTAGGAAGGTTGAGAGCCACTGGCCGAGGATCAAGCCCTCTGACTTCTGGGCTCTGCTGCAAACTGCAGCTTGGCTGTGACGTCATCACTGGAGCTGGGCATCAGCAGGGCATGTGTGAGCACCGCTCACGGTGATTCCGAATCATCCCAAGAAGCGGGTGCGAATCGGGCGCTGTCTATGAAGAGCAGGTATACTGAGCAATGCCTTTGTATGCTTCTCACGCCCCCCACGCAGTTGAGGACAGACGCGGTGTGTTCTCTGCAGGAAGTTTGTTCACTGTTGGGCTCTGGGCATCTATTTTGTTGGTTAAGCATCTGAAAATCAGAACCCAAACGGCTTCCTTTGAAAGTCTGAAGAAACTGGCTCATGGAAGCCTGTCTACTCCTGCATGAAGACTGGGGGAGAGGGGGGCCTTTCCAGAAGGTTCCACCACACAACTTACTTTCTGCAGTTTTCATTCATCTAGGCTTTAAGCCTCTTGTCTTTTGTCCCCACCAGCTGCGCATCTCTATCAGATGCTGTTGCTGGTCTTCTCTTTGTGATAAGTTATCTTAGCTGCAGGGTTGTTGGGGTGGCCTGGTGTGGGGGGCTTTGTCTCTGTCCCAGGCCTGTCCCCTCTCCCCTCACTTGAGGAAGCTCATCTGCTTCCAGGCCCCATTTCAGCCCCTTTGAAACTTCCTGCTTTTCCCCTGGAGGTGACTCACCAGCCTCTGAACTCCCATGAGAACTTGTCTCTTCTTTTATGGCCCCCTCTGTCTGTGTGCCCAGCCCCTCCCCCAACACCTTTCAGGAAATCGCCAGCTCAGGGTAGAAAAACTATTCCTTGTCATATCCTCAAGGCGTGGAACCCCTGTACAATGCTTCTTAAAATGTGTTAAATTCAACTAAGGTTATCAGTTTACACTGTCATATTCCGGTCATTTTCCCTTTGTGTAGTAATTAATTCTTTTTTGTACTTTATAGTAGTTTAGGTTTTGAAAACAAAGTGACTCACAACATAGCATGAAACCACAGCCTCCTGTTGGGACCTGGGAGCTCTGGGTACCTTGTCTGGTAAATGAGAACTGATCTATATCCAGCAGAAAGCCAGGCCCTGGGGGAGGGACTCTGCCACACACCCCTGTTGGTGGCTGGGCCTGAGTCATCCAGACCCTGTCTCAGTGATTCAGTGGTTGGACCGGGGCTCCCTTCTTTATGAAGTTATTCTCATTTTATAGACTTTAACTCACAATCCCTAATCTTCCAGGGATAACAAAATACGTATGGCTAACAGAAAGCAGGAGAGTCTAGAAACCAGAGGTGCCACTAGCTCTCAGTCCTCTCTGCAGTGGGGGCTTTTTGTGGTTGTGAGTTGGCGCTAGGTGGAAGTCCAGCCAGCGGCTCCTTGGCTTTCTCCCTAGCGGTCTCCAGAGGTCCCAGGCAGTGAGTGGGCCTAACACCGCTCTGGAGAGTTCTCTCTTTGCTTTATCCAGGGAAAGTTAGTGACTCAGGGGACACGTTCCAGAGTTGGTGACAGCGATCAGGCTGCAGCAGGTTTGAAATGCCTTTGTTTTCTTTTGAGACAGGATTGTGTATAGCTCAGGGTAGCCTGGAACTCACTAACAGCCAAGCATGACCTTGAATGTCAGATCCTCCTGCTTCTGCCTCCTGAGGGTTGGGATATTCCAGGCCTGTGCTACTTTTGGTTTATTTAATGTGCTGCCAGGGCTGCACCGCAGTCCTAAAAATTCTTTAGTGAGACCTTCAAAGTGTGAGGCTGGTGGATAGGTGGCCCCATGGAAGGGATCTCTAATTTCATCGTTCCTGCCGCTAAATTTTCAAGCCTGGTGTGTGTGTGTTAAATTGTGTGTGTGTGTGTGTGTGTGTGTGTGTGTGTGTGTGTGTGTGTGTGTGTCTCCAAAGCCTTCACAGGTCTAGAGGACTCAGTCTTCTTTTTCTGCTTCTCAAGTTTGGCTGCACCAAGTGCTTGCAAGTCAGTGCGCCCTCTGCTGGGCAGAGATAATCTTTCCATTACACAGAATTTCGGAGAAGGCTGTTAAACAGGGTTTTCCTGGCAGCTGAATTCATGTGCTTCATTGAAGAAGTCCTCTGGGGCTCTCCTGAGGTTGGGCAAGGACTTCTATGAGCAGAGCCCTGGTATAGGGGTTGCTTCTGTGCCTAGACCACTCTTCTAGTGTCTTCGTTGTTTGTTGAACGAATAAGAGTTTTCTCTTATACATGATACCATAGTTTTCACTCAGTGCTCTGTGGGCTTGACCTCTCTCGGGGGAGTTTCATACTGAGAGGGCCATGTGATAGCCTCACAGGCTCCCTGGAGATACCCCTTTACTCTTGTTGCTCTGCAAGGTGGGCATCTTGATCCCTTTTGTACCCGTGAGGTCAAATGGCTACCCTTCAGACATCTGGAAAATGGAAACTTTTCGAAGACAAGTCTTGCAGCTCTAAGCCACCTGTACGCCGCTGAGATCATACACACTGACGTAGGGAAGTGGCAACTGAACGGCTAGCTTTGTGGCATGAGGCCCCGTACACAGAGAGTCAGACACGGAGAGTACACACACAGTCCCAGGTATGTAGGGTCCGTGTGCTGTCTTCCCTCCCCTCTGAAGGGCAAGTCCACAGCAGAAGAACCAAGCCTTGCCCATGACATATCCGTACTGCCCCCGACAGAGACTTCCCAGAGCACAGTCACATGCAGACAGGCCACTGTGTAACAGGGGGCAGGACCACTGAGCTCTCTCATCTAGCAAGAGAAGTAGGATGGAGACCCCTCTCTCACTGGATTGCAAGATAACAAGTCCCAGGGTAATTAGGATACAGGATTAACTGCTAGCTCTCTGTTCGCCATCAGCAATCAAATTCATTGGTAATTTATTCCAGAGAGGTCTGACTAGAGGGAGGTTGATGTGTGATCAGATGCGAGCATCTGTATCCAAGTCAAAGTCTTCAGAACACTCACTCCTGAGCCTTGTCTGTTTGGCCCAAAGAAACAGACACTGATTAAAGTTATTGAACTGAACAGTTCATTTTTTGGGGTTGCCTGTACTACCTGTTGTTCTGAGACTGTCACTGGCGACGGCAAGCGCGGGCCTCTGAGGCAGGTGGGACTTCATGAATGGCCTGGGGTTTTAGGAGCCTGTGTGGAGAGGAGAGAAATCAGGCAAGCATGTAGTAAACAAGCTGGACCAAAGGAACACAGGAGAACTGTCTATGGGCTGGGGAGTGTATGTGTGTGAGTGAGTGTGAGGGTGTGTGTGTGAGTGTAACAGTGTGTTTGTGCGTGTGTGTGACCGTGCATGTGCATATGTGTGCATGTGTGTGGATGTGTGTGAGTGTGACAGTGTGCGTGTGTGTGTGTGTGTGTGTGTGTGTGTGTGTGTGTATGCAGGTGCAGAGCAAAGCCAGAGTGTACAGTTCTGGCTCCAGAGACAACCTGGAGTCTGAGGTGGGTGAGAGCCATCCTTCTGGCGTATGTAGAACTCAGGTCTCTCCTGCTGGACACACATGTTGAGGGGGGGGTTGTCTCCAGCTGGGGGTGTCCAGCCTCTGTGGCAAGCCCTCAAGTTCTCTAACAACTGAAGCAAAGGATACTTTTGTTTTGTTTTTCCGTTTGGCACATGAGAAACCCTTCTCCCCTTTCCTGCTTAATAAATGTACACAAAGGGCTCAGTATACTTAGGGGGTTAATGCCAAGAAAAGGACTTTGAGAATTTTAAAAGAGTTTAATCTGACAACTGATGCTCTAGTTAATTCCTAAATGAATAACTGATTAGCTCCACGTTTTCCAGGAAATCGCACGGCTACATCATGACATAATTCCTGATTACGTATCGTTTCATTTTATCTCAAAGAAGCACATAAAAGCCAAGCGTTTTCAGCTTGGCATTCAGTCCTTCTCTCGCATGTCTGGACTAGCAATTTGACATCCTTGCAAAAGAGAGAACTGGACTTTAATGTTTTAGGAATGTTTGAGTGGTTTGAATCATGTGTTCAGACCCTGCCAGGCTGGGGATGTTTGCAGTGTCTTAGAGAATCGGAGTGTGTGATGGGGTCCTTATTTTTAAAGCAGAGAGCTAGATTTACTTGTCTGAATTTTTCCCCTTAAAATGCTAATTAGGATAACAGTTAGTAGTCATTGAGTGCTGTTTTATGATATGCCCACTACCCACAGAAGACTTTGAGCAGAGGATGGATGACCTCTGGCATAGGGACAGCAAAGTTAGGTGCTCAGAGCAAATGCCCAGAGTTTAGCTTCCTCTGAGTGGCTACCTCTTGAGAAAATCAGAATTACAGATATTTAAAGTGACCTACGCTATCCCTGAAACCATGAAGATAACACAGACCCTGTGGGAGGCAGGGCTGCCCAGCCTAGGGTGTCCCTTTTTCTTCCTCTCCTGAAGTCAGGGGGTTCCCATCTTGTCAGTTTATGACCCACTGTCCACAATAGGGCAGCAGTTAATTTAAAACCCGAGCAAGGCCAAGTGCCGTGTCTTTGAGTTCAGGTCTCACAGTCCTGTATGGATTCCAGGACTTGTTAGAGTTTGTTCTTTGTTGACAGAACACCTGGGTTCTTGGCTTTTGTTCTCCCCCACCAGCTCCCAGCCTCCATTAACTATGGCAACAGGAAGTAAAATAAGCCAAATTGGCTCCATCCCAGGCGCTCTGGATCCATTCTGAGTCCTTGGAGGAAATCAGATACATTACACACAAACCCGGAACAAGCACTGCCCCATTCGGACACTGGGAGACAATGTAGATGCAGCGCCCAGCCAGAGAGGCGTGCCAGGGCTTCCAGAGCCTGGGTACCCCAGGGCCTCACAGAGCACTTCCCTGGGGACCCCACCTTCAACAGCCTGGGTGCCCCAGGCCTCACAGAGTAGTTCCCTGGGGACCCCACCTTCCACAGCCTGGGTGCCCCAGGCCTCACAGAGTAGTTCCCTGGGGACCCCACCTTCCACAGCCTGGGTGCCCCAGGCCTCACAGAGCACTTCCATAGGGCCTTAGGAATCGCCTGTGACTCACGGGGTGAGGGCCGGGCCAGTGGCTCACTCCCCCATACAGCTTTAGTGCTCCCCTCCTCCACAGAAGCAGGGTGCAGTTGGTACTTTCTAAGGGTATGTGCTGTCACAACCCTTTGAGACCGTATGAGAGCTTGCCGGGACGTGGAAAACTGCATTATACATCTGTATATTTAGAAAAAGAATTGAATGTATGACACCAAATTGCAAAAACTTCTCGAAAGGAGATTAAAATGAAACAGGGCAGAGGACTAATCCAACGGCCTCTGTATGCCGGGCCATAGATGGTCTTAAAAAGAAGATCGACTTATCCTTCTTAGTGCCCTCCCCATAATCCAATGTCATTTTTACCTTAAGTAAAGAAACCCTCCATTGAGGGGGGGAAAAAAGGGAAAAATGATGACGATGTATTTCATGCATTCAAGTTCTGTTGACATGATACTTTGAACTGAAAAGCTGGACACCCGGATGAAATAAAAGGGTTCAGGCAACCGCTGTGCTGTTAAGAGATATTAGGGGGATTAGGCTCGTCGCAATTAAAATGGAGAGCCTGTGCAGGTGACAGCTGGTCCCTCTGTTCACAGGCAGAAAGCAGGAAAGAAAGATGCCAGGAGCCCAGTCTGCTGCCCGTGTTTGCAGGAGTTGTCCCGCGTGGGTGTCTCTGGGGGCTGGGGTAGCGACTGGTTCCAGAGTTCATTCTCAGGGGCTGGGAAAGTGTGGCTACTTGTAGAGCCCCAGAGAGCTGCATGCAGAAGGGCTCCTGTTCAGGCGAGTGCTGTGCCACCTTGGAGTTATACATTAACCTGTTCTTTAAATTTTTCTTGTGTTCTGAGGCAGGATCTCAGGTAGCCCAGGCTGGCCTCAAACTCACTAGCCAAGGGTGACCTTGAACTTCTGATCCACTTGCCTCCAGCTCTCAAGAGCTAGGACTGCAGGGGCACACTACCATTAACTCAGTCTCGTGACCATATGAGAATTTAATTGTTTTTTCTTTTTAATTCAGTATCTTTTTAGCCAGAGGACTTTTTTCTCTATCGATAAACAAGACATTAATTTTCCATTGGTCTGGTTAGTTTCAAGAGACTGTAGGTCAAATTGAAGTCTCATTAGTCCCACTGGGAAAGTCCCAACACAAGCAAAGGGGGGTGGGGGTGGGGGAGGGAGAAAAAGAAAAGAAAAAAAAAGAAAAGAAGCTTTCCTCACAGTGTGACCAGGAAGTGATGTCAGCCTTCGTGACCACTGTGCAGCATGAGCACAGAGCACAGGGCGACCCTTCTGTGGACGGCAGAGGCCACACTTCTTGGCAGTTTCAGGGACTGCAGATGGTCAGTCTCAGACACTGTTAACCATCTGTTGACTTTGGTGAAAGTTACTTCCAGGGACTGAGGACCCGCAACATCTGTCTCCTGTGATGAAATGCTCACGAGCCGGAGGCGGTTAGTGCTCACAGCTCTGAGACCCTGCCTAGCCTCATCATCTGACCCAACGTCAATGACTCCCATTCCAGGGAAAACGCTGCCCTTCTGTTTTTCTCTCCCTAGACCGGAGTTAGTGGCCTTGCTGTTCTGCATCTGGGTGACACAGGAGATAATTGCAGCCTCGTTTGCTCCAGATACGCTGCACTTTCCCAGCTGGGCTGCCCTTTGAAGCCCAGACAGTTTCATGATAATTGATAATCTAATCTCAGCCCGGCCTGTATGCTTTTCCCCCCTTTCCTCACAGGCTGCTGTGCAAGCCGGGGAATTATTATAGCATTCGTATTGATTGCCCCTGGAAGAGGCCACTGTGTAGGGATTGCCCTGTTAGCACGAGGTTCTTGTGAAAGGAGAATTCTTGGCGAGACCCGAATAGTAACCGGAGGCCTAGTTAGAGCAGGGTGGAAAGCTAGCAGGGCCAGGAGAAACGACTTTTCATTCTCCTGCCTCAAGGCTATACATGGCAATTACTGCTGCAGAGGCAATAACGAAGTTGTTAATTACAGGTTTATACCCTTGTAGCCAAAGTAGGACAGAAGGGACTAAAGGTTACAAAGTGGCACTTAAAAAAAGTTATAGGTGATTTCTTCTTTTTCCTTTCTAGTGGAATAACTTAATTAATGGTCAGGTTCTAGCCTGATGGCGAACAGAACCCTTGGAGACATCTTATTAGAATAATTAAATTTCTCTATACCCTCCAATTTGCTTTTTGCAACTGGCCATTCTGTTTTTATCTTTCTCAATTGTCTCTTGAAGTCTTTCAGATGTGGGACAGAGGAGGGGGCCTGTGGGCTACAACATTGCTCTCACAGAGACCAAAAGGCGTGATGTCACTTATTAACCCAGGTTCCCCCACTGGGTCCCACTTGTGTGAGAGCATGCCCCGAGCCCGGCCTCATAAAGCCACCTGTCCTGGCTTCCGGCATCTCCATCCCTTCTCTGGAAAGTCAAGGGAGTCCCTGGTCGCAGCAGCATCTAGATGACACAGCTTCTTCATGCTTCACGCTATGAGGTTGGAGCTCTGGGTCGGGCTTGTAGCTCAGCCGATAGCGTGTTGAGCGTGAGTGAAGCCCAGAGTTCATCCCTCAGCACCGCACAAACGGGGCGTGGGGATGGTGCATGCCTGTAATCCAGTAGTCAAGAGACAAAGGAAGGAGGGTCAGAAGTCCAAAGGCATCCTCAGCTACATACTGAATTTGAGGCCAGTTTGGAATACATGAGACCCACGAGAACAAAAACAAAAATACAACAGCGCCACAACTAAACCCAAACAACAACAACAACACAAAAGAGTTAAAGTTCCACCTGAAGCCTTTTCTGATTTCTGTTTTTTGTGACACTATGATTGACAAGAGTTTGCTGCAAGTTTCAAAATAGCCAGTGGAGAGGGTATTGAAGGACCCCAACCCAAAGACAGAGTAGGTGTGTGGGGCAATGGGCGTGTGCTAGTTATGCCGCAGTGTTGGAGGAAGAGAGAAACTGCTAGGGCCCCATAATCAAGTGTGATCTTCATGTGCCAATTAAAAGTAGAAAAACCGCACATCTCCTCCAGAAGCCTGGACTCCCTGAAGACACACACGCTCTGGTCTGCCTGTCACGCCCGAGCGGAGCTCACACTCGTAAAGTTGTTCCAATCATGCACTCTTAGCACCTGAGGGGTGCTTCGTTTTCATCCTCCAATCTCCGGTCTCCAACACAGGCATGGCACACAGTAGGCACTTAACAGTGCTCCATTAAACCATTGGTAAACTTAGCTCTCTGAATACTTCCTTAGGTGAGTCACGCCCAGAATGAAGACAGGAAAAATACACTCTAGGTAACTTTCTGTTTGTTTAACTTGTTTGTCCACAGTCGGGGGTGTTGCCAACACATCTACAGCTAGATTTGAGGTGGATGCTATTTGAAGAGTAGTCATACACATACCTAGCACCATTTTGAGGAGAGGGTGAGCAGTTATTTACGTGGGGACAAATTGGGCGCTGGGTCTGGAAGTTTCCTCTGGTGCCCTTGGTCCCTAGAAGGAAAGCGGATGGATATCACAGACATTCTCATAGCTCTCAGCAGAAGGCTGGCTTCTGGGAACTGAGGCAGGGGAGGTGACTGGATTATATACTCACACGTAAGCAGGTGCTGTGCCTCAAGTCCACAGGGAACAGACATCTGTCGGACAGACAGATCTCTGGGGAGATCAGGGTAAGGTCTGCCTGCAGGTACTCAGAAGTCAACCTCCCAAAGGTCTGGGAAGTGGCTACAGGGATGAGAGGGACACTCACAGAGGGCCTTGGGGAGATGTCAGCTGCTCTCCAAGTATTTCTCATCCAGTGCTAATTGGAGCCCGAAGTTGGTGCTGCCCCGTTGTATATGATGAATCATCTCAGGAACTAGCTCTTGGAGCCTCAGTGAACACCAGGAATCATGTTTCCTCTGCGAAGTCACAGCTCTTTCAGGTTGAAGGGCTGTTTCTGCACTAGATAATTTATTATATACTCCCCCCACTCCGTGTGTGTGTGGGTGTGTGTGTGTGTGTGTGTGGGTGTGTGTGTGTGGGTGTGTGTAGGCCAGAGGTCATTTCTTAGGTGCCGTTCACCTCGCTTTCTTTGAGGCAGTATCTCTCATTGGCTCAGGATACACTGCCCCTAGGCTGCTGGTCACGAAGTCCAGGGTCTCAGTTCCCCCATCTCCGTTGTTACAATTATGCACCAGTGTGCTAGGCTTTCTTCCCCTGGGTTCTGGAGATTAAACTTAGGTTTTCACTCTTGTGTCATAAGCACTTTACCGACTGATCTGTCTCCCTACCCCTCGTATTAAAAATCAGAACAACGTAGCTATGTTTTATTTTCAAAACTATTTACTCACATTGTTTGTCTGCTCACATAGATGTCTTTTAGTCATAGAAGTGAATTTTATTCGTGTATACTGCTTACATCTTAAGATATTATTTGCTCATAGTGGTGCCGGTTTGCCTTTTACGTATTGTGAGTTATTTTATCATGACAGGTTACTTAATTTCCTCTCCCATAAAAGTATGCTCAACTCCTCCCACGATGCCCAGCGGGCCACCCACACTGTGCCACCCACGGTCTGTCATGACGGACATGGCCCCTTGTGACCAGGACCCCATGCCCACGACCAGAGGTGGAATGGGAAGGGATCCGGAAGGCAGCACTTTCGGGGACTGTGTGGAATTCTCTCGTCATGATGGCAGAAAGAGGTCCCAGGAGCTTTGCCAGAGGCCCCCTCTTCAACTCTGCTAACTGGGGGCAAGGCCTCTAGGCTCTGGTTCTGGGCCTTTCCTTTCCAGCATCCATTTTGGCTAAGTTTATAGGGAGCATTAGAGGACACACCCTCTCTGTGGCCAGGCAGCTCTCTGGTTGCTTGTAAAAATTCGGGTTGGCCAAGGGTTTTTTTTTTTCCTTTTTTTATCACACACACAGGGTTTGGCAATATTAGCTGGGTCAGTGTGACAACACCCTCAACACCCTGGACACCTCTTTTTTGTACCTGTTCCACCAGCTCCCTATACCAGAGGCACATCGCATTCCTTCTAAGGGTGATTGTCTGTGGCCATGCTGAGTGCGTCAGCTTCCTGTTTGGGCTCTGAGGCTCAGCAGAGTGAGTGGGCCCAGCCATGGTGACTCCGTGAGGCTTGTGTCTGAACTGCCTCTGCTTGGACTTGGCTTGCTGGAGTGGAATCGTGGGATGCTAACTCTGGGTGAGAATGAGAAGTGGTTCCTTGCTGCTATCTCTGGGATCCTGTACCCCTCCACCCTGTTGCTGAGAGGACAGTTGACCCGGAGTCTACCTCAACCTTGGGGGCTTCTCAGCTGCCATCAGCAACGCTGACGTCAGCAGCAGAGAGTCCCACCCAGTAAAAGCAGGGACACCTTCTGCTCTTGGTGATGTCTTTCCGCCATGGCCTCCCACCGGGCTGGGTCTTCTATCTGAGTCAGCACCATGACGTTTTGGTTACTGTTGGTCCTGGGGTCTGCGGAAGGTTTCCATTTGAACCAGGGGCTCCGTTGTGACAATTCTGAGAACTCCCAAATTTCCACGACTTTCACCATCAAACTTTCATTTGTCACGTGATCATCTGAGGGCTTGAGGCAGCTTGTCTCTGGGTTCCTCCTCTCCGTGTCTCACTCTCAGATCCTGGGAACCCTGGTCACCACAGAGGGCAGGGCACAGGCAAAGATCCCACTAGGCAGGCGTGAAAGAGTGGCATCTAGTCATCCTGTCACCGCTGACACATCCTGCACAGTTCATCGTTGTGGGGAGGGAATGTCGGGCAGGAGAAGCTGCTTCCTCATTTTTAGAAGCCAGAAGCTCTATATTCCCCGAAGCCTAGAAAAGTCCTTGACCTCATCAATTCCAATATTTTTTATGTTTTTCCTTGTTCCTTTAAAAAGTGTGTACAGGCAAATAACTTGCAAGTCCTGATTTGCTCATAGAGTTTTTAATTTTTTTTTGTTAAATATAATAGATTTTTTTTTGGTTCAATATGATAGTTTTAATTTGTTCTTTGAGAACTTCATACCTGCACACAATGTATTTGATTATATTCACGCCACCATGGTCTCCACTCCAACTCCCCTGGCCCCCTTTTATCCTTCCCCACTTTATATTCTTCTTATAACCCGCCAGATCAAATTAGCGATGCAGGGATGTGGAACCATCCACAGGAAGGTGGTCTGACTCTCCTTTCTCTAGCAGCTACCACTGCAGCTCCTCACCCAGGGGTGCCTTGACTTACTGTTGTGCCGGTCTGTGCCGGTCTGTGCCGGCAGCCACAGCAGCCAAGAGTTCATTATGCAATGGTCCTATCATGTCCAGAAGACAGGATTTCTTTCCCTCCCATCCTCCCACAGTCTCTGGCTCTTTCCATTCCCTCACTAATGACCTCTTGGCCTTGGTGGGTGGTATGTAGATGTTCCATTTACAGCTGAGCACACTGTAGACACTTCTTCTCTGAACTTTGGCCAGCTGTGAGTCTATGTTTTTATGATTGCTGCCCACTGTACAAAGATTCTTCTCTGACGAAGCCTGAGAGCAGTATTAATCTATGGCTATTGAGGTATATATTTAGAAGGCAGTTTCATGCTATGCCCATTTAGCAAAGTAATACTAGCATGTTCACCTCCAGAGTCTATGGATTCTTGGCCAGATTTATAGTACCAGGGTTAAGTTTCCTCCCTGAAGCAGACCTTAAATCCAATGAGAATCAGTTGGTTTCCTCCGTAACATCCACACCACCATTGCACTCACCGTGGATCTCGCTAGGCCAGTCGGTGCTGCCACTTGAAGGACTCGGAGCTGGGTAGGAGTGCTAAGACTTCTCTTCAGCAGCCTGCACATCCCCTTTTGGTACATGAGAGTTAGCTAGCAGGAAAGAAGCTTCTAGCTCAGTACTAGCTTGATTTCTCCAACTCCAGTGACCAAAATATGTAGTATCTTTAGTGGTAGAATCTTACCATCAAGTCAGGATGGTAAAAGGGCGACAAAGAGCAAGCGGATAGACTGCATTGTTTTGGTGATCTGAACTCCCCCAACCAACAACCAACTCAGGGGAAGGTATCCTATACCTGACACTGGGATTTTTTTGGGCAACTTATGGCTTCTGGAAGGAACATTTTCACCATGTGGAGTAACTCCATTTAAACTATCATACACACACACACACGTGTGTGTGTGTGTGTGTGTGTGTGTGTGTGTGTGTGTGTGTGTGTGTTTCCCACACAAATATGGAGTTTATAAAATACTTCTAAGTGACTTTTTGACTTTTTCTTTCTTTTTGCAAATGCTATCCATCCATCTAAATCTATATCTACATTTACATCTACAACTACATCTATCTATTTATTTTGATATGTATGAGTGTTTTGCCTGCATATACACATCACTGAGCCATCTCTATGGCTCCTGTATGGGTCTTTCAATCATTCTTAGTGTTAGTTAACTCTCTCCCTTTATCCTCTCCATCTACCCTCCAATCCCTCTTGTTCTTTTTTTTGGGGGGTATGGGGCACTTCTGCCCTCATGTTAGAGCCTGCAGACCCTGTGCGTCTTCCCGTTCGGATGCCTCTAGCTTCAGCTGCATGCACTCCATCCTGTTGGGAAGGCATGTGTTTATTTTTGTTTTCAAAGAGCTTTTAGACACCAGTGAAGACACCATATTTCATGCCTCGAAAATATAGTTACCACCTCTTGAGATTAATTTGTAGCTGCTCTTTTTGTGTGCAGATATTAAACCATCTTTGCCTTACCTAAGATGGGCAGATTTGCTCTTACTGGGTGAAACTTCCACTATTGCACCCACTGTTAACATTTTCGTAAATGAAAATTCTTTATTTAGTTTTCCCTTAACAATATCTGTGAGATTTTCACTTGAGGCGATATTCATGGCGGCATCAAAAGATGCGCAGAGGGGTCAGGAGCGCCGTGCGTGCTGCCCTGGCAGAGGGCCTGAGTGCGATGTGCGGTATCCTTGGTGGGTGGCCCACAGCTCACGGCGACTGCAGCTTCAGGAGGCCTTTGGCTTCCAAGGGCACCTGAACTCACAGGTGCACACCCTCATGGAAGTGCACGCCCATATACTTGATTAGAAAATAAGAAAAGTACATCTTTAAAAGTACAGGAAAAACTTTCTCCCATTTTTTATATTCTGAAAGAGCTATGTTACCTTGAGAGTCACCAATTTTCTAAACAATGATAAAACTTTTTAAACGTCAGGACACCGTTTCTTCGCCTTCCTTCCCTCCCTCCTCCCTTCCTTCCTTTATTCATTTCTTTCCTTCTTTCTTCTTCCTTCTCTTTCCTTTTCTCTCTCTGCCCTTTCTGTTTTCTCCCCTCCTCCCTTCCCCTCTCTCCTTCCCTCCTTTCTTCTTCTCTTCCCCTTCTCCCTTCTTTCCTCTCCCTCCACCTCTCCTTTTCTCCTTCCCTTTCTTTTTCTTTCCTTCTTGCTGTTTCCCACAGCTATGAATTTAACTTTTAGCTAGATTTGGGCTTTTTAAATCTAGAATTTGATAAGTATCTTTCTTGTCTTTTCAGCAAAGTCA
>JAMJFZ010001011.1:3542500-3677500 GCA_026225945.1 Cricetomys ansorgei | reverse complement strand
AGCCCTAGCCCTAGCCCTAACCCTAACCCTAGCCCTAGCCCTAGCCCTAGCCCTAAGCCCTAACCCTAACCCTAACCCTAGCCCTAGCCCTAACCCTAACCCTAGCCCTAGCCCTAGCCCTAGCCCTAACCCTAGCCGTAGCCCTAGCCCTAACCCTAACCCTAACCCTAGCCCTAGCCCTAGCCCTAACCCTAACCCTAACCCTAACCCTAACCCTAACCCTAACCCTAGCCCTAGCCCTAACCCTAACCCTAGCCCTTGTAACACCCTACCCTAACCCTAAGCTAACCCTTTCACACAAAAGCTTTTCAATTTCATGAGGTCCCATTTATTAATTGTTGGTCTTGGTGCCTGTGTTATCAGCGCAGAAAGTCTTTTTCTATGCCAATAAGTTCAAGTCTAGTTTTCACTTTCTCTTCTATCAGATACAGGGTATCTGGTCCTGTGTTTAAGTCCTTGATCCATTCGGAGTTGAGTTTTGTGCAGGGTGATAAACATGGACCTATTTTCACTCTTCTACATGTAGCCATTCAGTCTGACTAGCACCATTTGTTGAAGTGTTTTTTCCTCTTCTGACAGAGAAAAGATGAAATCTCAAAGTAGCTTCTGGCCTCTTATAGTATGTAGTAGCTTCTATAGTTCTGGGTTCTTTGTTTTAAAAAATCAGGTATTTATAGGTGTGCGGACTTACATCTAGATCTTCAATTCCATTCAGTTGGCCAATGTGTCTGTTTTATGTGTCTGTTTATGTTATTTTTATGACTATAGCTCTGTAAGATATTGTTTCCCTGATTTCTTTCTCAGTCTCTTAGTCATTTGCATATAGGAAGCTACTATTTTTTTTCCGAGAGTTCATTTTGTATCTGCTGATTTGCTGAAGATGTCTATCAGCTGTTGAAGTTTTCTGGTGGAGTTTTAAAGTTCTTTATGTGTAAAATCGTATCATCTGCAAATAAAGATACTGTGACTTTTTCTCTCCCGATACGCATCTCCTTGATCTCCTTCAGTTATCTTATTGTTTTAGCTAAGACTTCCAAGAATTGAATATGTGTGTAGAGCGTGGACATCCTTGTCTTGTTCCTGATTTTAGTGGAAATACTTTGAGTGTCTTTCTGTTTAGGTTGATGTTGGCTATGGGCTTGCTATAAATTGCCTTTGTTATGTTGAGGTGTGCTCCGTAGATCCCTAGTTCTCCAGGATGTTTATCACTGTTGGATTTTGTCAAAGGCTGTTTTTGAATCCAAATGAGATGATCGTGTGGTTTTTATCTTTCATTCTGTTAATATGGTTTATTGATTTATGTATGTCGAGTCATCCTTGTATCTCTGGGATAAAGCCTACTTGAACAAGGTGTATGTTCTTTTTGATGTGTTCTAGGGTTGAATTTGCAAGACTTTTATTGTAAATTTTTGCATCTATGTTCATAAGGGATATTGGTCTATAATTTTCTTTTTTTATTGGGTCTTTGTGTGGTTTTGGTATTAGGGTAGTTGTGGCTTCATAAAAAGAATTAAGAAGTATTCCTTTAATTTCTGTTTCCATTTTGCAGAATAATTCGAAGACTATTTCCATTAATTTTTCTTTGACTGTCTGATAGAATTCTGTGCTGATCTGAATCCATCTGGCCTTGGGCTTTTTTAGCCTGGAGACTTAATTACTGCTTCTGTTTCACTAGGGTTGTGGATCTGTTTTGATAGCTTACTTGATCTTGATTTAACTTTGGTAGGCCATGTATATCAAGAAATACATCCATTCCTTTTAGAGTTTCCATTTTGATGGAGAACAGATTTTTAAAGCATGTCTTTACGATTCTCTGAATTTCCTCAGTGTCTGTTGTGATGCCCCTCCTTCCGTCTCTAACCTTATTAATTTGGATCTTCTCTCTCTTTTAGTTATTGTGACCAAGGTTTTGTCAGTATTGCTGACTTTTATCAAAGAACCAACTATTATTTCATTCATTCTTTGCATTTTTGTTGTTTCTATCCTATTGATTTCAGGCCCGAGTTCTATCATTTCTTGCCCTCTCCTGCTTTAGGGAGTTATTTCTTCTTTTTGTTCTAGAGATTCCAGTGTGTTATCAAGTTACTAATATGAGGTGGCTCTAGTTTTTTAATGTAGGCACTTAATGCCATGAACTTGCCTCTTAGAATTGTCTTTCTTGTGTCCCAGAGGCTTGTGCATACTATATATTCATTCAATTCTACTAAAAAGTTTTTAGTTTCTTCCTTGATTTCTGTCTGGGCTCACTTTTCGTTCAGTAGTGAGTTATCCAATTTCCACGAGTTCATATACTTTCTGTTGTTTTTGATAGCCTGCTTTGATCCACGGTGGTCAGAGTAGATGCAGGATGTTACTTCAGTTTTCTTGTGTCTGTTGAGACTTGCTTTGTGTTCTAGTGTGTGTTCAATTTTGGTGAAAGTTCCATGAGATGCTGAGAAGAAAACGTGTTCTTTGGTGTTTCGCTGGGACATTCTGTAGCTGTCTGCTAGGTCCTTTTGGTTCTTGACACTGTCTAACTCCGTCATTTCTCTGTTTAGTTTTGGTCTAGATGACCTGTCTGCTGGCAAAAGTGGGGTGTTAAAGCTAGCCACGATTACTGTGTGAAGGTCAACATGTCCTTGTATTTGGTACATAGATGCTTAGAATTGCAATACAGTGTTGGTAGATGTTTTCCCTTTAACAAGTTCGTAGTGTCTTTTCCTATCTCTTCTGACTAGCTTTGGTTTGAAGTCTACTTTGTCAGATATTAAAATGGCTATACCTGCTTGCTTCTTGCACCTTTTTGACCCTCTTTTCCTGAAGTGCTGTGTATCCTTGAAGATAAACTGTGCTTCATGGGGATCTGTTTCTATTAGTTAGTTTCTTTTTATTGGGAACTTGATGCCATTAATATTGAGAGTTATCAACGAGCAGTTTTTAGTGAGTCCTCCTATTTTGTTGTTTGGTGTAGATTTCCTCCCTTTTTTGATTTAATGTTTTGGGATTATTCATCCTTTTGTCTTCTTGGATGCAGTTAATCTCTTCAGACTAAAGTTTTCCTTCTAGTGTCTTCTGTAGAGCTGGATAGGTACATAGAAATTGCTTACATTTGGTGTTATTGTAAGATTTTTTCTTTCTCATCAATTATGATTGACAGTTTTGCTGGGTATCGCGCTCAGGGTCTGGCATCTGTGGACTCTCAGAATTTGAAGAAGATCCATCCAGGCCCGTCTGGCTTTCTGTATTGAAAGAAAAGAGTCTGCATTGAAACACCTTCACTATTCCAATTGTCCTGCTTTTATATGTTTACTTAGTTTTTTTTTTCCCTTTGCAGCTTTTAATATTCTTTCTTTGTTCTATATATTTAGTACTCTGACTGTTTTGTGTCATGGGAATTTCATTCCTGGTCCTGTCTATTTGGCGTTCTGTGTGCATTCTTCTTGTACCTTAATAGGGCATATCTTCTTTGGATTAGGGACATTTTCTTCCACGAGTTTGTTAAAAATATTTTCTGTGCCTTTGACCTTGGCGTCTTCTCACCCATCTTTTCCTATTATTTGTAGGTTTAGTCTTTTCATAGTGTCCCAGATTTCCTGGATGTTTTGTACCTGGAACTTTCCTTCCTTCCTTCCTTCTTTCCTTTTTTTTTTTTAAACCATCTTTGCTGAATGAGCTATTTCTTCTACCTTGTTGTCAAGACCTGAAATTCTCTCTTCTATGACTTGTACTCTGCTGGTGAGGTTTACCTCTGAAGTTTTTCTGTGACTTCTTAAATCTTTTATTTTCAATCCTATCTCAGTTTGGGTTTTCTTAAGTGCATCTATTTCTGCTTCTATGCCTTCAATTTTTTTAAAAAATAATTTTATTTCACTCTTTGTATTTTACGATCTTCATTGACACATTTTTCATATCTTCTTTAAGGTCCTAGAATATTCATAACTGTTGTTTGACATCCCTGTCTCGTGCTTCAGTGAGCTTGCATTTCTCAGGGCTGACCGTAGTAAAGCTGCTGGCTTCTGGAGGAGGCATATTGTCTTGGCTGTTTGTGTTTTTGCACTGGACTTTAGGCATCTGGAGTTATGATGTCTGAGGTGTTTCTTGCTCCCTGTTCCCACTGAGCTAACCCCTGCCCTACTGCAGGCTATCTCTGCAGGCAAAAGTGGCGACTCAGTGGTCCAGATGACCTTTGTAGCCCCCTGCTTGGACCTGCTTCCATCTGAGAAGTATTTCCAGCAGGCGTGAGGTGAGTGCTGAGGGAGGAAGCTCCCCGTCCTCCAGTTAGACCTGCTGATGCCAGGACTCCCCTGTGTTCACAGAACCTCTGCTCCACCTCCACACAGGGAAAGGTCTCTCCACAGACATTCTCGGGCTGGTGGTGAGAAGCAGTTCAAAATGATTGATTGACAGGCTATGCTGATCAGTTCTTGTCAACTCGACACAACGCTAGTCATCTGGGAAGATGGACCCTCGACTGAGAAAACGACTCCCTCGGGTTGGGTTGTAGACAAGCCTTTCCTCCCCGAGTTGCTCTTGGTCATGGTGTTTGTCACAGACACGGACAGCAACGAGGACACTTGCCTGTGGAAACGCTCAACTCTAAGAATCTGGAAGTCATCCGAGGGCCTAATGTGGTAGCATTTGTCCGGATGGGAAAGCTTTCAGTCCGAGGTTACGACTATCTTTCCACAGTGTAAAACGCCCTCTGTTGCTTTTGCTTTAGTTGATAGTATTTTGTTTACTTTACTTTAACCCTTTAAACCTTGGGACATCCCCCTCCCCTAACCAGAAGTGTCTCCTTACAGAGAACCACGTGGGTGGAGTTGGTACACAGGGCAGAGGGCCCCATGGATTTCAGATACCCTTCCCTATGTGCAGGGTACACATATATTTACTTTCCCCCTTAATTTCAGAAGAGCATGGCTTTGTTTTATGGAGAAGATATTGTCAATAGAACCAGATTTTGTTCAACAACAGAGCCACAGGCCACTCACCGATGGGTTTGCTAACTTGCCTGAAAGGTGGCCTTCCCACGGTGGTGGACACAGCACGTCCACAGGTCCTGGCTGTGTCCCTGTCACAGTAGCAGACATAGTTATATGCCTGAATAGTCACTTCCTAAAAATTTAATCAACGAATAGTTGCTTTTTAAAAATTTAATGAATTTATTTTGTGTGAATGTGTGTGTGTGTGTGTGTGTGTGTGTGTGTGCACTTGTGCATGCATGGCACAGAGTGTATACAGAGGTCGGAGGACAGAGGTCAGAGGTCAGAGGACAACATTTCAGAATTTGTTTTTTCTACCATGTGGGTTCCTTAGCTAAACTAGGCTGCCGGCCTTTTTGCCATTACCCACAGAGCCATCCCACTGGCCTACATTATTAGTTTAAAAAAATCTAATTATTATTGTGTGTGTCCGTGTATACGCATGTGGTGTGGTGCGGTGTGCTGGTGGTGGTGCTGGTAATGCGGGTGTCGCGTGTACCACAGCACGTATGTGGAGGTAAGAAGACAATTTTGTGGAGCAGGTTCTCTCCTTCCACCTTTGGGTGAGTTCTGTATATCAAATTCAGGCCGTTGGGATTGTGTGACAAGCGTTTTACCCACAGAGCCTCTTGTCAACCCCGACCCGACACTGGATACTTACTGTTGAAGAACACTGATCTCCTCATGGGTTTATAAAGATATGATCTTAACACACACACACACACACACACACACACACACACACTCACACACACTCACACATTTGAGAAGGATTTGGTGCTTTGTGTCTGCATTTGATGGGTCAGAACTAACTTGCGTTTTTCCTGGCAGCTCTGCCTTGCACAGGGTGCAAACTTGTCCAACACCAGGCTCCTCTGAGTTGTGACAGGGGTGGCTAATGCACTTCTGATCTTTTAGCACCACCACAAGCTTTTTCTGCAAACACCCGCATTGTATTTCTACAATCACCCAACATTCTGGATGAAGTGTGAACACTTCTGCAGTCACCCATGGAAGTGCTTTTCGTTTTTGCTGTTGGCCAATCGCTCCTACAAAAACCTGTGTAACAGAAAACAGGTCTGTTGAGGGTCACTTGTCATGGGCTAAAGGGTCTGAGAGACGCTTCTTATCTCCCTAACAGGCACATTTTTAACTTCTAGGAGCAGAGACAAGAACTCAGGGTACTAGGATTACACCTTGGTCACAGAGAACAGCTTTAGCTTTGGCCCACAGGTTCCGGGATGCAGGGAGACACGGGACTCTGTCTAGGCACAGAGTCTGAGTTCATAAACCTGTTGTGTGCAGTGCCTTGTCACTTGGCTTTTTCTGGAGGCCATGCTTCTGTGATTGGAGCTGTTATTTTCATTCTTTGGTGAGTTGCAGGGATGCTCAGATCTTCTGGGAGAAATGGAGGTAATGGCTGGGGCTGGACCAAAGCAGGTGTCTTCACCTTCTGGAAAGCTTGTCCACTGACAGCCAGAGGTTACACCTCCAGCACAGACAGGGAAGGAAGCTGTTTATTGTTGCTGACAGCAAGTGGGGCTGGTGTGATCCCCAGGTGTTGCAGGCTAAGACCATGGCAGCTAGGTCTGAGCTGGCATCTTTGCAGTGCCAGCGGTAATCTGCTAAGACTGTTTGCTTTTCGGGCACCTGGATATCTCTGGAGCCCACAGGGACTTCATATCACCAGGGGACACAGAAGAACAATTGCAGGCAGAGCTACCAGGATGCATGTGGACAAAAGTAAGGGGGAAGACAGAAGCTCATTCCTTGATCAACCGTGCGGGTGACATGCAATGGAATTACAGTCATCAGTTGGCTTGTCTTTCTGTTTTCCTTTTCTTTTATGTGGGTTCTGGGATGGAATTCATACTTGCAAGGGAAGCCTTCTATGGACTGAGCTACTGCCCAGGGCAAATGCTGATTCATGGTGTCTTTAGGCTTCTCCAGGCCTCCATTCCATGAGATTCCCATGTGCCTTCTCCCCTCGGCCATGTGCGGAGCTCACAGCACCTGACCTGTAAGCTACAGGAAGGCAGGCTCGCCCAGGTGGTAGGAGATAGGGTGTCACTTGTTAGCTGGCTCTGAAGGCTTCCTTGTGGTAATGAAAGACAGGGAATCTGGGAGAGCTCTGCTCTGCCACCTATGTCCTCTGCAGTCAGCCCCAGGATCCTTTCCCTCTGACTAGCAGTCAGGAGAGCGGGGTTTGAGCACAACCGGGCTGGTGCTTTCCCGCCATCAGGAACACACAGTGGACATCTAAAGACAGGAGCCCACCCTCTCTCATAGCATGGGGTTTGGCTGTGGTAAATGTGCAGAAATACAAGGCAGGGCTGGCATGCAGCTCAGTAGGGGAGTGTCTGCCTTGGTGTGGTCGGCCTTGCAATCCATCCTTAACACCAGTGAACAGCAGTATCAACACCAACAGGCCAGGCCAGCATATAGGGCATTCCCAGGTTACACATGGGACTCGAAGGTGAGTTTTAAACAAGGTGATCTTGGGTATGATGGCAGTGTTAACTCTCCACTTGACAGAATCTAGAGTTACCTGGAGATGCGCCTGTGGGCACGGCTGACGGTCTTGATTGTGTAACTGAGACGGGGATCCCCGCCCACCGTGGATGATACCTGTGGGCGGGGATCCGAGACTGTGTAAAACTGAGACAGACAGCTGAGCACAAGCGTGCATCTCTTTTTGTTTCTCAGCTGTGGATTCTATGTCACCCGCTGCTTCAAGCTCCCCGTGTTAAGACTTCTCTCCATGGTGGACTGTATATAGCCTGGAGCTGTGAGCCAAACCCCCCACACAGACAAACAAGCCTGCGCCCTAAGGTTGCTTTGCTCAGAGGTCTTTTTTTAAAATTTTTTTTTTTTTTATCACAGCAGCAGGAAAAGAATGGAGACACTGAGAGTCTCTGGGGACTTCAGCCGGGCACTCTCCATTTCATTTTGTACATAATTTAGGAGATATTACGTACAGTCCAACTTCTCCTCGGTGAAGGAAACAGTCAACATAGCGAAATGGCAGCCCCTAGATGAAAGAAAATATTTCCAAGCCACGTGCCTGACAAGGCATTCATATTCAAATATATAATGCTTGCAAAAAAATATACCTAGAGATATCAGTAAGTTAAAGAGATAGACCTGGCTACTAAATGGTAAGAGCTCGGATATGTTGTGGAAGTTTGCTGGAATGAGCATAAAATATTATTACTTTGGATATAAACATGTGATCCCCATTGCACCCCCAAGTCAAATGGTTATAGAATAGATACAAAAGGGATGAGAAGGGACTGAAAACACCCCACTACAAACATTAGCTGAACTCACGAGAGATGTAGGAAATGAGTGGGTGAGAAATCTAGTGGTCATGCAGAAAATAAACAGCAACAAAGTAAGTTTCAATATGTTAAGGAAGATGGATATATCATAGAGGTTTTCTGAGTACAAGCGGTTGAAGGGAGACTTCAGAAGAGAAACTGGAAGATCAGAAACAGTGTAGAAACTAGAGGACAAATGCTTAGACAGCCAGTGCACCACAGAGGCGATCTCAAAAGGAGCCAGGAAACACTTAGAAATGAGAGATCGGAAAACACAGCGTGCTGAAACTTACAAGATGCAGAAAAAGCGGAGCCGAGGGAACTTCATAGCTACAAATGGCTACACTGAAAAATAGGCGAGAGCTCAAGTCAACAACCTGAGTTTTCCACTTAAAGAACTGGGGAAAGCGAGGACCAAACTTAAAGTTAGAAGTGAGCAAAGAATAAAGACTTAAGCAGAAGAACAATAAAAAAAATCACCCAAGCCAAAGCATTGGAATTTCAAGAAGACTAAGAACACAGACAAGCTTTATCTAGATCAACCGAGAAACAGAAAGGGTAGCAGTGTCTAAGGTGATAGATGCTGATGTCGCATACCAGCGCCCAGATGTGGATAGACAACTGACAATACAGAAAATGCGAAGAGTTTTCTCAACATTGTGTAGCAACACGCCGGGTAACCTACAGGACATGGGCTAATGCCTACAAATTCATCATGGAGCAACAGAGAAAAATCTGAATATAGCCATATCTATTAAGAAGTCAGTAACCAAAGCTTCCCAGGGGAAGGAGCCTTAAAAATGACTGTTTTACTGGTGAACTTTGTCAAACATTGAAGGGACCTACAAGAAATCCATCTTGAACTTATTAAAATAGTTGAAGAGGAGGTAATGCTTCCCAAATCATCCTTTGAAGCCAGTTTTGTCCTGAGATCAGAGCCAGATGCCACCAGCAAATAAAACTATTCATCAATATTTCATAATTAAAATGGTCACCAAAGTCTTCAATAAAATATTAGCAATTGAATTTCAGTAGTCTAAAAGGATTCACCTTTGGCGTGCAAAGATGGTTCAGTATATAAACTTTGATTCACACAATGTGTCCCTGTTAACAGCATGAAGAAAAAAATGAGGTGAAGAACTTGACAAGATTCAGCATATTTTACAGTAAAACACAAGAAAATCTGCTGTTAGGAGCAAACTCTCTCCACACAGAACCTGCACACAGTGAAGACTGAACTCGACGCTGAAAAGGGAACGAGGCAAAGATGCTTCTGTAGTTTACCACTGCGATTGGGCGGGGCTTGGCTATCGTACTGCGCGTGCTGGAAGTTCCAGCTAGCCAAGTTAGAAAATAAAAGTGAATGAAGGACATCCAACCTGCAAAGAAGCAGTGAAACTCTGCTTATGCATACTGTGATCTTATGTGTGACCCCTCCAGTTTCACAAAACTGCTAAAACTCACAATAAACTCAGTGAAGTAGCAGGCTGTGGTGTTAATTCTTTAAAAACCCGGTTGCTTTTCTTTCTCTTATTATTCTGGGAACTGGACCCAGGGCTTCACATATGCCAGGCGAGGGCCTACCTCTGAACTACAGACCGCCTCCTTAGCGGCTCTTCCCTATGCCAACAATGAGCAATCTGAAAAGGAACTGAGAAAGCAATTCTACTCCCAACAGCATCACAAAGAATAAAATACTTAGAAGTGAACTTAACCAAGGGAAGAAAGACATGGTGAACCAGAGTAAACGTTGCTGAGATATGTGAGGGGACAGAAGCAAATGGAAAGACGTCCTCTGTGAATACACTGGAAGACAATACTGTAAAAGCATCAGTCCTACCGCCGTTGATCTCAGTCTCAGCAGCATCCTATTAAAATTTGAGTGTTGCTTTTTGAATAAATAGAAAAATCCACCTGAAGATTGATACAGAATCTCAAGGAATCTGGAGTAGGCATTAATCTTGAAAAGGACAAAGTTGAAAGACTCATTCTTACTAACTTCCTATAAAACCACAGGAATTAAGATAGCACAGCACTGAAATGGAGACAGTCACCAAGATATAACGGAGCACCCAGAAATAACCTTCACACGTAACCGACTGGCTTTCAACATGGTGCCAAGGCAATCCCACAGGGAGGGAGTGTTTTGCCACAAGCGATGTTGAGAGAAGCGGAGTCCCCAGGGCTGGTGTCTGCCCCTTTGGAGAAAGAAGTTACAAAGCACGCATTCAGTAAAGGATATTATCACACACAGAATATAGAGAGAACTAAATCCAACAACCAAACACTCAGAATTCTGATTTAAAAACCAGCAAAAGACTCAGACAGATATCCATCCAAGGCAGGTGTAGACATAGCTCATCAGTAGATGAAGAGAAGCATCTAGAATCACTGGGGCGGAACAAGTGAAGACCTCCCCACTGTCTCCAGAGCTCCTTACCCTCCCAAATGGAAACGCCGACTCCTCTCTCTGCACATTCTCTACAACAGTGAGGGGGCTTTTAAACTGAAGAGATGTAGGTAGGTCCTTTCAATGTATCAGAAAGCTTCACAGTTAGGGGCACTGATTTTGCTCTTTTTGGTGAGGGATTCTTGAGCACTAACCCTGGAGTCAGCCCTGAGGCTGAAGGTTGACCCTTGGTGAATCACTGTGGTCCGCTAGGGTCGACAGATACACACTGTCTCTTTGTGGCAAACTGTCTTCCTGCAAACACACAGAAGAACATACCATGCACACACACACACACACATTTACACACTATACATAGCCTCTTCCACATGCATTGCACACATAAGCATATACACTCTGATCACTCACATGCATACTATGTGTACACGCTTTACTATGCACACACTACAAGACTATGAACATACACGTGTATACATACTACATACTTCCCATATCCACATAAAAGTTGTACACAAATGTCAGAATCACACACACACACACACACACACACACACACACACACACACACACTTGTACTTATAATCACCTAAGACAAGTGGCAAACATTCACATACATAATTCACACACAGTACCTAAATCTCCCCATTCAACACACAATAACACACTCAGATACTGTAGCACATTCACATACACTCGTATGTCACAACACATTTTCACACACACACACACACACACACACACACACACACACACATCCCATAACACACATATCATAACACATTCATATACTACAACACTCTCAAAAACACATACCATAAAACTCACTTAGTATAATAAGCCACATTCACTATCACACACACAGGTGCACACACACATACACGCACACACACTCACACACACACACTATCACACACATGCACACACACACACTCACACACACACATACACTATCACACACATGCACACACAAGCACACACGCACACACACATACACTCACACACACACATCACACACATGCACACACACGCACACACACGCACACACACGCACACACACACACACTCAGTCACACCCACTCTCATATACACGTTCACATACCCTCTGCACACCTTCTGTACACACCTGCACGGTGCCCACAGCACCCCCAGCAGGCACTGTCGGATCTTGCCGGAGATGCTGGTGGCCGCCATTCCAACAGCAGCCCTCAGTTCTGGACTGGGGCTCATAGGTCACACTTCCCCTCCATGTTTGACCTACGGTGTACCCTTCCAGCTCACACCTGCAGCTGCCTTTTGAGGACACCCTAGATGGTGGTTCTCAACCTTCCTAACGCTGTGACCCTTTAACACAGTTCCTCATGTTGTGGTGACCCCCAACCATAAAATTATTTTTGTTGCTACTTCATACCTGCAATTTTGCTACTGTTATGAATTGTAACGTAAAAATCTGATACGCGGATGGCCTCAGGAGACCCCTGGGAGAGGGTCATTCTATCTCCAAAGGGGTGGAGAACCTCTGCCCTGGAAGATGTCTGCTGACTCCTTGGCCCCCTTCCTGTCCGTCTGGTAGGTGGGTGGCTGGCTGTTTCTGTGTTCCCAGCCCTCCGAATCCTCTCTGCAGCTGCCGTCAGCATGGCATCTGTCTACTTGCTTGTCCCTAGCCACGAGGGTGTCTCAGGATGAGCTAGAGCTCCTGAGATGCCCACAACGTGATGTGTATGTGGCGTGGAAGGATGAGCCAGGCTCGATGTGGCCGCTGCACCCGGCCTAGGGCCTGCTCTCATCTGCGACATCAGCTAAGACAGGTACACAGCCGACCACGAGGAGAACTAGCGCCTCGTGGCCCACATGGCTTGCACGGGCACACAGTGGGTTGAGTGTGTCCTTTGGATCGGCAGAGTTCAGCTGACTTGGATACTTGGCCAGGAGCTCAGGGTTCAGCAGTCACGACACATGCGTGTTGCAGAGTGGCTTCACACTGGAAAGATGGCAGAGCTAGCTGCCTGTAGTGGGTGCTCTGGGCCCAGGATGGGCATGGCCGGTTCCTTCAACCTGGTGACCATTTCTGATTTCTGTGGAGGTAGTATTTTGCTGAAAGATGGCCGGCTGGGCTGAGTGAGGTGGGCAATGGAATCAGAGCAGGTTTTTCTTTTGTGTAACAGCTTGCCTAACCCCCTACCTTCCCCGGGGTGTGGATGTCTGCCACTTTAAAACAGCTATGAGCATAGACTCTGAGAATTATTTTTGATAATTGCCTACATTTTCTCAGAGAAAAGAACCCTGGGATCCCAGGGATGATGACTGAGTAGAACGTTAAACAGTCCAGCAGCTCCATCCTGCTCCAGACTTCAGCCACCCCAGCCCCACAGAAGCGTCCAGATTCTGCCAGAGGGGCAGTGTTAGCCAGATTCCATTTTGTCTTCTCTCAGAGAGTGTCCATAGCAGCACAGCTGCCCATGCCAGAGCCAGCCCAGGTGGTGGCTCCCGATGCTTGGCCTCTCATTTAGAAACCTTGTTGGAACCTCAGACCTACTGTGAAGACAGCACTGCCAGCAGAGCATGCTGGGAAGTCCGAACCAAGAGACAGAAACCCCACGTACACAGAGAGATGGGACTGACGCACACGTGATCTCAAACCACAGGTAGGCACAGGTGCACACAGTTGTGAATGTACTCAGCTGGAACTCACGCTCAACACACTTGGATACACACACACATGACCTCATACAGGTGTGACTACACCACAGTATGGGAACTACACCCAGACACACAAATATATCTAAGATATACTTACACTAACCACATAGATTTGAATAGACACAGATTTGAACTTAACGCTCACAGAGAAGTGTGAATACACAGTACAGAATCACACACCCAGACACACTCAGAACAGACATGAACTTACACTCCAGAGACAGACTTGAATATACACAGTACGTGAATGAAAGTTCAAATACTCGAATCCACAAATGCACACTCAACAGGTGAACTTGACATACAGGTAAGCCAGAATTCACACTCAGACAACCGTGACTTCTCTGACCCAACTCTGGGCTCCTGGATTCAGCTGGGCTGTGTCTCATGCTCTCAGCACTTTTGAACTCAGATAATTGATCAAGGAACTTGCAGAAGGTCTCTGGTATGAGGGGTAGTTGGTCAAGCTTTGACTTCTCCCTACAGGGCCAAGTGCTGTCCGAGTCTGTTGCAGTTGCTATAGCAAAACTATCACATATGGTGCTTTAAAGAACAGATGCTTATTTCTCACAGTTCTAGGGGTCGAAAGATCTTGTGGCCAGTAAGGGGCAGTTTCCTGGTTCTTCCGTGGTGGTGGTGTCTCGTGGCCTTCTGTAAGGCCACTAATCCCATTCAGGAGGGCCCCATCCCTATGACTTCAACACCCCCCCAACGATACCACTTCGACATTTGGGAGCCAGCGTGTCGGCATTTAGTCTGCAGCACACTCCCATTCCAGTCCACTCAGAGACCACAAGCCTTCTGGTGGCCCAGGGCTGAGCACGCCATGCCTGCCATAACCTGTCACACACTGGCTTACTTGAGTAGCACTTCCTGTTCCGCTTTCTTTCTTCCCTATGCACCGCTGTACGTCCTTCCTGTGAGGTGTGGAGGGCAGAGGTCACATTTGACTGACCTCAGATCTCTAGCCTTAGCCCCACCCCGCGTACTGATGCAGCGCTGTCTCTACTTCAGCCCCACAGGTTTGTATTTAGCCGCGTCGGCGTGTGCACACTTGCTCGTTCTGCTAACTGCCTTAAATACATTTTCCTCTGGAAATGACGGAGCCCTTTGCGCTCTCAGCCCTGGGGCCTAGGGGATAAAAGGGATGATAGTAACCACTCCAAGTGAACTACACTTCCTTATTTGTCTGTTTCTTGCTTGCTTTGAGACAGGACCTCACTATGTAGTCCAGTCGTAAACTCATGGTCGTCCTCCTGCCTCAGCTTCCCAAGAACAGAACTTTTGATATCATTCATGTTATGGCTGGAGAGAAAGAAACCGAAGACTTTCTTGGCCAGTTCTCACCCTCGTTGTATGTGTGTGCACATACAAGCGTGCCACAGCGACCACAGAGGTCAGAGGACCTCAGGGGTCTACCCTTACCTCCTCCTGTTTGCTTGTTGCTTAGTGCGTGTGAGGCTGTCTTGCACGCAAGCTCCTGGAGATTGTCCACCTCCCATCTCTCCGCAGCAGCACTGGGATCACAGACGTGAGCCATTACGCCAGACTTTATGTGGGTCCTGGGATTTGAACTCAGGTCTTTGCACTTGTGTGGCAAGTACTTTAGTCACTGAGACGTCTCCTTGTTTTTTCATTAAAAAAACAATGCAAACAAATCCATGTTGGCCTGTACTAGTAATAAGGAAGGTGCTGGATAAACAAGGTGCCAGTGCTGGCCTTGCGGCTGTCTAGGAACTGGAGAGTCCTCTGTGGAGGTTTCCTTTCCTGTGAACTAACTTAGTTCACGGAGGGGTTTCTTTCCCCTTGTTGCTTGATTCCCTGAGAAATTGTGATTAATCAGGTATTTGGGAAGTGGCTGATCACGTGCAAGATGTTTTTGGAATTTCAAAAGTACATAAGATCCTTAACATCTTTGGAGGCTCGGAAGAAGGGCCAGAAGACTGGAAGGGCCAGAGCACAGGGCCGAACAGCGTCTGCTGGATGAGACAAGGACAAGACAGGCCCTCTGCATTCGTGGGCTCAAAACTGCTGTGGCTACCTGCATGAGACACAACAAGATCAAAGCAGTCAATATTCCAGCACGGAGTGGGAAGGGGTTCATAAGCCCCACGCCTAACCAAGGAGCTGAGGACAGCCAATGGGAAGGAAGAATCGGTTTTCCTAAGTGGTGGCTCCTGGTACAAGCTCCAGTAAGTGGCTCGACACCCAGAAGTCTATCGTCAACAAACTTTGAGTTGATGTGTTGTTAAATTAAAAGAGAGGAAAAGAGAAGAAAGAGGAACCAGGTTATGGGTGTATGGAGGTGCGTGGATCTGGGAGGAGTTCAGGAGGGGAGTTGGGGGTGAATATGATCAGAATACGTTGTTCTCAAGAAATTAGCAAAACGTGTTTATTAACAAGTCTTTTGAGAATGTGTTTTACACACGCACACACAAACACACAATTAAACAAGGATTCAGAAAATGACCTAAGACAGATTTGGGGAGAACAGATGCTAGTGAGACTGGCTTTCTCCAAGGCGGGAAGGGGAAGTCTGCAGACGGACACTTGGGAGAAGTTTCTGTTATTTCGGTTTCTTTAAAACGGAAAACGGCATTTGAATTAGGTTTGTGCCCCCACCCCAGCTGTGGTGTAGTTGTTTACAAGTTGGGTTTGGGGTGCTAGATGCAGGTGGCTATGATGTGGGTGGGTGCACCTGTAGCTTGTTTTTGGAATTGTGTGCCGTGTAGGTTTATGGGAACTTTTGGCTTAGGTTATAAAAAGTCTAAAGCCTTGAGTCAGGTGGGCGTTGGTTGGTGGTTCGTTGGTTGGATTGCTATCGTTAGTTAGTGTGATAATTCCTAAAAGAACAAAGGTTGGAGAGATTGAGTTTACAGACTGTGAGCCACGACGCTAGTCTGATTCCCCGTTAGCTCCTCCTCTCCAAGCTTAGGACAGCCTAAAAGAGGCTGTGAAGATGTCTACCTTTCTCTCATTCTGTATCAAGGCTGCTTGCAAAAGCGGTGAAGATCTCTTTCTACTTTTCCTTTCTCCTTCCCTAAAGTGAGGGTAAAAGATTGTAGTGTACTGCTACAGAAGTCAGGTTTGGAACCAAAAGGGGACATTTGTGGAGGCGGGAGGACAGATGGAGGTTCCGTCTATGTGTTTGCTTGTCCACTGTGGAGGGTGTAGAGAGCCTCTCTCATTTTAAGCTGGGTGGTGCATCCTGCTTTCACTGGCTACTGTGTCCAGCAGCCTTGGCCTTTTCTCTCCTGGCGCGTGAGCTGGCCTACTGCCAGACCCTGCTGTTCATCTCCCTGTCTCCGGGATCCCTAGGACACCCTAGCTACACTGCAGGGTAAGGAGGTATTGTTTGATTGAGTGACACCCATGGGTGGGCCTGCCTTTAGAGTGAGCAGAGGTGAAGAGGCAGAAGGCCGGCGTGGGGCAGGTGCTCACTGACCGCGAACTGGCTTTGCTGTCAGAACCCTCACAGGTATCACCTAGGTCACAGAGGTGTGGCTTCTGATGATGCACGGCTCATTTGGGAACCTGATATATTCCTGATGACTCTCAGGGGCCAGACACAGAGTGGCATATCATGGGAAGCCATAATAATTGGTGTGAATGAAGGTAACAGTGTGTGCCTGTCCTTATCAGTGGGGCTGGGAAAGCCCTGCCTTGAAGGCTTCTGTTGGATCCTGACTCTTCCCTGAGAGTAGCCAGGGGGAGGTACTCATCAGTGTCCCAGAGAGTTTGAATGAGCGGGACAGGCAGAAAGCATGAAGCCATGTTCCTGGAGGGTGCGGGTTGTCACCAAAGGTAGTAAGACATACCCTACAGGGTGCTGCACCCCATTAGCTTAGTCAGAAAGACAGCAAGGTGATGCTTCCACTGTCCAGTGCATTTCTGGGCAAATGGACCTGTCCCTGACACTATGCGCACTGTAGACACTGGTGACCCCCTACTTACTAAGTCGCTTGCCTGGCCTTTAGTGGCTGAGCAGAGCCTCACCTACAGGGAACTTACTACCCAGAGTCCTTGCTCATGCTGTCTGGACACCAACTGGGGAGGACTCCAAAGCCCTGCTCTGGCCCCTGGAAGCAGGAAGGCTGCCTGAGTAGGACTGTGGGACTGTTTTCAAGACACACTTGAAAACCACTGTGCTCTCAGTCGTAAGCTACTAGTTCTGACAAATTGTAAGGAGGGGGCAGAGCGACCATGGTCCCTTTCTTTCTTTGCTTGTTGAGAAATCATTTTTATTCTTGGCTCACAAGCAAGAATTGCAAAACTCCAATTCCTTCCATTGCTTGTTTCAGAAGAAAAGAATTAGCTAGGGCAGGTACCTTGTTAGGAACAGATTATACACAAAAGACAGGAACAAAGCTCCAAGATAAAAGGCCCTTCATGTCATTGAGACGCTTCAAGTTAGCCTCTGGGACAAGTGCCTCTTAGGTCATTTCAGACTGGGGCCCATTCTTGGGACCTCCATGGATTAAGAAGTAAAACAACACCCGTTGTCCCGGCTGCTGTGGCTGCCCTCGTGTCAACGTGGGTTAATTGAGACTTGTGCTCCTTCCCATTCAGAAACTTTGTTTGGGACAGAATGTGTGTGGCTGTAGCTTTTTAATGTGCAAACTAGATAAGAGCTGCAGGTGCTTGCCTTGCCTTCCCAGATAATCACACAGACAGACAGACAGACAGACACATGCTCACGTAGACAGACAGACACACACACACACAGACAGATGCACACTCACACAGACACACACACATACACATACATAGAAACACACACAGACACACACTCACACACACACACAAAGACACACATACACAGACACATATAGTCACACAGACACACATATAGACACACAGAAAGACACACTGACACACACACACAGACACAAAGAGAGAAACACACACAGACAGACATACAGACACACACATAGAGACACAAACATACACACAGACAACACATACATACACACACACAGACACACACACACACACACACACACTTCAGACAGCACTATTTTTTTTTTACAAGTTCTGCATTTCAGCAGGCATGAAATTCAACATATTTTTCAAAATATTGAACAAAAATTTACGCTGTGATTCCACTCCTAGGAGCATGCCCAGGAGAAAGCAAAGCGTATGTCCACACTGAAGCTCATACATGGGTGTGACTAACAGAGTCACAAAATGGAAACAACCCCGGTGTCCCTCAGCTGGTAGATGGTGTGTGTACACACAGCAGAACATCATGGGACCGCATAGCGGGAAGACGTTTTGTTCTCTGATGCTGGGACACAGAGGCACTGGCACACCATGTGCGGAGGGAAGTGAGCCCACCACTGTGTGATGCCGTGTGCCCGGAATGCCGAGGCTGGAGACCAGTGTGGCTCGGCGTTCCGAGGGAGTGGAATGTGCCTGCGGGTTGCAGGTTTCATCTCACGGTGATGTAAATACTGTGTATTTAGGATGTGGCTGGCGATGGTGCAAGACTTGGAGAATGTGCTAAAACCTGGACTCGTGATATGTCAAGAGAGCCGTTACGACAAGGGAGGAGTCCTCACGTGTAAGAAAAGGCAGTGCTTCCTTCCACTGGTCCAGACTACGACACCCACACCCGCGCAGGGCCACAGTCTGCCTGGAAGGTCCTTCCGGTCGCACTGCCCACCTTCGCCACGTAACAGCCGGTCCCTGGCCTGCCCTCACGAACACACGCGTCATCGATGTCCATTAACTAGCAAGATGCCAAACTGGACTCAGCGTTTATATCATTTGGACAAAAACCCTGCAATTTTCTTTTAAGGAGCGGAGGGAGAGTAGAAGCTGTGGCTCCCAACTCTGGAATGGGGGCTGGGAGCTGAAGGAAGAGAAGTATTTAGGGGTCTTGGGATTCTGGGGAAGGCCTGAGGTACCCGACACTGTGACAGCTTACAGAGGGACTCTATACACCGCTGCCACCGCTCAGCGGCTGTCATTCTAAGAACACAGAGTGACAGCATCAATCTTGGTGATATTCTGGAAGCCAGCGAGGAGGGGGATCTGTTGGGTGCTGTGATGACCCTGGCAGTAGCAATGGTGCTAGGCTCCTGGAGGATGCGGCTTTGTAAACAACACAAACAGCTATGCAGTTTGCAGTGAAAGATGCAATGTCCGCAGCAGCTGACTGGCCAGGCCCCTGCCTGCCGTGATAAGCAGATACACTGCACACTAGGACTACAGGCTGCCACTGGAGTAGGTAGGGCTTAGGGCACTGCACACTAGGACTACAGGCTGCCATTGGAGTAGGTAGGGCTTAGGGCACTGCACACTAGGACTACAGGCTGTCATTGGAGTAGGTAGGGCTTAGGGTACTGCACACTAGGACTACAGGCTGCCACTGGAGTAGGTAGGGCTTAGGGCACTGCACACTAGGACTACAGGCTGCCATTGGAGTAGGTAGGGCTTAGGGTACTGCACACTAGGACTACAGGCTGCCACTGGAGTAGGTAGGGCTTAGGGCACTGCACACTAAGACTACAGGCTGCCATTGGAGTAGGTAGGGCTTAGGGTACTGCACACTGGACTACAGGCTGCCATTGGAGTAGGTAGGGCTTAGGGTACAGAAAGAAGGCCAACAAAAGTATTGCTACGTTTCATCTCATACTGTGAGTCCCTCTCTGAGCTAGCCTTCCTTCTGGGGAGTGTAGCTGGGTGTCTGGCCACAACCACAGACTGTCCTTTATTGGACAGACAGGGCAGTATCCTAGAATGCCATCATCACCTAGAGAACACTCGCCTTGTACCAAGTTTTTGATATCCTAGACGTTTGCTTGTCCTGCTTGGTCTGCGCTGGTGGCTGGTTGGTTTAAGATGAGTGGGCCACATGGGGAGGTGGAGGCCATGTGCAGGCACTGAGACCCTCTGTCTCTGCTGTTGAGGTCTTTCGGAGCCCTTCTGCCTTCCCACCCTTTGGAAGGAGGAAGTACCCAGAAGTGTCTCACTTCAGAGTCTTCTTCTCTTTCTCCTTGTCTTGGGATTGGATAACTGCACAGTCCTCACGGGAGTGGTGATCTGCTCTGGTTGTCTACTAACCAGATACTCGTGGTGTGTAGAGGATGAAGGTGAGGGGTCTCTGCATAAGGGGTGCGGACATCCACTGGACCCCAGAGTTGCTGTAACTGCATCAACCTCTTCCATGAGGCTTACCCAGCCTGTAAGTCACACTCAGGGCAGGCAAGGCTTGCGGGCAGGGCTTCTCAAGCGGAAAATGAGTTACAAGACCATTGTAAGAATAATGGGAAGAACACTTATCAACATCCAAGGAGCCGCACACAAGATAGAATCTGCTCAAGACTTCAGAGGGTCATTCTGCTTCCAGGTGACAGAGGCAGGGATGCCCAGCACGGTCCCAGCTGAGCTGTGTGGCCACTGCTGCCTGCCATCTACTGCCCAGTTCTACTGTGCTCCTCCTCCGTAGCCTGCCCCAGCAGCGAGGATTCAGGCTGGACTAGAGTTCCCCGTGTAAGGGGCACGATGGCCGATGACCAGCGCCCCGCTGCAGTAATACAATGTCTAGACAACGATTAACGTTCATCTCCCCAAAGAATACACGGTGTCATTGGAAAGCCCTCCCTGCTGCACAGGCGCTAACAGCGTGTGCTTCCACATGAATCAATTCTCAGATCCGATCAGGGTCGGCTTGGAAGCAGCCGGGCTTCCGGACGGGCCCTTCTGACCCTTCTCTCTCTGTGTGCATCAGCACCCTGGGCTGTCAAACCAAGTATTCGTCTCTTGTCTTGCTCATTCTACAAACCCGTCTGGCACTGTGTTTGGGAATGCTGTGTGCTTGAGAAAGGCGCAGTGGGCTTGTTGGTCTCCCCGTTTCCTTTCTGCTTAACCCCAATCCTTGAGTGTAGAAAGTGAAGGTCTCAGCCACCAGGCAGTTGGCTTAGCCAGGTTGACTAGTGTACTGGGCCTTGTGGTACCTGATCCTTTCTCTTCTGAATCTTCTAATCCAAGTGGTTCTCAACCTTCCGAATGCTGCGACCCTTTTAATACAGTTCCTTGTGTCGTGGTGACCCCCAGCCACAAAATTATTTTCATTGCTACTTCATAACAGTAATTTTGCTACTGTTATAAATTGTAATGTAAATACCTGATCTGCAGATGGTCTTAGGCAGCCCCTGTGAAAGGGTCTTTCAACCCCCAAAGGGGTCGCAACCCACAGGTTGAGAACCACTGTTCTAATCCGTACCCGTGCCCACTCTACCGCTCTGTTGCCTGGCCTTTTTATCCCACCCAATCCTGGCTCTGTAGAAGATCTCTCTATGTAACTGCACATTGACCTTGAACTTTTGACCCTCTTGCCTTCATCGTACCAGTGTGAGGATTTCAGGGATGCACCACCACACCCAGTTTTATGTAGATCTTTGTGGGTGTCGGAAGCGTTCTACCTCAGCGAACCACGCCTCTGGCCTGTCACATGGTCCTGAGTGGTTCTCTGTGGACCACAGCCCAGCAGACAGAAACAGTTTCTTCTATCCCGGCGCTTCTACACGCTGGCGCTCCTGAAGTCTTTTCTGTGTAACTGAGAGCCGGCTCCCCTCGTAGGTCAGGCTGCCGAGCACGTACACCTTCACAGAGACACTTTGAGATGAAGGTGTTCTGGGGACAGGGCTCTTCCCTGGACAGCCCTATGCCTCCCACAGCAGAACGGCCAAGGAGGAAGCCAGGGGCCGAGGTCACAGTGCCTGTCATGCAGATGGAAACTCAAACCTACAGGCTTGAATGGGCGGGAAGAAATTCTCCAAAGGATTTCACTCCCGAAAGGTGTACAAGGAATTGCTATAAGTACGTGACTCACTTATGTGCTAAAGGACACGAAGTCTACTCGATGCGCATTAAATAATATGGAAAGCACATACAGTTGTCAGAGCAGACGTGACAAACTATTTGAAGCAGGACGGTATGTATAGAATGCTATTTGGGCCTTTGTAAGCGTGAGGCAGTCAGCCTGCGTCTTGCAGTGGCTATTGGAAGGACAACGATCTCCTGTGATCTGGGGCTCACTTTGCACTCTGCCGGGGCATCTTGTTTATTCTCAGGACTCTCTTCTTGGTCGGCCCCATGCTAGCTCTTCTATTTCAGGACATTTCTTCATTGTTCGAGTGGGCATCTCAGCCACTCTCCCCGTAGTGAGTCCTGGGCGTGCACAGTGCTCGAAGGCCCGGGCTGTAGTGACAGGGAGCGGCTCAAAGACTGACCCTGTCTTTGCTGCCTGGTCTCAAGGCCGGTTTTCTGGGTTGCTGTGGTTACTGGTCTCTGGTGAGTGTGCTGCAGAAGGATTATTGATGTGGCACGCAGCACCCAGTGCTTAGTGACAGCAGCGGTAATGTGTTTGCCTGCTGCCCGGGTGACGCTTCTCAGAGTCGTGGGCGCCATGTGGCTGCAGAGGCTGAGCAGCAGAGCCGTTCCTGTGCTTCCGCTGTGTCCTCCTCGGTGCTGGCCTCCGATGTCACTGTGGTGGCAAAGGTCGCCATGAAGTTTTCTAAGAAATTTACATAATTGTCCATTATCCGTGTCTCAGCCTTTCGATATTTGTCCGTCCTAACATCCCACAGTATATCTATTGACAGTCTCTGGCATAGGTGCACTCCGTCCTCTTTGAGACATTTTTTTGAGATTGTAAATAAAAGCCACAGCTCCAAGGGGCAGACAAGATGGAGCCCGTCAGAGCTGGAAGTCTCAGCAAAGTTATAATTACAGCAGAGTGGCGCAGGGTGAATTCCTTCCACCCGTAGATTTAATTGCCGTCAGCTGCAGAGGACAGGGTGCACTGACCAGAGACGTGGGGGTGGGGGGGGGCAAGCTGAGAATGCAGGCCCCAGGCGGTCTGCAGCCTTTGGGAGGGGTGGCAGGCCTGAGGATCTATGCCCTGGGTAGTCTGCAACTATGTATCTATTTATCCATGTGTCCCCAGCAGGGGGACAGAAGCCCCTGAAATTTGATAAGATTTTTACAGAGGGGACTAGATCCAATGATAACACTGGGAACCCTTCGTCTAGTCTCGGACACAAAAGGACATCGGGACAACTGAGAACCAGACGAGCAGCAATTAAAATTCAGAGAGGAATATGAGTTTTTAAAGCTGTAACTCGTTGGTTACCTGCCCAAGCCGCTTGCTCAGACTCATAGGCAGTGGGGGTGACTTGCACCCCTTCCGGGTGTACCTCCTCTTCCCAAGACTCTGCTTTGTACGAGCCACAGTGGGACACATGCAGGTTCCTTCTGGGCTCGCTGGTGGCCGAGTGGACAGGGAAGGGAGGCTGCCCAGCTAATTGCTCCTTCACAGGATGGAAATTCGCTCGCTGCTAATTCGAGACTCCAGCAATGATGATAATAGCGATGCTAATGACTGTGGGAACGGGGATTATAGGTAAGACGTGGTTATAATCAGGAAGCTGGTAATTACCTTGTAGCCACAACTGGGCTTTTGAATTTTATATTTCTTGCATTTTTTAGTTCTTAATTACAATAGTTCTATTAATGAGAGATGGCCTTCCAGAAGTAGATGGGGTTCACCGTGAGGGAAGGAGCGTGTGCACACACCCACCCCCTGCTCTTCCTCTGGCTGGGGAGAGACTAGAGGAAGTGAGTTGTTCCTTCCTGGATGAAGAGCAGCGGCACTAGGAAGCTCCTGGTGGCACATGAGGTGGCAGAGGGCTGTGGTTTCCACTTGTCCTGTGTACATCAGGAGCTCAAGGCTATTCTTCTTAACCAAAGCCAGCCGTCAGCAGGACACTGTGACAGGAGCAGTGCTGGAAAGCCCATGTCACCGACACAGGGAATTGAACACCTGAATTGAAACACCCCTCAGTTCACATGTACAATGGTAAACACGTCTAACGAAGAGCCCACGAGCACACACGGGCATGGACACCTGCACACACACGGCATGCTGAATGGCTGGGCTAGGACTCAGGCACATTTCTCTGCTTGCGTGTGCACTTGTCAAGTGTAGAGAAAGACCCACTGTTCTTGCAATGGGACATCCCATAAATTACCTTTCCCCTCAAGTCAAAGGCTGGTTAGTGTTGTGTCAGGTTGGACCCCACTCATTAGGCCCCCTTGCCCGCTGGCTTTAAGTTCTCCAAGTCTGCTTGGGCATCTTGGGATTCCTGATGACTCTGTTGGTTCACCTGAACTCGCAGGGACGTGAGGACTTCTGTGTTGGCTCTGCTACCCAGGGACAAGGGAGTATCGCTATGGTGAACGCCTTGACTGAAGTCAGCCAGGGGAAGAAAGGGTTTGTGTCATCCTAGAGCTCTAGCCCATCACCAGGGAGAGCCAAGGCAGGTACCTGGAGACGGGAACTGATGCAGAGGCTGTGGAGGGGTGCTGCGTATTGTCTCAGTCCCTATGGCTTTCTTGGCTTTTTCTGCCTGCTTTCTTATAGCACTCAGGATCCCTAGCCGAGGGGTAGCTCCACCCACAAGGGGCCAGGCCCGCCCGTATCAGTCACTAATTAGGAAAATGCACCACAGGCCTGCCTACAGACCAATCTAGTGGGGAGCATTTTATCAATTGATGTTCCATCTTCCAAAATGATTCTAGATTATGTCAAACTGACATAAAACTAGCCAGCAAGGAGGAGGACTCCTGCACAGAGAACACTTATAGTCTTAGTTTGAAGGGACTTTCAATTCCATGAGAAGATTTAGAGGTCAAGGGTCAGAGGATCTCAGATCAGAAAGTTCCTGTGGAGTTGGCAAAGGGCTGTCTCTCTGGCACGGCTTCTGATGTGGCAGCTATCTGCCTGTGATTCAGATCAACCCTCTGCTGCCCAGGGCACGGGAAGCTGCAACTATGGAGGGCTTGGCAGGAGAGTCTGTGTTACAAAGTAAGTTTGATTAACATCATACTGTTCTCAAGACTGCAGGAAGGGTCATATATGGAAGTGCTTAGGGGGTCTGTGTTGCCAAGTGCTGTGATCGAGATCACACCTGTCCCCCAGAGCCGTAGGAAGGCACTTGTATGGAGGTGCTGATGATTCTGTTTCCAAGCCAGCCAGGTCAAGACCACACCCATTCCCTCCTGTCCAGGCCACAGGAAAGTGCATGTGTGAGGAGCTGGGGGTAGTCGATATTACCAAAGAAGTCAGGTCAAGACCACACCTGCCATCCCCACCCTAGGCCTCCCAGGATGCTGGAAGGCGCATGTGCAGGATGCTGGGATAGCAGGAGAATCTGTGTTACCAAATGACAATCAACAGCACAAATGTTTCCTGTTTCTGGAACTGAAAAACCCACGATGCTCCCGTGAGGTCACACTGAACCGGATTGTCCCCAGATCTTCCACTACAGATGGTTATTATATCGCTCTTAAACAAGCCACAGAAGAGAAGGAGTAAGACCATGAGTGTCATTCACACACACACAAAAAAGTCATATGTTTCAGTAAAAGAAGATTAGGAAGACCAGCCCAGAGTAGGAACAAGTCCTCAGAGAAGGGTCCGGACCGCACACCGAAGCTACTGAGCAGTAAAGGGAGGAAAAGCGTTACAGTCTAGGTCGGGACTGGGTTAAACAGTGCCTGATGTAAGCACGGAAACTGGTTTCACGATGGCAGAAAATCACCCGCAGTGTTAGGGCTGTGGGAGCCAGTGCCTGGCTGCTGGCTGCGATGTGCTGGGCGAGCTGCTTCTGCAGGTCCGATGCAGGCGTGCAAAGCTCCAGAATGGCGCATCCCATCTGACAAAATATGACCAGGACTCTGGCTGATGGTTCAGTTAAAATCAGACTTGGCCACTTCTCCTGCAGAACTCATCCTGTGGTGTTCAGCTTCTCTGCCCTGTAGACACGGGTGGTCTGTGGGGAGTTTCCTCTCTGAAGGACTTGTGCGGGAATGAGCCCACGGCTCTACTAACTACCCTGGGAACTTCTGTATTTCGTGAACTGGGAAGGGGCAGAATGAGCCCATTAGAGGCAGAGGATGGTATGAACTGAGAGGCACCTGGAGCCTGACCTAGGCATGCAATTACTAGAGAGTCTGGTGATGCAGATGCCACTGGGAGCATGCAGAAAGCCCTGTTGTGCTCTTTTCAGACTGTAACACTTGAAGACAAGAGAGTGAATGCTACGAGATCTGTTGTCCCTCCAAGGGTTAGATCAGGTCAGAACCCATGCATTCCGGAAGCTTCAATTATACAAATAGCACTACCCTATGCAAATGACCGGTTATGTCTTATGGCCTCCGTTCTTTGTTCTATGTTGAAATCGAGGCTCGTAAATCAAAGTAAAAGAACTAGTTAGGTATCTAGCAATTGTACAGAACTCACAATACCTAGGACTTTTAAAAACTAAGATAGGGTAAATAGAATGTTTCATCTGACGGCTGTGTACAGTACCGTGTGACAGAGATGAATTCAGACTTGTAAAGTTTGTTTTGCAAAGCCCCAACTGATTTGGAAATGGAGGCTGGTCACTGTCGGCATGGTCCAGACATAGGTGGGGACAGCCCTCCATCAGCTTCAGAGTGGGCAGCTCAAACGGGATCACCAGGAGTAGCATGCTTAAGAGAGTCTCTTGAGCCTCAGTCCATCTTGTTTGGTCTTTTACTGGAGGCATACAAACCATATGATGCCCTGACCGCTGTCAGTAGGAGCTCCGTGCATCAGTGTCGAGTCTAGACTCACTGGCAGTGTGGGGGAAATACCCGATGACAGCTCTCCTGGCCTCTCTTCTGCCGGATCCTCAAAGAGCATCCCTTCTCCTTTAAGGTAAGAGATACATTTCTTTCTGTGATGGCCGGTATTGATTGTCAGCTTGACAGGCTCTAGAATCACCTAGGAAACAGGCCTCTGGGCATGTCTGTGAGTTTCTAGACTTGTCTAATTTAGAGGTGGGAAGGCCCATCTTCAATGACGGTGACACCGTTCCAGGGCTAATGTCCTGGGCTACATAAAAAGTAGAAAACAAGTTGAGTACCAGCATGCATCTCTCTCCCTGCTTTCTGACTGATTACAGCGTGACAGCTGCTTCATGCCCCTGTACTGTATCTTTTCCACTCTGATGGACTGTACCCTCAAGCTGAGAGCCAAAAAAGTACCCTTACTTCCTTCAGTCGTCCTTACCATGTATCTTATTACAGCAACAAGGAAATACGCTCTCTTTGCACTAGAGCTTACGTGTCAATGAAGAGCTGATCTTTTGGCAAATACTTAGTCATTTGACTATTACCCTACAGTGTGTACTTCCATGAACTGCATCTGAAAAACAACAGCACAGGCTCACACAGCTGGGCATGCCCATCTCCTCCCAGGCACCAACTGTGTGGACCACAGAGACGTCCATTTCCATCAACAAACCCAAGTCATACTTAATTATGGCTTACTTACTAACTTGGCGTTTACGTTTTTGGCTTGCGAAATGAGTCTTCTGTGTCAAGTAAAGATGGCCACGTATTATTTCGGTTCATGTTAGTGTTTATACAAGACTCTTCTGAGGTGAGTGGTGCAGCCCTCAGCATGCTGCCTCTGGGGTAAATCTTCTGAACTGTGCTATTCCACGGTCTTCATCTTTGTTAAAAAGGACTGTATTGGATGCTCTTCCTCTAAAGGAATTAGTATTTCTTGTTGAATGCTAATAAGACATACCATGTAGTTAATTGCTGTACCCCTTAATACCATTGCAGTAGAATGTTAATATCTATAATTTTTTCATATTAAGTCTTTTCTTGTTTCTTTTAGATCTTGAGCAGTCAAACACAATGTCCTATTACTTGTCCAAAAGAAAGAAAAAAACTAAAATTAGCATGCAAGGAGGTAGAGGGGGCTTGGTAGAGGGACAATGTCCCATGGAGCCTTTCCTGAGATCAGTGACAGCTTGGTTCCGGAGATGGGTAGCACAGACTTCCAGGAGGTTAGGGACCCCTCTGCGATGGGAGTTGGAGGCCTGGATCATGCCCACACGGGAGGCAGGATCACGGGAGGACGACAGCTATCCCGTCACGGGCACGGTGGTTCAGTCCGCTGATGTGAACCAGATCTGGCTCAAATCCTGGCTTTACCTGGGACAAAGGGCCCCTGGCATACCGCTTAGCCAGCTCATGTCTAAGTTGATTTGTGTGAGGACGTGGTTGCTCAGGGTTACTGAGAGAAAGGAGTGACCCAGATGAAGCCCAGATGAAAGGTAAGACTGATACCATGCAAGCAGCACTGCCACCATCACGACATTCTGGAAAAACTGTCATGAGACTGGAGAGAGACAGGATGTCCTAGCTAATCCCTGCTAAAGGTGTCGGTGTCCCCAGTGTCTTCCCGCTTCAGGTCTGCCCCGTCTGTGTGCATCCTCAGCATTTAAATCGTGGCAGGGCTGCGCAGGGCTTGGGGACGTCACCTCTGGTACACGCCCATCTCTCAGGAGTGAGCTTGGACCGCCAAGTCCGCGTCAGTGTGAGGTGAAGCGGACAGGTGAGGCTTCAGAGGAGGAATCTGGGTCTCACACAGCCAGCCCTTGTCAAATTTGAGGAAAATGTGAACCCTTAGAACTGTCAAGGGCTGGCTGCGGAGTGATTTATAACAAGAGCAGGTGCAACCCTCATTTTCCAAGTTATGCTTTCTTTCCTTCAGTGAAGATGTATCCACGGGGACAGACACTATAACGAAATGGTTGTCCGACAGCAGTGGCTCTCAGCCTTCCTGATGCCGTGACCTCTAACAGAGCTCCTAGTTGTGGTAACCCCAGGCATAACTCCGTAACCATGACTTCGCTACTGTTAGAAATTGTAATGTAAGTATCTGATATGCAGACGGTCTTAGGACACCCCTTTGGAAGGGTCTTTTGACCCCCCCAAAGGGGTCGAGACCCACAGGTTGAGAACCACTGTCCTCCAGGGTGGTGGCCTTATGAATCTGTAGCATCAAAACCACTCTTATCAGAGACACCATGGTACAACTTGGACCTAGACAAGAGCTTCCAGATCCTTCTATTCTCTCTGCAGTGAGCCCTGTGGGAAGGGCTAGTTGTTGGCTACTGCTCTGTCTTAGATACTCATACAGTGACAGGAGAGGCACTCGCCCATGGCTGTTCTCTGCGGGGCACCGACGTCTAGCCTGCCCACTGTTAATGTGTTTGGCAAGGTAACGTTCAAACGTATTTACATTCTGTACTTAATTAAAGATGCTCATCAGATCCATTTGGGCAACTTGATATTGAGAAGAACGGAGCAGATCTTTATGGGGATCGTCCTCTGCTGGAGGATGAAGTCACCATCATGGAATCTGGGGAGGAAACATTAACAGACCATCTGATGTTCTGCAAAGGGAGATTCGGGAAGGAATAAAAGAAGGCCTGGATTGTCACTGAAGCCCATCTAATTCTCAGGCTGTGCCCAGTCAGGCCACCCGTGAGCTGGGAGCCCATTAGGAGAGCTGGGCAGCGGCTTGTATTTATTAAATCTGGGAGAGGCCCATCAATCACGGGCATGGGCCTCAGTGTTTGCTGGGCTGGGGAGAGTCCCACATGTACCCTTTGAAGTGTCTTTTACTGAAGGTAACATCTGAAGACTGTAAACAACGAGTTCCTCTTTCTGATGGGTCCTTGCAGGGAATGCTGGGAGATGTAGAGCCAGGCAGAAAATGGACAGCGTCAGAGAAATACTTATGTTGGCAATTTGCACATTACTGCTCTCAGACTTAGTAACTAGATTCTTAGAACCGGGATTCTTTGTCTGGGAGGTCCTTGGGCAGTGAGGGCCACGTGGGCACATATGTACTTCAGTTATGGGTAGAGCAAAGACTTCCTGCGTGAGTGATCTCCCCGCTGCAGGAGGTCTCAGAGCTCAACCATCTCCAATAGCCTCCACGTGTAAATTTGGGATTTTAATAAAAAGGAGCATTTCCATTCAGAAAATGGACAGTGAGAATGAGGGATGGCTCCACGGGCAAAATGCCCGCTGCGTGAGTGTGAAGACCCTGGTTGGAATGCCCCAAGCCTACATAAAACTGGGCACAGTAGCACTGTCTGTTATCCCAGTGCTCCTACGAACAGAGGGAGGGGAGGCAGGGGAGCTGCTGGAAGCCTGTAGGCCAGCTAGCTGGCCCACTCAGCGGTGAGCAGCCAACGTGGAAGGTGAGGACGACCCCTGAAGTGGTCCACAGGCATCCACTTGTGACCTGACATGCGTGCACCACGCTCACACACACGAATGCAAGCACACACGTCATACATGCAAATACGCACAGACGAACATAAACACACACAAGAAAGAAAATTGCAGTGCCATAAGGTATTACGTTTTAATATCATTCATTTTAAGACCAGGTGTCTCCGAGTTTGTGCGTTTACTGCTTGTCTTCTTCATTTCTTTTTTAAAAATATGTATTTTTAAATGTATTTATTTTTATTGTATGTGCATTGGTGTTTTTCCTTCACGTATGTCTCTGTGAGGGTGTCGGATCCCCTAGAGTGGGAGTTACAGATAGTTGTAGCTGCCATATGAGTACTGGGAATCGAACCCACGTCCTTTGGAAGATTAGCCAGTGCTCTTAACCACGGAGCAATCTCTCCAGCCCTTTCTTTATTTTCTCATTCTTTCTTTTCTCATTTAAAACAGGGTCTCACATAGCCCAGGCTGGCCCTTGAACTTTGCGCCAGGTTGAAGGTGCTCTTCAACTCTGGATCCTCCTGCCTCCATTTCCAAGATGCTTGAGTGCAGGCATTTACCGCCACAGCCGGCTGAATTGATTGCTTTTTAAACTCTCAACAAAGAGTGTCATTGTCACGTCAGGAGTGTGATGTATCCTTGAGACATAATAACTGACATAAATCAACAGCGGGCTACAAGTATCAGAAACAAATCGGGGAATTCCAGACACTTGGTCAGTTGAGTTTGGAACGGAGATAGGTTCAGTTGCTGAAATCCGAGCCATGTCACACTTTTGACTTTGAAAACTTATTAGCTTTCCAATGGTGGATGAAATAAGACTTTGACTTCTAAATTGTGGTCTTAGATTTGATATTTTTCCTCTCTTTGCAAGCAAAGGAAGCAAGACTTGAGTGAAGACACACTCTATGAACAGTGGGGACCTTGAGGAGCCATCTACAGGTAAGGAGAAAACAGTCAATGCGAAGGTTTGTTCTAAAAAGAGTGCGTGACGTGGAGATGCTGACACTACAGGCCGGAGCCCGCGGGGTCCGCATCTGCATCTGGGCGTGTCCCTGCTAACCCTGTGTGTGGAGTGCCGAGAACTGGCGATTTCAGCAGTAGCTTCAGTAGCTCAACATCAGTGGCCACCGTAGGTCGGAAGGCTGGCTACAGACAGGCGCTGTGCCAGCATTGTTCCGACCCTCCATGGATAAGGAGGCAGGAATTCTAGCCCGGCTTTGGCAGTTGAAGACTCAAGGGTTGAGCCCTTTTGGCTACATAGCCATGTACTCTGACAGCCTGGTCACTGTTTCTTGTTGAGGGAAGGTCCCTGATGCTGTGTGTCTAGGACGCTACACTGTTTTTATTTTAATATCAATTAAATTAAAACATTTTGCATATGTACATACGTACATGGGTATTTATACATCCATACATAGGGCGTGTGTGTGTGTGCGTGTGTGGAAGCATGCCATGGTGCATGCATGTGTGGCGGTCGGGTGACGACCTTCAGGAGTAGGTTCTATCATGTTGATTCTGGAGAGTGAGCTCAGGTCATTAGGCTTGGCACAAAGCTCCCTGAACTGTTTAGCCGTCATGGCGGTTCACACACTGTTTGGAGTTGGAAACTGCATCAGACTTCCCAGGCTCCCAGGGGTCACACTCCACCTGTGCAGCAAATGAGTGTGCCAGAATGACAGAACGACACTCTCTAAGAATAGACACGCTCTTCCCAAGGGCCTGGCACCCAGGGGCGAGGGGCTCTTTGGAAAGGGGGCACTCTCTCTTGCTGCCCTCTGCTGGCTCAGGTCTGGATGACCTTGGCCCTTCACCAGTGACTCTCGGGCTTTGGGCTCATGACGCAGAAGCAGAATACAACCAGCATCTACATTGTAATGTAGCAAACAGAGCAGGGTGAAGTAAAGCACCGTGCAGTGTCCTGTGTGTGGCCAAGAGCTATATCTTACATACGGTTTTCACTCCCCCCCCCCCCCCCCCCCCCCCCCCCACAGCCAGCGTCACCCCAAATGCCCGGCTGGCCCGGACTTTGTCCTGCCCCTTTGGGTCTGCTCCTGGAGCATCCTGAAATCTCAATATCTTTCCCAGGATTTTTTTGTCAAGTGATTAGCCAGTTTTGTGACCCCCTTAACCACGTCGTCATCCTTCGGATGGCCTCTTCACGATGCCCAGCCCAGTGCCTGTGGCAGGACAGACACTCCATGTACACGTGTTCGCGTGGTTTTCTTGGAGATGAGTGGTACAGGGGATCTTGAGGGCAGAGTTGGCAAATGGGGTGCATTGCTGGCTGGACAGGGCTCTTGGCACCCTAGCAGCACTTCCTGTTGCTCTTGCAACCAGTGTGGGGATTTTCAGTCCACCAGGGTCGAGCGCCAGCTCCCTGGGCAGGCCAGGATGGAAGCTCTTGTTGGGGAGCCCTTGGCCCTCTCCAGAGGAGCTGGGTATGGATGGCCTCATGTAAATGGTCCAGCCTTAACTGCCTGCTTACTCAGGACCCTTCTGTTTATCTTACTGTTGAAGAACCCAGAGATAAACACTGTTTTAAGGAAGTCATGCTGATACACTGATGGCTATGTGTCAGAAGCATCAACCTCGCTTCTGGAGAATGGAGTCACATCCTAGTGAACTGCATAGTAGTTTGGGTCCTGGGAGGCGGGGCAGGACACAGGACACTGATATGCATGGTGCGGTGGTCTACGCGGGCTCTGGGAGTCTGCCCAGCTCCACTGGTGAGGACCTGGTATGGAGGTCTCTGCGGAGATGGCCACTGTGATGGCTGACGTGCTGGGGCTACTCTCGGAGGGAGTCCGACTTTCACATAACGACTGTTCTTTCATGCTGATCTCATGATGGAAATGCTGAAAATGGCCAGGGAATTTTCAGCTAAGTGAGACAAACTACCTCACATTCGGCTGCAGCAAGAGCATTTGGAGGTGGACAATTACCACATTCTGTCATTTAGGTAGCCTCTCCGTCAGTGGCTACAGATTTGAGCGATGGCCAATGGAGTCATCTTTTTGTTTGTTTAAATCTTCATTGCCCCAAATATATATTAGATGGCTCTTCATGAGAAGTTGAGGTTAAAACCCAGGTCCTTGTTCCAGTGAAATATAAAGAATCTTGTTCAGACAATAAAGTAAACCCTGCTGACGCAGCCTTGTCTCGGTACAGCCCAGCTCCATCCTCATTACAGAAGACAAGACACCTCGATTCTTGCTTTGGAACGGAAACGCAGGGGCATCAGCTTAAGAGAAGCCGTCTATCTGCCTGTGTGACTGTGGGACCATGTCTGTGCAACGGAATATTGGGTTCCAAAAGCAAATTTTACTGCCAATTACAAGACTTCAGAACACCTGAAAATCTTGGCATTAAGCAGTTTGTTGGGAAACATGGTGGGGGGATTCTGGTGAAATTATGAGCTATAATAAAGGAAGGGAGAAAGGAAATATGCCTTTGAGGTTATTTAAAGCCTCTTTCAAGTGCAAGTCAGTAGGTATGAACCACCTCTCTCTCTCTCTCTCTCCCCTCTTTCTTCACCCTCTCTGCAGGGAGACAAGGGCAGTTGGAGTCTGCAGTGTTTCTCTCATTTTTGTGGCTTGTTAGGACCGCATGGAGGGGATGGGGTAGGAGTGGGTATCAAGGATGCCACCACCTGGTACCCTCCTTCCTCCATTTCTGAAGGAAGCTTCATCTTTGCTCTGGCAGTCTTGTATAATAAAGGTCATAGTAAGCATGTACAGAATATGAACACCTTTGTACACCAATGCTTTCTTATTTGTTGTTGATCGGGGTGGTTCTGATTTCCAATGTCATAGCAGACACTGAGTTAGGGAACCTTAAGTCTGTAGATTCAGCTCAGGTTCCTACAGGTCTCTAGTCACATGGTGTCGCCAGGCAGTCAACCCAGGGCCACCTTTGCCGGGTATTTCCGTTTAAAGGTATCTTACTCAATGCGATGTGGATTATCGGCACCCCAACGCAAAACCCACACCAATGGTCTAATGAAGTCTGTGAGGCGCGTCGAGGCCTCACAGTGCTGAGGATGCGAGATGGTGCTCGAGTTCCGTGCTTGGGGCCATTTAGAACATCAAAATCACCAACGAGAAGCAGACAAATGTGGCCCTAGGTACACAATACGTGTTCATAGTCTGGCCGCTGGAGCATGTGAGCAGGGAGAGCGCGGGGAAGGAGAGGCAAGCTGCTATGTCGCTGTTGTTCTGTGTGAGCGCCAGGCGACTGCCAAAGGGCAGGGAGTATTGGCTGTGGGGTCACAAAGTTTAAACGTGTTTACAAGTAAGTTGCACGGAGGTGAATTTTCAGCTACAGAATGAGTACTAATGAGGGCTGGGCGCAGGAAGTCCCTCAAAGTAGGCGAGATCAAATAGTCCTAGCTTGCCGGGAGGAGGAGGGTGAACTGGGAACACACGGAAAGGTATCACCTTTCTGTGCTGTCTCTGGGTGCCCAGGGTGTCATTTCCGTCCACGCAGTCCTCTTCTCTTAACCAGCCTTCCCATGTCTACCCTCTGCACTGGAGGCAGCCCCGTGCCCTTATTTCTGTTCTGGCTGAGTCTTGGTAGACACTTGCTGATGCTCTCCCGGGAGCATTGGCTCCTGGGGCTGAGGAGATGGCTGCCTTGCAAGTGTCAGGACCCGAGTTTGAACTCCAGGATGCACATTAAAAAGAAAGGGCTAGAAAATATCCTGTGCTAGGCTTCCCTGGATGACGGCTGCCCGACCACAAAACAGCACACGGTACGGGCAGCTGGGTGGCTCTCTGCTGAGATCCTAATTCAAGTTTTAATGACCGTAGTGTGTAACCTTTACCAAGTGATTTCCCGGCCACAGTTCATCTGGAAGATGCAAGGAATGGTTAGGTGATTTCTAGGATTAGCTGAGAAAGAAACACAGATATTAGGCCCCAGACAGCTCCTAAACAGTGGCAGTCTGCGCTCTTGAGCAGGATTGTGATAAAGGAGAAGGCAGCAGGCGACAGAGACAGACAGACTGGGGATATGTGAGTATGTTGTTCTCCAGCTCGTTTGCCCATTGCTTTTCTGTTCTTTCTAGATGTGTCAATGTTTTAAACCTCTTTCTATAAAATCCAATGTTTAGAAAAATTCTATTTATTGTAGAAGTTACCTCCATTTAAGTGGTTGAAAACATTGTTCATCATTACATAGTTGTCAGATAATTGAAGAATACATAATTAAATTTAGTGACTTTATTAGTCAGTGCCATGTTAATTCCACTGTAATTAAAAAAAAATCTTGTGTCTACTATAAAAAATACAATATTGGCTGTATTCGGTTGAATAAAGAATTTTTATGTTAAAAAAAAAAATCCAAGCATGGTAAAATTCCCTATAATTCCAGTTCTGAGAGGGTAGAGACAGAGAGTCCCTGAGGCTTCCTCGTCAGACAGCCTAATTTAACTTGTCGACTTCTAGGACAGAGAGAGCCCCGCCAAGACACAAAAACATAAACAACAAAATATCATAACAAACACGCCCACTCATGCACAAACGCCTCCAAAATCAGGGTCGATGGTGCGTGAGGAACAACACCCTAGGTCTTCCTCCGTGCCTGCATCTTCTGTTCTCCCCGCCCCCATCCCGCAGGATGGATCCCTGTCTCTGATCTGCATCCCTTTAAACATTGTCAATTTCCATTTCCTCAGTTGAGGACTAAGTGCGCCACCCCGTCTGTGGTCCTGCGGATCTCGTGGCAGGTGAGGGGCAGGTACGGAAGGAAGCAGGCTCACGGCTGGAGCACAGGGGTCCCCACTCGTGACAGGATGATTTTTTCTGTTGGTTTGTTAATATTGCGTTGTTCCTGGCATGCGCATCAATCCCTACGAAAATGGGTCTAAAATAGGGACTATGCCTCGGCCTCCTTGGCAGCCGGCGTGTTACTTTTGAGAGTCTGTCTCTGTGGCACTGAGTGGAGCCATTTCCATTTTACCCACATTCAATCAAGGGTTTGTCTTTCGTATCCCTGGGCAATTGCATAACTCTAATATTGACCTTAACTGAAGTCCTTTGTTTTGTACCCTAACAGCCCGAAGCATTAAAAATGCGTGTTTACTTAATTTGTCCTGGCATGCAGTGTAATTACAAGCAGTTTGTTTTCTCTGTTGTAAAATATGGTCTGGAGAAGGAATAAAGTAATGTGGAAAATTAACATTGTGATGTACTGTATAGCGGAATAACACTAAAAACACTCAGCCGGGCTGGCTCTGGAGCCCCTATTTGTGCTGTGTACAAGAGCAATAAAGAACTAAATGCCTCTTCCTGAACTATATTTGCATGATTTTCGACTGCGGTAAAATTAGTCTGATCTGCCTCTCAGAATAAACAACACGACAACAAAATCAAAGACCCCACAGCGTGGATGGTACTCTTGTGGCTTTGAACTCGAGTTTCTGTGTCTGGGCTATCCCAACACGTCCTCGTAATGGAGTAGACAGGAGGGCAGCCATCCTTGGCTGAGTTCCAAGGTTCTGCTGTGGCACCTGTGTATCTGTGCTTGGTTCCCTGGGCGGGGGGGGGGGGGGGGGAGGGAGCTGGAGCATGCTGGGAATTGGGATGGGGAGACTGGGTGCTGCTGCCTGGCGATGGTGAGTGGGAAGGTCTTGCCAGTGTGGCAGAATCCTCGCTCTTCTTCCTCCTTCCCGCTGGTAACCATTCCGGGCACTCATCATGAAGAATGCTGTATAAATAATAAATTACCCTGTATCATTTACCTAAAGCTGAGATCACAGAAAGAAATGTAATGAGTCTCTTAAAATAAAGGTGACAAATTCACCATCTGCTGTGGGTCACGGTAAGACATTAACTGGGGACACAGAGCTTTGTGCAAGGCTCTTCCTCCAGTCTGCTCCCTCTGGTGTTAAACAGTTCAGGGAACAGAATACCTTGCGAGCTAGGGCTGAGCCAGTATCTCTGTCCTTCACAACCTTCCTGAAAGTGGTCTTTTTCCAGTATTCCTTTCCTTTCCTTTCCTTCCCTTTCCTTCCCTTTCCTTTCCTTTCCTTTCCTTTCCTTTCCTTTCCTTTCCTTTCCTTTCCTTTCCTTTCCTTTCCTTTCCTTTCCTTTCCTTTCCTTTCCTTCCCTTCCCTTCCCTTCCCTTCCCTTCCCTTCCCTTCCCTTCCCTTCCCTTCCCTTCCCTTCCCTTCCCTTTCCTTTCCTTTCCTTTCCTTTCCTTTCCTTTCCTTTCCTTTCCTTTCCTTTCTTTCCTCTCCTCTTCTCTCTTCTCCTCTCTTCTCTTCTCCTCTCCTCTCCTCTCTTCTCCTCTCCTCTTCTTTCTTAAAAAAAAAAAAACCCAAACAAAACAAACAACAAAAACAAAAAACAATGTCTTAGCCTGTGGTCCAGGTTAGCTTGGATCTCCTTGTGTAGCTTGGCTTGCCTTGAGATCTCTTACCTCACCTTACCAAGTGCTGGTATTTCAGGTATATGTCACCAGGCTAGGTTGTAGTGTAGCTTTTAAATGACTTTGGGAGGCCTTAGAGGCCTTTATCTCTTTATTTTGCTAGGACAGCAGGTGACAAGTCTCCCAAACATCTTGACTCTTGTGGTCCTTTTGTGCTGGAAGTTCCCAGAGGGGAGGACTTCTTTGTTCCCAGAAGAAGACATGCCCCCCCTCCCTGGGTGTGGCCATGGAGCATGGCTCTGTCTAGCCTGACTATGGACTCACCTCCAGTGCCCACAGAGGTGTGTAGGCTGGCTGTGAGGAATAGGGGACTTCTTATCATCAGCCCAGGGGTGAACATCCTCCAATACTGGAGCTGGCCATAGATTATTGGAGGAGGTTGGACCTTCAAGTACCTTAATAATTCCCCCTGTAATTTACGACCTTTAAGAAAGAGAATCAATAGCATTAAACACTGCCCCAGCCAGCGGCAGTTCACAGTGAGAAAAAAACTTCTTGTCTTTGTCTTTGTTGTGTTTGTTTTCTGACTGTTTATCTGCAATAACCCTGATTCTGGAGACATCACCCCCTCTACACAGACACGCCCTTTCAGCCCCAGAGCTCAGTGACCTCTGCTGTTCCACTGGGATCCGATTCCTCTGGGAGCCGGGTGTGAGCGTCTGGACCGCAGTTCCTGCACCCGATGCCGGCTTCAGCCCTGGATGATGGCAGCTCAGGTGCCAGCACCACACTGCCGTCTACACCATAACATGACATTTCATTAATGTAAAATAAGACAGGAAAATGGAGTTGGGGAAGGAAGATGGTGGCCATCTTACTGCATTTTATTTACCTCATAGCCCTTCTTGAAAGCACAAGAAAATGAAAGAATTGATCTATTTTCCCTCTGACCTAACTCCATCATTTGCCCATATACTGAGTCCCTTGATTTTGGAGTCACGGCCAGGGTGTCTGTGTATTGTGTGGTGAAGTTGTCCCTAGGAAACCTGCAAGCCTATGATGCTGACGATCAGGGCCAGATGGTGCCTAGCAGCTGAGTTCTCAGGCAGTGATTGGGTCTGGGTTCAGTTACATCATCTGTGTCCTGTTGAAGTTCACCTTGATCCAAGATCTCATTTCACTAAGATGTGGTACCAAGTACAGAGAATCACAAAGGTTCTGTCCTGCTCATCAGAGGACCACGGGGGGGTTTTCCTGGCCTGTGGGGCCGCTGAGTGGCTCCTACTTTGTCTGGCTGCTTCTCATGCCTATACGTGCTTTGAGATGAGAGAAGGCAGCCACCTTGACACAGCATTTGGGGTGATGCTGATGGATGGGGTGTATGTTAGTATGGTGTATGTTGGCAGGTCTTTCTTTTTGCCCCTGTGACAGCCTGGCACCTGAGGTAGTAGCCATGAAGTCCACAGAGGTGGGTACGATGAAGGAAACACCTGTGGCCTCCCCTCAAAAAGTCTGAGGGGAGGTCTGAGAAGAAAATCACCAAGTGTCTGAGGCTCAAGCTGCCATGCCAGAACCTGGTTGGACCTTTGTCCAGGTGTGCTGTGGGGAGCGGGGAGTCTCTGGGAAGGCATTTTCAGCTGATGCAGATCATGCTTTGTCAACAGTCACAAAGAACATCTTTGGCAACACTGAACCAGAGCAGGCAGGGCAGTGTCCTCTTAGAGGAGTCTGGAGGGCATTCCGCGGACAGCAGCTTCAGGCTAGCGTCCGGCTCAATGCCATGGAATGGACTGTACCATCCCAGGGATGACCTGTTCTGAGGGTGTCTGCCAGGTCTGAACTGGGCTTGTGGTGCTCCCTGGCTCGGAGTTCTGGTCTGCCTCTGCCTGGGCAGGTCTAGTGCGGGGGGGAGTGGAGCAGAATCAGCTCTGTAGGACTTTGGGGTGCCTGTGTGTCTTGTGCTTCCACCCCGTGTGTGCCTTTTTCTTTTCTTTTCTTTTTTTAATATTTAGTTTTAATTGTGTGTATGTGTGTGTATCTGTGTGGAATGTGCAGGTGAGTGTGTCCATGGAAGCCAGAGAGAGTGTTAGCTCCCCCGCTGCTGGAGTGGCATTTGTAAGCTTCCCAGTGTGGGTGCTGGGAACCGGGCTCAGGTCCTATGCAAGAACAGCAAGTGTGCTCGATGTGGAGCCAGCTCTTCAGCCTGCTTTCTTCTGTTTTCTTTTCTAATTTAGTTTGCATTTGATCTTTGGTTTACTTTCCATTTCATGAAGGAAGTGGGACTTGGGTGAAACCCTCCTCAGTGCTCACCAGGGACTCCTGCTGGCAGTGTGATGGTGCATCCTGCTTTTCTCCTGTAGCATGTGGGCTGTCTGTTCTTGGGCAGAGGCCTCTGGGCTGGGAAAGGCCAAAGCCCCGCATTAGTGCCTGGAGACGCATCGAGGTCACGGCAAGGGGAGCAGGGCGGCTCAGCTGGGAGGGTAGACACCAACGCCGCTCATTTCCACACACCGTCTGCTTACAATTATGAAAACCTTTTGAGCGGATGAAAAACGTTTTCTGAATCTCTTCAGCAAATGTAGTGTTGTGTTCACATAACTCGTTCACTGTGAGAATCTAATCACAGGGTACAGTGGGAGTGGGTTTCTTTTTTAAACATCCCATGTAATTTTCCCTTGCACGTACATCACATCGTAAATGACAGGTAGTGTTCATAAAAGAACCCGGGGGCCTCATGTGTCCTAGACAGAACACGAAGGCCTGTAAAATACTGAGGGGCGCTTCCAGCTCAGCGACAACATGGAGATTCGTGTGACAGAGGTGGGCATCGTTAATTACGTTTCACATCCCGTTCATATAAATATTTCAGGACTCTCCATGTTGGCACAGCGTGATGTCAGGTGCCTGAAGAGGATTGCCGTCTTTTATAATCTTCAATAAACTTCCTGGGAGAAGAACTCTTTGGAAGTGATTCCCCAGCCCCCCATCCTCCTAACTAGGGCATTTCACTTTAAAATCATCTCTTGGACCAGCGAGGTAGCTCAGCAGGCAGCGGTGCTTGCCCCCACCCCAGGGACCTGATTCTAACCCTGGTTAGAGCGAGGTGAGTCCTGCAGGTGTGTCCTGACCTCCACAGGTGCCCTGTGAGCTGAATAGAAACTTCTCAAAAGAAAAACACAAATGACCAAAAAGTACTTAAAAAATATTCAACATTCTTGGCCATTCGGGAAATGTGGATTAGAAGTAAACGGGGCACAAGGGCCCCTTTCCTCCTCCCCTCTGAGCCCTTCTCCACCCCGTTGTGACACCCACGACCCACAGAACCACTCTCTGCCAAGGAAATCTGCCTAGTGGTCCCTTACCCCTGGGACCATGAGATGGGGTCAACCCTCCTGAAATCAGTACCTCTGGAGTCTGTGTGAGTAGGGCTTCTAGAACCATCTATGTGGACATTCAGGAGCCGAGAGAGCCAAGAGAGCTCCCATGAGCATCCACCTACCATCCAGGACCCTGATATGAGCTTTTTATCCACAAAGACTGCAGTGACACCTGTTACCTCCATTTCCAACCCTCACGATTGTGTAAGCTTCGTGTTTTATTTAGTGTATTATTATTATTATTTTTTGCCTACAACCTAGTTGTTGGGGAAGTTTATTTTTAGTTATGTTTGAAATTGTTTTATGCACTGTTGGGTGAGGGGCTATCCTGACCTAGGTCTTATCTTATCCTAGGTCTTAGCGTTTTGTATTGTCTGCAGGTGTTGGATTTCTGTGGAGGTTGTTTAATTGCTAATGATCTGCATGTGCTATCAGTAGAACACCTGAGGAGTTCTGAAAGAATAAAAACACCTGAGCTCAGATGCTCAGGATTCCACTGTTGAGAATGGTGCTTGCCATGATGGTGGTTCCTTCTGCTGAGGTCCGGAAGAGTTTGGGTCTATGACAATGCCTCCTTGTCTTCTTTGCTGAGCCAGCACAGCAGCATACTACAACACCCAGTTCTGAGGGGCAGGATGTTCAACCATTCTGAATGAAATAGAGGCATCCACCTCCCTCCCTGTGTTTGTGCATCTTAGCAACAGTGACCTCACAGGGCTGTCTTTTAAATGATACGACTTCTGCTTGGAAATATGCTCCATGCAACTTAGCATGGAGGGACGGGACTTAGTCTTACATTCCCACATCTCTTCTGGAGACGTCATTCTTGAAATACTTTTTACCATGACTCATTTGCTCACTGGTGAGGATGGCCATGTCCTACAGCAGATGTGACCAGTATTTCTGTGCTGACTCCACGTCTCTGTTAACATGGAGACCAGAGACCAGAAGCTCCAGCTGAGACTTGCATAGTCGTCCTATCAGGAGTCAGCTGTGCCTTCCTTCCCCGTCCTGTGGCTACAAAGACGTCCTCCCTCCAGGGTCGGCACAGTAACGGTGTTTCCTGGGATTGTACAGAGGATGCTTCGAGAAAGTTAACAGAACTTTAGCATGCACTTCAGAGACTGTTTAAAAATTTTGAAATGATCTTAGATTTCTAGAAATGTTGCAAAAATGGAGCAGAGAAATCTCCTGCTTGTCCTGATGTTAGCACCTCACACAACATGGAACAACTGCAAAATGGAAATTAACATTGGCATAATGTTGTCGATAGTTGGGAGGCTTCATGGCTTTCTCACAGTTTTCCCAATAATGCCCTCTCCATCTCAGGATCCCGCAGAGACATCGGGTCTCCTGTCATGTCTGCATGCCACATCTCTTTAGCTTCCTGGCTTCTGGCAGCTTCTCAGTATTTCTGCATTTCAGGACCTTGACATTGCTGAAGGGCACTGGCAAGTTACTTTGTGGAAGACCCCTGCTTTGCTTCTTTCTGGTGTTTCTCTCTAATTAGAGTGAATTGTGTGTTTTTAGTAAGAACACCAAAGAACCAAGGAGAGTTTTTACTGTGATGCAGCACAAGGAATATGGTAACAGGGCTTGGGTGTGTCTCATGGCTGGTGACTTGGTTTAGCCTCCTGACCGTGGTTGTCTTTCTCTTGGTGATGGACGTGTCTTAGGGTTGGGGGTACTCGCTCCTACTTGCACGTGCACGTACACTATTGTTTAGCATCTCACGGAGGCTGTGTGTCCTCCGCAGTCCTGGCTGTGGGCTGGGTGCCCTTAACAATCACAGGGTATTCTTGACTTGTCATTTCTCTCAATCGTCCCATTTTTGTTAGCTGGAACTTTTCTAAAAGGAATTCCTTTCCCTTCTTCCCATTGTTTTAATTTATTTAATTCCACGCTGGAGTTTCAAACTTTAGGTCAAGCCCAGTGTGCATTACAGAGGTCCGTGTGAAGCTGGACTGGGAAGTCACGGAAGCCAGATCTCTGCGCTGGTGTGCATTTGGACAGCTGTCAGTCCCTCTCCCGTTCCTCTCTCCTGTCGTCTGTGTCGTTGCTCAGCCATGTGCTCGCACTTGCACTCAGTGATGAGGAGATGAACGCCCCCTCAGCTGGGTTGTGTAGAAATTGTGTCCCCCTCAAGACCCCAAGGGCGGCAAGACAGCTCAGGAGTAAAACTGCTGTCCCGCACAAGCCCGATAACTTGAGGTCAATCCCTGGAACCCATGTTGGAAGGAAAGAAACAACTTCACAAAGTTGTCTTCTGAGCTACCCCCCACCCCTTATAATAATAAAATAAAAAAATAGCACCATCCTGGTATTCAGAATCAGGCATCATTCTAAATTCTTTTAAATAATCACGCAGATTGTCAGTATAAGTTTATGCTTAAAAAGTTTTTTAAGAAGACCTATTTATTTTATTTTATGTGTATGGGTATTTTGCCTGTGTGTATGTCTATGCATCACGTGCGTGCAGGGTTCACAGAGGCCAGAAGAGGGCATCAGATCTCCTGTAACTGAAGCTTCAGACAGTTGTGAGTCGCAACACACATTTAAATAGAGATAACAAGCCAGCAAGATGGTTCAGTGGGCAAAAGAGCTTGCCACTCAAGTCTGATTACTCAAGTTTGATGCCCGGAACCCTCAGTGGAAGGAGAGGGCTGACTTTTGCACCAGTTCTAGCCTGCCATGGCACATGGAACACAGACACAACACTCACACATACGTCACACATGTGCCTGCTAACATACACAAGCAACAAAAGATGAAACAAAATTAAGAAATACAGATAATAAAGGTCATTCAATGCAGGCATGAAATCAGAACTGCACAGGATGCCCAAGGCAGAAGGATGAGAAACTCGAGGCCATCCTGGACTACAGAGCAAGTTCAAGGGCAGAACGAGCAACTCAGTGAGATCTTGTCTCAAAAAAAAGTGTGAATAGAGGTCTAGGTGGGGGGAGAGCAATTGCCTAGTGTGCCTGAGGCCCAGGTCCACTCACAGTGACACACACACACACACACACACACACACACACACACACGCATACGCACAGAGAGAGAAGGAGGGGGGGAGAGAATGGAATTATTCATGACAGGAGGAGCAGAAGTTTGTAGCCCAGCCTCCCGGAGGCTGCTTTGCCCACTCTGCAGCTCTCTAGACACACGACGCGTAGATATTAAAGAACCTCTCTGCAAGGTTGGTGGCTTGGATGTGTGCTCTCGTGCATATAAACGTTTTATTGCCCTTTAGCAGCTGGCGTTAGCCAAGACACCAAGATATTTCTTCCTCAGCTCTAAATCAGTTGTTTTATAGAGCACAGAGAATTTTTATTATAACATAATTCTCTACATAAAATATCACATTAGAAGAAGATAAAGTTTCGTACTGTCATTCTCCATTAATTTGACCGAAAACAATTTGCAACAAATCTAACCAATCAGAATTCATTGTTATGAAGCCAAGATCTGAAATCAAGTACCAAGGACAGTAAGGAAGTCTTCAGTCACCGAACCTTGGAGCCACGGTGGGACATTGAGGTCACTCGGTTGAAACAATCATTTCCACTGTGCACAAGACAGACAATCGTCTACAGCACGTTTCCCCCATGTGATGTCAGTCAGAAGTCATGTAGGATGTGCGCAGACCCAACTTTGGGACACATACCCTGCTGAGAATGTCTGCTGCTGAGTCTCCTCCAACACTCCACTCTACTCACAGGCTGGGACTGGAGATAGGCAGCTCCCAGGCTTGCTGGCCAGCCGGTCTTAGCCTGTATGGCGACTTCCAGGAAGTGAGAGGCCCTGTCTCAAAAAGTGCAAGGTGTTTATGGAAAGACAGTTGAGGCCTGGGCCATCATCCCTGTGGGACCGCCATGGGGCTGAGGAGCAGGCTGAAGCAGCTGGGAAGCGCCTTGCCCTCCCAGAATGTGAGAGCGTTGGTGCTCAGCTACTCCTTGCTTTTGGCTCTGGCCAGATCCTAGCTAAATATTAAATATTGCCTGTTTCACAGAAGCAAAAGGAAAGTAACTTGGTAGGTGTTTGTCTGCCCTGTGGCTGACAGGCTATCTCCCTCTTTGTCTCTGTGAGACCATGCCTTGTGGAGAGGTGACCTTAGGTAGGTGCCTAGCACCAAATGCAAATAAGACTCCCCACCCTGAGCAACCAGAACCTTCCCTCATTGGGGAATATATAGGTAGCAGAGATCCGGAATTAAACTGAGTACTGCTTCCATCAGGAGACTCCCGGGACTGATTCATTGCATTTCATTTGTATGTTCTCAGTGCGGGGATCAGAGTCTATGATCAGTCCCAGAAACCCATGTCCCCTTCTTCCTGCACTTCCCCACCGCTCCCCCCAGAATGGGTTTTCTGCATCTGGCCATGGCAGGGAATTGGGCCAAAACCCAGTGGCTGTGGGCTGGGATGGAGAGGAGACAGTGTGGGACACCATACCAACACACCCCCACTTACCCACCCACATGCACCTGTACACATGAACATGTACATCCATCACACACACACACAAACACACACACACACACACACACACACACACACATGCGTGCACTTGAACACGTTAGTAGTTAGTTAGTAGTTAATGGTAGAAAGGCTAGAATGGAATTCTTGTGCAGTTTTTTGCTTTCTGTACCATGTTCCCTTCCTGATGTCACATTGTATACAAGTAGCAGATAGTAAATGCAATCGAGTTTTCTCGCCACCAGTCAGGCAGCACATTTTTACGGCACCCTTGGGTGCTGACTTGTTGGATGAGCCGAGCTGCTCACTTGTTTGACTGTGCAGCTGAATTGGAACCAATGCTCACCCCGTTTCATAAAGCCTTTTCTTCTATAGTCCCAAACCTTTGATTCCTGTGTCATTGTGGGTCCCTTTCCACACCCACAGAAGTCTGCTTGTGTCTGGCTTGGCAGATACGGTTCCCAAAGGCAGGACTTACTTCCTGTTCTTCCTCTATGCCTCTTACATTAGTATGGGAGGAGTCTGGAGTTCTTCTGGCACTGGTTAGAAGATGGGTGCCCTGAGAAGTTCGCAGGCACGGTGTTCCGTGCTGAGCTGGAGGTACTTTATGCAGATGAGTTTATTTAGAAGGTGCTCCCGAGGCTGAGAGAATGGAGACTGCTCTGCCTGCTGTTGGTGAAGTTTGTTCTCCAGTGAGGCTGCTGCCTTTGGGTCCTCAGGTTTGCACATCAGGATATTGCCGAAGACTTTCCCAAGGCCGCGCTGGACGGAGACTTGCACGCTCTCAGGGTAATGCTGGGACCACTACAGATCAATTGTTGGGAGCCAAAAGTGTCCTCTCCTTCACAGTGACGTCTGCCAATCCTCTTACTAACATATTCCGGGTTTCTGAGTGGCCTCAGTGGATCCCTGGGGGCACATGTTAAGGGTGCAGTTCTGGAGCTAACGACAAGATCTAGGGTGAGTGAACTGTGCCTGGGATGGCGGGAAGATCATAAATCGGAACATACTAAGATGTTTACTCTCCAGGGGTATGGTGGAAGCTGCCAACTTCTCAAGGTTTGTGCTCCTTGGCGTGGGCTGTGTTTCCTGCCCCTGGTTCATCCCTGAGACAGTCCACATTGCAGGCATTGACGGGAGTTTGTACACAATGTCTCAGAGGCCGTGGTGGGGTACTAACACTGTGTTATCAGAGCCCCAAGACAGAAGGAGTTTGGGGCCCATTGGGTTAGCCAATGACCTGTGTGGCTGAAGGAGAACCCCCCTCCCCCACCTGGTCACAGAAGTGCACATTAGGGATGGAGCAGGCTCTGGTTCTGTGACCCTCTGCTCTGGAGAGCCTACCTGCTCTTGGCTTTTGCTGTCCTCACTTCCTTAGACTGGGATCCTTCCTCATTCACCTTGCCAATTCGCCACCTTCCCAAGCAGGTGATTTTTGCAAGGTTCTCTCTCTGACTCTGCTCCTGGTGCTACCAGCTTCTCGTCTCCCCGTAGGCTGTGGTGTGCTTGTGGTTCAGCTCTGGCTGCTGTCCCTGTGGCGCATTCCAGAGCCTTTCTCCATGTGCTTGTCTGCTCGATATCCCCATGTCCACCTTCCTTGCTACCTCTCTTACGTTTCCATAACCCTGATCTTTCTCCTATGCCAGGAGCTTGCGCTTTTCCTGTCTTAGGATGCACCTCTCACTCCAGCTTTTTAGAGCAAGGGCATGTGTTACCTCCTTGCAGCAGACAGAAAGAGACAAAACTAATCACAGCAATTTTTCTTTGTTATGGTACAAACTGGTTCAGAGAAATGTCGTGTAGGGGTGATGATCACCAATGCCTGCGTCAGCTCCGGCCACTGCTTACACCGTCTGGAACCAGGACTTTCTTAGCCAGGCCTGTACCTCTACCGTATGAGCCACAGAGAGGGATGTGCTCCTAGTTCTGTCCCCCCCACACACACATGAGAAGGTCCTAACTCTTTTTATGGATTGGTCTGTCTGTCTAGATCTTTGTGCTGAGCTCAGGAGGGTGAGAGGGGGTGGGCATAGAGAGATGCTTGGTTCTTAGAGCTGAGGGGCTCATGGGCATGGACCATATTCTTCAGAGGGGGCTGTTGTCATTTGGAAGAATCAACTAGGTTTTAAGGGACTACCATCCTTTAAAGTAGTGTGCCTAGCAACCAATTGCCACATCTTTCTGGGGGACATTTAGCCTTTCCTCTCCGACTTGGCTTATAGTTGGTTGGACAAAGAGCTAGAGGATGAGAATATGGTGGTTGGCAAGAAGCAGAACTCTGTGGGTGATCTTTAAGTTATTTCACAGTGATGGTAGATTACCCATTATCCCCAGCACCTAGTCTCTACTCCATAGAACTTTTTACATGGGGGTACTTTTGCCTTCGGACAGGCAAGGATGCAGACCACTCGATTCCCAGGATCCCACTAAGGGAGACAGGTGACAGTCTCTCATTGGGCAAGATGAGTCCCTGGACTCAGGCCAATGTTGCTTGGAATCAAGAGGAGGTAAATTTCCAGAAGAATCCAGAAGTCTCCATAAAGTTTCATAATAATAAGTAAATCCATGATTGACTGTCAATAGGAAGAAAAACTTCAGGGTAATCCATCAAGGTTTAAGGTGTACTTCACTGAGTTAAGCAATGCGTGTGTCTCCAAGGTGAGCAGCCAGGCTGGGCACTTCACCCACACTTGTAGGCACCCACAGAGTCAGCGGTGCTCTGGGAGATCGTAGATGGACATGAGGAGGTTGGGAGACATGAGGCTATATCAGGGCTACAGTGACCCCCACCCCACCCACAGGCTTCTTCTTCTCAGCCCCCAAGTAAGAAATGTGGTAAAAACTTATATCTCCTTTCCTCTTCACTAGGAAACAAGCTAAGAAGAACTAGGGAATGTTAGGAGTTCTGTTTGTCTAAATCGCCCCTTCCAGTTCTGTTTTAGTGGGAACATTAAGCCTTTCTATGAAGGAAAGTTTTGTTTTTTGCTTTTTGAGTCAGGGTTGCTCTGATATAACTCTGGCAGTTCTGGAACTCGCTCTATAGACCAAACTGGCCTCAAACTCACAGAGATCTGCCTGCCTCTGCCTCCTCAGTGCTGGGATTAAAGACATGCACCGCCATCACCACCTGGCTGAAAATTTTGGATAAGGTTTAGCAAAAACTCTTGCCCTGATCTTCGTTTTGTATACAGATAGCTGAGAGTTTTGGTGTTATCATCAAATTACCAGCTACAAGCTCTAAATATACATCCACACCAAGTGTTCCTAGCCTTCTAGCTAATTTTAATTTATCACATATGAGCACACACATATTTACAGAGCGAAAGAATGAAGGGTGTCAAGAGCTCTGATGGGTGGGATGCTGGAGACAGTGGTTCAGGACCCGCCGTGCTGCCTGGGGGTCACCCGTAGTTGAGGATGTGTGTGCTCCAGGTCACACTCCAGTGCCTGTGGTACTTGCGGGCACACTGCAGCACAGACACAATGCAGTGTCTGCAGAGCAGAGGGTAAGGGTTTCCTCTCCCAGAGATGGAATTTTTATGAACAATTTGATTTCCTAAAAGGAAAATTATAACTTCAAAAACTAAGCAAGCTTTCAGGATGAGTTCTTTTCAAAGACCTTATGTATTTCATTTCGCTATTAATTTTACTTTGGGCAAACTAAATGATGTTATGGATCTATTCTCAACACTCACTGCACATTATCATCTGCATTTTATCACCAAATTACAAATTAAATATTGCCTTTGTTGGGAAACATTTCCTACACAGCCCTGTTATATGACCTACTCAGTTTTTTCTTGTATAGCTTTGATTTTTTTTTTCTCATTAGAAATAAAAAAAAAATCAAATTGTTCTATTGCCATAGAGCATAGATTCATCTTCTGGGGGAGTGCATCCTGGGAAGACAATTGCATTAATTTTGAACCTTTTGTTTTCCCAAATAATACGGTACAATGAGAAGCGAGCGGATGAATCCACCAAGGTGATTGGCAGGTGCCATTTGGAGCAGAGTGTGAACTTGATGTTCCTACCACCTTAGGATTCCTATGCGGAACTCCCCCTACCCCCTGCTCTCAGAAGCAACTCTAACCAGAAGCTTTAGAAAACCTGGGCAATGCTATCTTTAGCAATGGAGGCTCCATGAAATGGGTTTATCGCAGCAGGAACAACGTGCATGCATGGAGTATTCCAGACACTCTCCCTCTTCCTGTCTTACTTCTCTCCCTATCCGTACCATCCGTTCCACATGTTGTTGGTGAACCCTGCATTTGGGACTGATCAAGAGGTGCTGGAATATAGTTCATGCAGAAGGACATGACAATAACAAGGGAAATTATCTGCAGCCATGATGGTTGACACAGCAAGGATGTAACCAGATGGATGGGGAGATTCTGCTAGTCTCACTGGACAACTGGAAGGTTCCACTGAGTAGGTGACATAGGGATGTCTGGCCTGTGGTGTGCTCCATCTCAGCAGCTGAGAGGAGGCTCATGTATGGAAGATGAGGTTGGAGTGATGGCGTGAGGAAAGGAAGGGGCAGGGCAGCTGGTACAGCTTCTTAGACTGGGGAACACTTGTGATGTTACCTTTAGGATGCTGGGAATTCGGAGCCCGTCACAACAAAGGATGGTAAGGTTTATGTTAGAAGAGATCACTTCAGTGCTGTGTGTATGCCTTGTATGGACTTGGTGGCTATGGAGGTGACTGTTCACACACACACATGTCCTAGGGCCCCATCCTGGGGTGGGGGTGTGAAATGTACATACGAGCAGCTATGAGCAGGTGAGGTGGTACTGGGAGGCAGCTTGAGGAGAACTCCACTCTCAAGAATGGATAGCAGGTGGATCTGGGACATAGCTTGTCAGCTAGCATTCAGACCTTGTAACCACGGGTGGCATGCACTGTGTTCTGAAGCCTCTTCTGTCACATTCAGGCCGTGAGTTTGAGCCTCACTGCTGGAAATAGCATACACACTGAGGACCTCAAGGGGAAGCAGGAAAAATGGGAGCTGGGAGTACTCTGTAGTAAGCAGGTAGAAGGCTCTTCCCAGAGTTCAGTAACATCTTCTGAGACTGTGGGGTACATGTGTGCGTGTGCATGTGCATGTGTGTGTGTGGTGTGCATGTATGAATGGGTGTGCACCAGCATGAATGTGGACAGATGTGTGTAATCATAGCAATGTGTTCCCGTGTCCTTTGTACAGTGTGGGTAAGTGAGACTATGAATGTGTTGTGTGCAAGCGTGTGGTGTGTGGAATGTGTGTATAGGTGTGTGTGAATGTGTGTGAATGTGTGTGGAGCACATGCATGTGTATGCATGGATGTGCATGTGTGTGGACATGGAAGGATGCTCCTCTCAAGCTCCCAGGTTTGGAAGAGGACAATGGGCAAGTTCTTGGGACTCCTTCCAGCCACCTCTCAGATTTCAGGGCGGGAGATGCTGAGAGGTCTGTAGTCTCTAACCCAGCCATTGGCTACAAGATCTGTCACTCAGGGCCCACTTATGATAGCAGAGCCATCAAAGCCAGCCCACCAACTTCACATTAGGCTGGCTGGGTGGTGAGCCCTAGAGATCAATACACCGGCCTCTGCTTCCCTAGTGCTGGGATTGCATGCACATGCCACCACGCCTGGTTATTCTACACAGATCCCAGGGACCAAATTCCAGTCCTTATTCAAGCATGGCAGACGCTTCACCAACAGAGCCGTCTCCCCAGCTCAATATCAATTTTCTTTACCAGCTTGTTTTTTAATTAAAATAATTTTAATAGATTATCAGGAAGTACATTTTTACAATTCTTTGAGCTAGAGTTCATAGTAGACAGAAGGATTGGTATTTCTTAGATAGTGACCTCTGAGCCCTGAGGGCCCATGGAAAGGAGCTAGGGACCTTCTGCTCTAAACACCTTCAAGAATGGGGAGGTGGGATCTTTCACATGGCTGATAGCATACTCCTTCCTCATCTACCCAGAGAACCTGGTTCCTTAATAAGACAGATCAAAATCTCCAAAGGTCCAGAGTCAGAGGGACAGCAGTCAGTGAGAGGTTCTGGCTATTGGAACATCTTGGGGTTCAGGCAGCTGCTGGGGATGGGGGTGGGGTGGGGCATCAGGCTCTATCCTCCACTGACAGTCACTTAGGAAGATGCAACCTGACACTGGCTGGCCTGGGCTGTGTGTGTATAGTAGCCCAGTCCACCTGATCACTGGGGTGCTCACAGCCTGGCTCGCAGCCCCAGGAGCACTCAGACCAATTGCACAGCCTGCAAACCTGCTGAACTGGACCAGTGCCTCACCTTCCGATGTGGAGAAGGACACACGAGAGGTTTTGGGAAGTGTGGATGTTCTCCAACACCTATCATCTACCTGGAGGGGGCTGTGGGTGAATCTCTGCCCATCTGAAGGAAGCTCTTTGGAAAGAATCCTGAAGGAGGTCAGGTGAGCTCACATCAGGTCTGGCAGTGTTGCCTCTAGGCTAGGCTCCCAATTTCTGATGAATCAGTAATGACTTGCTCATGTTCTCACTGTGAGGAAATACAATGTGGGAATAAGTCTCATTTGCTCTTTGTGGGACAAATATGTGGGTGCACATTGTCCCCAAGACAACAGAAGGCTTCTGGAACATTGCAAGCGGCTGGGGCATTCTCATATTACCAGCTTCTCCATGAGCATATATTGGGCTGAGGAGCTTCTGTGTGTGTGACTGAGAGGATTTTCAAGAAGCTTGGGGACTGGTTATCCAATGTCAAGTGGTTCAGGCTTAAAAACATACACACAAGCAATACTATGCAGACTGAGCAGGGTGTATTTATGTATTTGTTTGTGTGTTTGTGTGTGTGTGTGGGGGTTGGATGGAAGACACAGGAGAATGATATAATTATATTTTATTAAAAATTTAAAAGATGCTTGGGAACAGACGTGAGTCAAATCTGAGGCGATGCAAACAGGAACGAAATCCATTGAGCATAACTCCATCACCAGAAACTTCATTAAACTGGTGACAACAGGTCTAATTTTTCAATATAAGCCAGTCTGGTGTTGGTGCAGGGACCGGAAGGACCACCTGAACATGTCTCTGAGTTTTCTTCCCATGAGTCCTAGGGGCAAGAGTGAGGTGAGCAGTTCCTGTTGGCCCAAAGGCGTCTGCGAAGGTGACATCTCCAACCTCCATACCCCGTTCCTTTCCAGCTCCCTTCTAGAAACTTCCCCTTTGAGCTCTGTGTCTATCTCCCTCAAACCTATTTAGTTCAACCCCACAACTGAGTGTGTGGTTTCTGCTGCTTTGTTGGCAGTGACAGCTGTGTGTTCGTGCTTACCCTCTTCGGTTCAAGGGAAAATATGTTCTAGTACAGAAAAGTTTTCATGGATTCTTTCACATCCAATAGGTGGGCTCATTCTCTATCCCCCCCACCGCCCTCTGCGTGTGTGTGTGTGTGTGTGTGTGTGTGTGTGTGTGTGTGTGTGCGTGCATGCACAACTCACGTGGGTTGCTTGGCCTCTACATGTGTGTGGAGGGTATCTTGGTTATTATTCCTCAGGCATGACACATCTCTTTTTTATTTTTTGCCAAGGCTTCTCACTGCCTGAAAATCGTGGGGTAGGCTAGGTTGGCAGGCAGCAAACCTACCGAGCCCGCTGCCTCTGCCTATCCAGCCTGGTATTATGAACGCATGGCACCGTACTGGCTTTTCACTTGGGCTCTGGAGACCAAACTCAACTCCTCAACTTGCGCAGCAAATACTTGGCCAGGTGAGTCATCTCCTTAGCCCAAACTGTCCACCTTTTACGGAAAGTCACACCTAGCTGGGCATGTGCCTCAGTGGTACGTCAATTGCTTACCATGCCCTGAATGTGACCCATAGCATAGTAAAGTAAAACTAAAACCGAGGGCTACCAGGGCCCAAGACGCCTAGAGGTAGTCTCGGCAAACACAATGCTATATTGCCTGGTGGCTCTGGACTCTATCCAGCACCTGTGGCCTGAGGCTTTCTGGAAGCCAGGGTCTTTCCTCTGGGGAATTTACGTTCTCAGGACAAATCTCTACTCCTCACACAGTGCTGGGCTCCCTGTCTCTGCCAACCAGCAACAATGAAGATGTTTCTCGGATCAAATTATGTATTGTACAAAGCTATATGATGAGCTTCCTTGCCCCACCCTGGGTTAATTTTATGATTGACATCAGTTGGAAGATGAGGACTAACGGTAGTTAATTGAAAAGAGTTAAATAGTATGGTTTATTTTTATTTTAAAGTCTAGCGGGGTGTGGTAGTGCATGGCTATCATCCTGGCACTTACGAAGTGGAGGCAGCAGTTACAGCGAGTTTAGGGCCAGTCTATTCTAATGAGTCCCTGTCTCAAAAGACACCCCTGCCCGGACTTCCACTGGGTGTAGGATTTTGTTGAGTCATAACTTATGTGACAATTATACATTCGCTGTTGGCTGTAGTTGCTCTGTCTTTGGAACAACTTCACTTCAGAGTTAAGCCTGAGTGCCATGGTGAGCAGAAGTCATACTCAGAGTTGGGAGGTGGACTTCCTGTCCTCAGTCACCGGCAGTAGGTGGGTCTCTGTCCACTTCCTAGGTGCCACCAGTCTCCTCCCTGGAGATGGAAGATGAGTTCCACTTCTCCTGAAGACAAGGCTAAAGACTTATAAATGGAGAGAGCCTGGCGTCCAGCCTCTTTTGGGCATGAATGGTGCAGCATGGAGAAAGGGTCAAGAGTTTGGGGTTTGGTCCTGAGCCACTGACGCTTCCCCTAAGTGCGTGTTGTAAACGTCTAGCTAAAGCTGGACTCATTGGCCATCTAAGACCAACGGTGAACACTTCTCAGTGAGACACCTTAATCTGCTTATGGGGGGAAAGCCCATTTCTGCAGAAATGCCCCCAAACACTAGCACCCCCTGCATACTTTTAACCAGAAAGGGCTCCAAGGAGAAACGCTTGCTCCTCTAGATCCTGACCTTATCATGTTGCCACAATGGTGTCCGAAGTGTGCTCTTTCTGTGAAGCAATTGTCACTAGCTCTTCATGAAGGTGATCCTGCGTGCCAGGTAATCTGTTTACACTTGCAGTACTGCAACTGCACTCCAGCCATCGTGGTAGCTGACAGGGTCAAACATCCTTGCACTATAGGAGGGGTATTGCTCTGCCCACTACAGAAGACAGGACCTGGATCAGTCTGGAGGTGTGTGTCGGCAGTTTCACATCGCAGATATGCCTGACCTGTCACGAATAAACTCTAGATTACAGAAAGGGGCAGGGATAAAGGAATACAATAAGGAGAAATTTTATGTTCATTGTGAAAAATTTATGGAGTGTCTCTCTGGCCTGGGATTCCATAAAATGGAACTGGCTCCAACCAGCCCAACAAGACAAGTGTATACTTCCTTCCTGTGCTGGCAGGTTCCTTGCTTTCTAGTCCTCAGTGTTTACCCTTACTGTTAAACCTTTGCACAGGCACGATTCCAGACCACAGCGCTCCTGACAGAAATTCCCCTCCCAGCCTGAATGAGCACTCATTGGGAATGGAGACCTAGCACGTCTGTTAGCCTGGCTGTCTACAGACATGCCACACCATCCACCCTGGGGCAGAGCTCATTGGGGACTCATAGTCGAGAAGAGAAGAGAACGCTCAGGTTTCTTCCCGTGGCACTGCAGACAGCATGCATAATTTAAATATTTATCCACTGGGCAAGGCGGTGGTGCTCTGGGCTCTGGCCTAATGTTGCTAGCAGTACAGGCCCAGGGAATGAGTGTAGACCCTTGCTGACTGCAGCCTGGTGTGTGTTGACTGAATAACACATAGCACTTCTCTTGAGAGCCCCCCACTACGGTTTCAAAACACGTCAGTTTCAATTAAACACTAAGGAAAATCTGCGATCGCTAATTCTGGGCTGCCGCTACCCATTGTGGAGCCGGCTGCTTTGAATTGGAAAGAGTTTGATGGGGACTTAACCAAATCACATATAATCATGGATATTTTTCATTGTACCTGGAGTGACAAAATTGCCAAATGATGTACAGTGTGGCTTTTAAAAGAAATTAACCCAGCTGCTTTATGCCACAAACATTTAAAACATGGGGCCTGGAGCAGGACATTGATCAAATGGAGCTCCGGGCCTCATAGGAAGCGTTCCCAAGGAGTGTGCATCTCAAAATTTTAGAGGGAGGGTTTGAATCTTTTTTGTTATAAAGATAGGAGAGCTGTTTGGGGGAGATAGACATGTTTAATTTGACTTCACATTACACGGTGCATATATACATTGAATTTCACACGGCTCTCCATTAGTTTGTATAATTTTTATGTGTAAACTTAATTTAAAATTTAAATTAAATTGAAATTTAAGATTTAGTTTAAAAATCCTTAAAAGAGTAAAAGAATACATATACCTTGTTCCGTTTTGGTAGATAAAGATTGGTTGGGATAATAAGTTTGTCTTAGTATTGTGTTTATCATTTATAAAAGAGGAAGGTACTAAGTTCCTTGCTTATTATTATTTGTACACAGTTTCCCACTTGGTTTTGCTCACAATTGGACATCGCAATATCATATGAATGTCTAGCAAATTTCATCCCCCAAATAATACAGTCTAGTTAAAAACCTTATAATGTTTTCAATAAGTTTATGACTTCGTGTCGGGCCATGTTCAGAACTATCCATGGATGCACAAAGTCTGTGGGCCACGGATTGGACACACCTACTGACCACGGTGGTGGGTGGTGTCTTCAAGAGAGACATCCATCCCCCAGATAGCAACTGCAGGGATGGAGATCTGAACGCGGGTCCTCGGGCTTGCATAGCAAGGACTTTACCAGCTGAGCCATGGCCCCGCCCTACAGACACTTCTTTTGGGAAACAGCAATAAATACACCTTGGGCTTTCCCTTCTACTCAGCTCCTCTCCAGAGCTCGCTGCCTCCTGTGTTACAAGGTGGTGCAATGGTGTTTACAGAACAGAGGATTTCCACGCTCGACAGTGCAGCAGAGGAAGCTCTCTTCTGACCAGTCTTCTCCTTCTGGGTCAGCGGGTGGACAGCCTCGAGGGGACGGTGCATTAACGTTTCAGAAAGTTGAGCTGATGGTAGGTTCGCTCTAGTTTCAGGAAGTGTTTTTGCACTGAGGTAGGTCTGGAGCCCATCTGCCTCTGAGCACCCCGTACATATGACAGGCATGTGAGAGCTGGCTGCATTTTGCTGGTTTTCTTTGGGACCAACAGCAGTCACTGGCCAAGGCAGCGAACCAGAGGCCGGAATTGCCTTTCTTGTTTATGGAACTCTGCTGCAGTGTGGAGTGAGAGAGCCCAACCTTTGGAAGGGACCAGGGAAGTAGTCACAGCCAATCACAGGGCTCTGCTTCAAGGGCTGGTACCTGCTTCTCATCCTGGAGTCTCCTGGCAGAGGCCTCTGAGTTCCACACAGGTGGCGGTTTCACTTTAGAGACAGAAAGCTTTCTTCTTCCCTGGCTTGCTCTCCCAACAAAATAATCCCCCCCTTTTATAAAAAAGAAAAGCCCAATTCCCAATAGATAAATAGTAATTGCACTTACAATTGCGTGCGAGTAATAAATAGTGAATTGGCTCTCAGTGCCAGAACCTCAGGAAGCTTGCCTTTCACCAACAAACTGATGAACACACTCCCTGGGGCTGTCTTACTTTTCTTTTTTTTTTTTTTTTAAGTAATATTTAACATCACTAGGAGCTATTTGTTGTTTAAAGGAACCGATTAGCGCAGTTGTCCAACACAGTGTGCGCCTTTCCTAGGGTGGAAGCATTAACCCGGCTGTCCTGCCACTCCCTTCGTCTCTGTCACCTTCCGCGCCTCGGCTTATTAACAAAGCGCTGTTTACCCATATGGGGAAGGCGACTGACCAGATGTTCTAATTCTTAAAAGATCTGCTGGCGTCCCAGTGATTTCCATCAGGAGATTGAATTGCCCTGGCTTGTTTTGCTGAGGGCCTCATGGTTGGAGAAGGCGTGCTTCTCTTGATACCTTGATGCTGGGAGGGTGAGGGAGAAAGACCTAGGCAGGGAGGCCTTCCCAGCGTGTTCCAGACAGGCACAAGAAAGATGACAGGTGGCATTTCTGATGTTCTTTGCTATAAACGGAACCGCTAACTATGCCACCGAGGATAACCCGAGCCACAACATCCAGGGAATGGAAATCTGTTTTCTGGGGACCAGGGGTCTTAGGAACAATGGCCCTCCCTGCCAAGTCAGCTGTGATTTCTGTGAAGGGAGGATTCTGGGAAGCGCTTCATCTAGTGATCAAATGGCCAGAGGGATGAGTGAGTGTCACAGCTGCACACCTCTCCCGTTTACAGGAACATCTGTTTAATATGAAACGAAGGATCTGGATATGGGGGACTCAGGTTATACCAGAGAAAGTGATCCTGTTGATTCAGCCTCCACCTGCCTCCACCTGCCAGTCCCTCTCCTCTGCAGCCCAGACCACTTGCTTAATTACCTGCAGAGTTGTTCTAATATTTTGCTTTCTAGAGAGATAGGAGAGCCGCCTGCCATGCCTTGGGCATTTTCTCCAACAACAAAGCACTCAAGGGTCCAGTGTGGAGCTTGTCCCTCTGTGCCAAGGTGTGGACTCAGGGATGAGCCGGGCAGCTCAGGAGCCAAGCAGAAATTATTATTGATTTAATCACATAATCAGCAGCAAGCACTTGAGGCTAAGATAGCAAATCCATAAGAGCCTTCCACACAGCCACCCACACCGTCACCAGCAAGCTGTAGTGCACACTAACGAACAAGCGGAGTGGGGGTCACCTTCAGTCAGAGGCAAAATATTGACATTCCCCAAGCTGAAATATGTTTTGAGTTAAGTGTTATCAGTCAGTGATAGGAACGGCTCGTCTGTTAAACATAACCGCATTGGCAGGAGGATTACAGAATGCTTTCTTACCATAATCTAGAAGCATCTTCCAGACAAAACTCTGCTTGAAATCAATTGTGCGCCAGAAGCTGCGGCCACTCAGCATGGACAAAAGGAAAAGGACCTCTCTCTGTGATCTCTCACCAGAACCGCTTCATCTAATGAGAGCATGGCTTTAATTTCTTTTCACATCAAACATAGGATCAATGCTCTGGACTTGACGGTGTCTGGAAGGGGCCATGCAGGCACGTCCCAATGGCAGCTAACCCTGGAATGGCTGTTCTGGGGATGCTCTGGTTCCAGGTAATAGCTCTCTGGGCCACCCGATTATGGCAGCACTGGCATAGCAGTCCACAGCCCATGGGCTCCCGTGGCAGGCAGCGATCAGCTGGGATACAGCCTCATTTGGTGAGGAGACTGGCAGAAGCCATTGTCTCTCCTCACACCGGATAAAAACACATTAATAATCTTCAAAAGTTAACCACCTCTGAACAGCTGTTGGATCCAGATGGGGGCTGAGGGATAACCTTAATTAAAAAGTTTAGGTTGCCTCTGAGTTTCTGGTTGTCAAACAGCAGTGTCTTGGGGGTGGGGGTGGGGGTTTCTCCAGGGAGAAGCTTAAGGTGTGGGAACTGGAGCCTTGCCACACTCCTGTACCTTGGTAGAGTTGAGGCCCTGTCCTAACCTGGCCCACGTGACCTGTGCTCTTCTGGTGAAGCAGGTTGCTGTCTTGTCAGGCAGTCTAGGAAGAGGGGACCCATGATGCAGGGCACATGTGTCCACATCCACCTCTATCTGGACACATGGGACCACTGCGGCTTCCTCTCCACCCTGATCCACTCACAGCTGCTGGGCAGTGCACTCTGGAGATGTCACACACCCTTCTCCCGACAGGGTCTCACGCTTGTGAGGCCAGAGCTCTGCCACTGAGTTCCATTCCAGACCCTGACATGATACTTTGACCCTCATGGGCCCATTGCTGTGTCTCTCTAGACCAGTGGCTCTCAACCTCCCTAACGCTGCCACCCTTTCTCATCTCCCTCACGTGGTGCAGACCCCCAACCACAAAATTATTTTTGTTGCTACTCCGTAACTGTAATTTTGCTGCTGTCATGAATCATAATATAACTATCTGACATGCAGATGGTCTTAGGAGACCCCTGTGAAGGGGCTTAGACCCCAAAGGGCTTACAACCTACAGGTTGAGAACTGTTGCTCTGATGGAGACATGAGGGTCTGGGGGTCAGGGTCATTTAAGATGTGTGGAGGTGGCAAGGTCAAGGGTTGCAAGTCCTTAGGCTGCAGAATCATAGGTTCCAGGTCCCTAGACGACAGATTTCATAAGCTCAGAGCTTATCAGCTTATTATCTCCACATGTTGATTTCAAAGGTCTTTTTTGCTCTTCTGAAAATGTAAGAGTATAGTTATTATCTAGTGGGGTGAGGCAGGTGACCCAGGCAGAATTAGCTGTGCTCACAGAAATGCCTGCTTCTCAGTGGGCTCTATTGTCAGTGGCCCTGCTCCCTGACCAGGTTCAAAACATAGGCACTGTGCTCAGCGAAGACCATTCCGTTGACATGTGCAGCTTCTTTCCTCTCAGTCCTCATGGAAACAGCACCTGTGTGGATGCTGGGGTGGAGAGTCCAGCCAGACAGGAGGAAGGCCATACTTTCTTCCTCCTTTCTCTCTGCTGGCTTCTGTCCTCAGCAGCTGGCCTCTACCTACCCTGTATTGAGGACAGGGGCTGCTTGACCCCCAGAAGCTACCCAGTGTGTGTAGTTGACACGAGGAGAACTAAAAGGGGAATGAAAGAGAGAAGCCAGCAGATCTCCACCCACTGGGTCTTGGGAACTTTGAGCTGTGAACATCCCTTCGGAGGAAGGTCACAGGCCCAGGGACCCCATTTCTAAGCAAATGAAGACACCTGTGATGTTAAGGTCAGTTCACACAGGCCATAGCTTCCAGGAACCTTCTGCTTTATTTTTGCTCTCTTCTTAATTTTATTTTCCATGATTAGACTGCTTTGAGTCTAGAGGCTAATGTAGTAAGCCCACTGGAAAGCAGGCATTTTGCTGAGCACAGCTGACGCTGCCTGTTAGGTAGTCAGGCTCCGGGGTGGGCTCCGGGTGCGATGGAGAGCTGCTGGCTCCCCACCCCTGTACCACATGCTTTTTTTTTTTTTTTTTTTTTTTTGCCGGCAGTCTGACTTCATTCTCCTCAAAGTGCTCGTAGTCATGCAGCCCACGTTGTTCTGAATTTTTGAGAAAAATTCAGAGAGTTCTCAGAAGCGAATTGAGCAAGTGCCCCGGAACACCAGAACTACACTAGAAAATTCTGGCATCATCTTCCTTGGCCTGAGACATGGGAACCTTTGTCTGTCCTCCTACTGAAGCTGCTCCACCATTTAGGCTGGGGAATGGGAAGAACTTGGCGCCCCAGTGGTTCTGTTGCCGGGACCCACACTTTCCAACCCAAAGGTAGTGTGCCCAGAAACTCTCAGAAAGTCTGTTTGAGGAAAACCCTTGCTTGCCCAGGAGACAGCTCGGCCTTGACCGAATGTGCAGGTCTGCTTAGGGATAGTCAAGTGCTGCAAGGAAGACGTGGCAGACCCATGAGAGCTCTTGGCCCACAGACGTCTGTCTCTGGACCCCTGCTTCTGCCGTTCACCCTCACCGCCTCTGCTCTAATGTTTGTGGGAGATGGTTGGCCTGTCCTGATGCCTTGATGCTTCCGGAGTCGAGATATTTCCTACTGTTACTGAGTAGGGTTTACACCATGGGCCACCCCTCGCCCCCACCTGCCTCTTGCTTTTGCTTGCTTGCTCTCTCTCCTCCTGTCTCTCCCTCTCTCTCCCCCTCTCCTCCCTTGCTGTGTGTGTATGTGTGCATGTTCACATGTGTGGATGCACTTGTGTGCGCAGGGATGGGTGCATGTGTATGTACCTGTATATGGAGGTCAGAGGATAACACTGACTATCTTTCCTCAAGTGCTGTCCTTCTGATTTTTTTTAGACAATGTCTCTCACTGACCTGGAAGTAGGTTAGGCTGGCTGGCTAGCAAACCTCAGGGATGTGACTGTCTTTGCTTCCCATAGCGAGGGATTACAAGCGTGTGCCACCATGCAGATGTTCGTTATGTCAGCCTATCTCGGTCTTCAGCATCTCTGCTTCTAGTTTATGTGGCTTGTCTCCCATATCTTTGGACTCCATTAATTGGTGTGGGGTTGGGTCTTACTCATCATTTGGGTTTCCTCCTCTACAGCTTTTTGATCCCAGCAAGTACAGGTCAAGTAAGAGGTTTAGAGATTGTTTATTGAATCGTGAATGAACAGGGTTAGCAAAATAGGGAATTAGGGCTGGAGAGCCTTCCTCTGTGGCTGTTTAATGCTTACAAGCCTTTCTCTGGCCAACTATGTGTATTAGCTCATAAGGGTCTGTTCCTGTCAAACTAGAACCTGGAGTAGAGATGGTTTTGTCCAAAGTCTGGGAGATCCTGTCACACTGTTCAAAGTTTGAGGAAATCTCAGACACTGGCTTATGAAACGAGAAACTGTTCTGTGAGCTGAAACATTTTCGTAGTGGGTTCTAAGGCTGAGGAGTCAAGGTCTGGAGACCTTGGACACCTCTCTGCTTGCTGTGTCACACAGACTTCATCTGCAGCACGCTTGCTCCAGTGATGGAGTGCGCTTGCCTTGCCGATTTGTCATGGGGCCGGTGAGCAGGCTTATGTGAAGTCTAAGAAGCCACTCACCACAGACAGGATAGGGACAAAGCTGTAAAGGAAGGTGGGGGGGGATGGAGGGGAAAAGGCAGAGGGGGAGGAGCAAGGGGGGAGGGGGAGGGGAGAGGGGAGAACGACAGGGTGGAGGGAGAGGAGGGAGGGGGAAGAGTGGAGGGGGGTAGGAGAAAGGAGGAACAGGGAAGAGGGAGGGGGGGAAGAGGAGAGAAAGGGGGAGGAGGAAGGAGACACTTGGAGCCCAAGAGGAAGACACACTTCTTTCAACAGGAGGAGAGAGAAAGAAGGGAAGAAAACATGGCTTCCAACTCTGGCTTATAAGAACAACTGTCCAGTTGTGGACAGGTGCAGAGAGGCATGCTGGGAGGTTTTTAACTACTTGAAATTTATTTTCAAGAAAAATGGATTTCCTTCTATGAATCATTTTCTATCAAGCACGATGGATGGACAGCTCAGAAACGATTTTGTTTTGTTAGGAATCATTGTTACTCATGTACCACGCGATGCTACATGTGCTCGGTGATGCGGTGGAAGATGGGACCACATCTTCATGAGATGCTGTCAAGTCATCATCATCAGAAAAAACCATGAGACACCGTCCCATAGCTTCACGGCACACCAACCACTTCCCATTGAACTCTCTCAGTTCGCCATGGCCCCCTGGGATGGAGAACAGAAACATTGATATGAAAATGTTGCCCTTTGTGTTGAAAGTTTTCTTTGAAACAAAATCGTGTTAATAGCATCTTCCAGCCATTTCAATGCTCTCTGTACCAGGGAAACAGAAAGACTCCATTCATTAGGATAAATTATTAACTTAAATCTTCAAAGGAAAGGTTTTAAAAAAAATGCTCACCAAATTCACAGAGAGGCAGCGGCACAGAGCCCCGTGCCCTTGTTTGTGTGCTATTACAGCTATTATAACTAATTGATGCACTAGCAGTTAATTAGCAGCCTGGAGTCCCCAAAATGTTTTTCAGGACAATTATGCTGTGCTGCTTTCAAAAGACTCAACGTCTGAAAGCCGCATTTGGCTACCTTCACTTTGTGGTCCCGTCGACACCCAACGCACGCCTCATGGCTTCCACAGAGGAGAAGGTAAACACGAAGCATCTAATCGTGCCGAGCTTGTTGCATTTCCTGCTCCTCCATTTTCTTTGCCCAAACGCAAATCAATGCATGGTTTCTGCTTATTTAATGGTGGGGGAGAGGATGGGCAGAACGGGCAGACAGAAAAACAACAGCCACAGCCACAAACACACACTGAGCTGAGTGTAGGTGTGGCTCAGAGTCTTTGGTGGATGGCAGTGTGTTTAACCCTGGAAAGAACCTGGAGCCAGAGACCCCAATAGCATGTCTCAACTGGAGCACGGTGTCCTTCTGCACCTGCCCTGCAGGGGCAGTTTAGTTCTCCAGACTGAGAGGATGTAGCTAGTGTTGTAGTTGTGTGCTCTTGAACTTCCATTTTTATCCAGTCTGATTTGGTTTCCTGGTAGTTAAGCTTGTAGGCAATCACAAACTAACTAGATTCATCCCTGTCTTGGGACATAAGGACAGCTGGGACTTCCAGGTTCAGGCTTGATGAATACACTTTCTTCTCTTCTTGGACCATTTATTGGAAGAGGCAAAACACCATGTACAAAGGAACCCTTGGCTAGAAGGTCAGATCCCACCCAGTAATTCCAGCAAGTTCTACCTTGGTGCTTGGTTCTGGCTTTTGTGAGCATCCTCTGGCTGGAGCGTGGATAGACACCAGATCCAAGTTTTCAGCCAGAAATGGTGTGGGTGCATTTAGGAGCCAGCTCAGGGTCAGACACAATGTTTACAGTTCTTCAGTGACACAGTGATACTTTTGTCTCCTGGACATCAAGGTGACTATCACAGATTTCGCTTTCCTGGGCAGCTACACACAAGGCTTGTGCGTTTAGGGCCCTGTGGATCTGGCAGAACGTCACTCATCGCTGAGCGTTGACTCATCTAGCAATCTCACGTAGCTCAGTCCCCTGTCTTGGCTGTTGTGGGTGGTGCTACCATGAACCTGTAACACAACTGTCTGCTGTACATGGTGATTTCTTTTCATCTGGGTGTATACCCAGGGGTGGGGCTGCTGAGGAAACTCCTCCGTCATAGAAATGTTTACACCGATATAATTTACAGTTATATTGTACAATTACATTGCTATCAACAGAACAGGAAGTTTCCTTGCTTCCCCTCTTTGCCCGAGGCTGTTGCCACTCCTCTTTTGATAACAGCCGTTCTCTGGGTGTGCCGAAAGGCCTCATTGCGATTTTTATTTACATTCTTCCCGACAGTGAGTGATCCCCAACACTTTCTCCTATCCTCACTGGACATGTACATGTCTTCTCTTGAGTGCTGCTGATTCATGTCCTGTGCCTGTCTTAAAAACTAGATCATTGCCTTCTTTGCCGTTGAGTGGTTTGCATCTCTTACGCACTTTAGATACCATCGGTATGTCAGATGTCTGGCTTGTAAGCGTTCTCCTCTACCCCGTGTGTTGTTCTGTCTTCCTGTTGCTTAATTATTTTGCTGCGCAGAAGACTTCCAGTTTGATGTGAATGCTGTTTCTGTTTTGTTGTCACTTTTGGTGTAAATTAAACAAAACTTGGAGTGTGTCCCTGTCATGCCCTTTCATAATGTCTTCTGCTTAAGTCTTTACTTCATTTTGCATTAATGTGCATTATCCTGTACATGGATATCAAGTTTTCTTGACATCATTTACTGACTCCACTCAAAGATAACTGACTTTGTGCCCCACTAATCTATGTGCTTATTTTAATGTCTGTGCCATACTGTTCTGATTACTGCCACTTTGGAGTATATTTTGAAATCGGCACAGGTGACACCACCAATTTCTCCTTTGTTTTTCAAGATCGCCTTTGCAACTCAGGGTCTTTTGTGTTTCCATTTTAGGGTGTTCAGAAATATTCCTTTGGGATTTTGTTGGGTACTGCATTGAGTCTGTAGCTCATTCATACATGTCTGAGAAGTATTGATTCCTCCAGTCCATGAACATGGGATATCTTTCATTTGCTTATGTCATCTTCTAACTCTTAGAGCAGTGTTTCACACTTTTTATTCTACAGGTTAGCTTTTACTTCCTTGATTACATCTATTCCTAAGTATTTGGTTTTGTTTTTGATGTCAGTGGGATTGTCTTGTTGGTGTCTTTTTTGCATAGTTCATTGTTAGTGCATAGAAACCTTGTTGCTTTTGTATGCTAATCATGTATCCTACAAACTTTACTGAACTGTCACATCTAAGAGGGTGCCTTCATGTTTGTTTTGAGTCTTGATACTGTTTATCCCTGTACAGGGAAGAAACCCTCCCATTGTGACAAATGCATGAGCCTAGAGGACATTTTGCTGAAAGAGACGATAGAGAGGCTGTCTGACCTCTGTAATACAAATTCAACTCAGAGATAGAGATTGGTGTGGCCACGCTATGGTCCAGAGGTGGTGTTGAGGAGATGTCAATCGAAGGTACAAAACTTCAGGCAGGAAAATCAAGTTCTGGAGACCTGAACAGCTTGCTGGCTAGTTAACAGAACTTTGTCACACACTGAAAGTTGGGAAGAGAGGAAATTTCATCCCCCTAAGAGTGACAGGCCGTAGTGAGGAAATTTCTGATGTTTTCATCCCCACAAGAGTGACAAGCTGTAGTGGATGGACATGCTAATCAACATGATTTAATCTTTCCAAAACGAATTTTGTTATAAACATCAATTCCTGCTCACAAATATCAGCCAAGCCAACCACCACTGCCTGCTTCAAGCTGGTGAACAGAACAGAAGCCGCAGTGAGGGAAGAGAGCAAAGCCTGAAGAACTTCAATATGTGGCCACCGTCAACACTGCTCTTTCTCATATCGTATTGCACATCATTCTGTATCACAAAGCTTGGAGGACAGGCGGGTGCATCTGGAAAACGAGGCATGGAGCGGCCCGTTCCTGTGCAGGAAGGCCTCCATCTCTTCTCTTCCTCAGCTCGGACTTCCTTGTGTTCAGACACAGCGGCTGCCTGTGGTCACCTCACGGTCCACTAGCCCGTCGAGTTGGCTGATTTTCAGAGGAGAACCAAGTACAACTTTCCTCGGATACCAGCGAGGCCCCGTACTGCTGCTGTACAAGAAGGAAGGTGGCTCGTGCCCCGAGAAGCTCCCTCTCCAGCCTCCCTAAGCCTGGTGGGCTGCAGCACTGAGCATCACCTTCTCAGAAGAGTTGACTTGTCTGACCTTCTGTGGAAGTATCTCTCAGTTCTTTCTGGGCTATATGCGGAGTGCGCCTTGGAGAGTCAGCTCTTCCATGTTCACGTGATCTTCCCTTCTAACAGGGTTCCTGTTATGCCTTCCTGAGGGTGCCGACCACGGCACTGTGAGATTGGGCCCCAGGAAGGTGTTTTAGTAACAGAAAAAAAGAGCATATTCTGCTGAAAATGTACCTACCGAGATAATGCAATTTCATCTGTAAAAAGGGCTTTATTCAGAAATCGTCAGTGATATGATACAGCTAATTAAGGCATGCATGGTGTTAGCAGTTTCATTAGAGGGGATAATATTGTACAAGAAAAATAAGAAATCATTATGATGGATGTCCCAACATTACATTACATGTTAATGAAGTGTAAATGATCTAATTATTTTTGAAAGAACACAGATTCGATTAAACTGTCGGAATTAAATTGGAAAGGACAGTCTATTGTACTTTTTATGTACAGACAAGTTAGCGTTAATTAGGCACAGTCTACAGGAACAAATGAGGCACGACCCTCGGTGAGCAATCACGGATCCTTTGCTCAAGGCAGGTTTCATAAAGAATTATATTAGGGAAAAATTGTAAGTCAATTAGATACAGTGCTGAGACCGTGGGAGGGAGGATGCGGAGGAAGGAGGGAACCGTGGGTTCCCGCTCCTCATATTTTGACTGGTTTATGGCAGACCCATCTCGTGGATGGGCTTCAGGTTGGTTTCATAAATTCTGATTCCACTGGTCAGAGGTGACTGATTTTCATTGTGTGTTCTGGAATCTTCTCCTGAGGCAGAAACTTTGGCTGGTAGTATTCCTAGAGGAGGAGTGTTCGTGAGATATGATTTACTGGAATCCCAACTGAAGTCTGACCTCTTGTTAGCCTGCGGTCCCTGTTAGGATGTCAGCAGACACTTCTCTTTCAGTGATAGGACCGGCTGGGCTGAGCCGCTACCTGGAACCCACCCCTACCTGCTCAGAGGGCAGGGGTAATGGGCAGGGGGTATGAGAAGCTATCGTGGGGCAAGAAGCCAGCTCTGGCACCACCAAAACGAGCTTACTTAAAACAACTGAACCACTTCTGCATTTTGGGCTAGGGAGATGGTTCAGTCCATAAAGTTTTTGTCTTGTAAGCATGAAGACCTGAGTTCAGATTGCCGGCACTCATGAAAGGCCAGGTGTGGTTGTGAGCATCCCCAACCCTGGAGCTGAGAGCGTGGAAACAGGAGGTCCTCTGAAGCTCATTGGCCAGCCAAAACTGGGGAGCTCCTGGTTCATTGAGAGAATCTGTCTGAACACATGAGGGAGAGAGACTGAGGAAGGCGCCTATCCTCAACCTTCGGCTTTCACATACACATGTTCACATGTGCGTGTGCACCCACAAACACGTGTGCACGCATATGGACATGCACACACATAATTAACAGATTTCTTTTTTGGGAGCATTCTGCTTCCAGGTTAGCCTCTACTCTGCTTTTCATGTTCAGAGAATCAGATTCAGAATGAGAAGATTCCATGTTCTGAGAGGATGAAGCTGCCAGGCTCTGGAAGGGCTAGGGTGCAGGGCAGCGGGAACCCAGTACGTCCACGGAGAGAGTCTGTGATGAGCTTCTCGCGGCTTGGGTGGTGTTCTCAGGTGACCTGACTCTGTTACAGGACCACCAGTCACGGTGGGCTCAACCCCTGAGCAGTCTTCATTTCAGTCTCCATATAAGGGCTTTCGCTTGGTATGCCCGATACAACTGCTCCTGTTTAATTAGGGGATATTCAACTTCATTCACACCGAATATGCAAAAAGTATGCTTAAAAACTGCAGATAAGTTACACAATAATGGCTTATCAATGAGCCTTTATATATTGAAGCATTTATTGCTGAGGTATTGTTAACTATCCTCAGTCATTAAAAATAACACATAGTTGGCGCTATATTCCATGAATATATTTATTTCATACAAGATCAACTGCATACTGTCTCCTCCCCTTCTGGTCCTCAGGAGGGTCCACTGGGGGCAGAATGGGAAGGGGGCCATAGGCTTTTGGTGTGTAGGAACAAGAATATTTCTTTTTACACTCGGCTCCAAAACTTTAGGGTAATTATTAATAATTAGAATTTAGAGAAAAGCCCATACCAAGTGAGTTATTCAGTGTAATTTGCAGTTAACAATGACTTTCTTTTGGGAACCTCAGGAGTCAGAACAAGGAGTCATACTGCCTTTTTGTTTTAATTTCTGGCAGCAGAAAGGATCAAGACTTAGAAAAACCATGCAGAAGGGACCACACGCCTGAGCATTACCAGAAATTAAGAAAGCACACACATCAACAACAACAAAAAGCAATTTGTAAAATGCATGGAATTTGGGTTTAAAATATATTTGGATTCTGCTCAAGCGGAACGCTCACAAAAGGTGCTCACAGCAAGGTGGCCTTTTTGTTTTTAATTTTTCTTCTTTTTTTTAGTATATGCTAACGGTACTCCAGGCTGAAAATATTGAGAAAAAAGTTTCCACGCTTGTGGGGACCTTCGGTTTCTAGGAACACTGATGACTGCCAGGCGTCATGTGATGAGCAGTGGAGACCTGGTGCCGACAGAGAACATCTGGCGATGACCGTCAGGGAGCAGGTGCTGCCCACGGGCGCAGGTGTGAGCCCGGACACAGGTGCAGTCCACGGACGCAGGTGTGAGCCCGGACACAGGTGCGGCCCACGGGCACAGGTGTGAGCCCGGACACAGGTGCAGTCCATGGGCGCAGGTGTGAGCCCGGACACAGGTGCGGCCCACGGGCACAGGTGTGAGCCCAGACACAGGTGCTGACTATGGGCATTGGTGCTGACTATTAGATGGAAGGGCTGACCATGAGCGTGGGTGCTGACCGTGTGTGGGAGGGGCCTGTTATTGAGTCTGAGGGACTCTTCTGCACCACAGTCTGAGTGCTCTGGATCTGGTATCAGGTATCCATGGCCCTCTTGCCCTGAGTAATCCTGGATAGGCCCAGGCTAGTGCTGAGAACACCACCTGATCTTACTCCATGGTTCTGCAGGGATCAAGGACAATGTTCAGAAAGTCTCTGGCTCTTCATCACTTCCCTGGCGACTTGATTTTTATCAACTAAAGTGACAATTGTAGGGAGTAGGCTAGCTCCGTGCTCTTCGTTGATCTCTGTTTGCAGTCAAGATGACACTGGCAGTGAGGGTGACAGTCTTCACAGAGAAGAAGCTTCCATGATGTGTCATCCCTGAGGATGTAGAGTCAGAGCATACACATGTACTGTGAATTTCCACCAGCGTGCCAGGATGGCAACAAGACAGCTTTGGATGGGACTGGAGAGATGGCTCAGTGGTGAAGAAAGCTTGCTGCTCTTGCAGAGAATCCAAGTCAGGTTTCCAGCACCCAAATGATAGTTTACAGATACAGAGGGGTGCAAATACAACTGTGTGTAACACCTTTTTAGGGGATTGAATACCCACTTCTGGCTTTTACAGGCATGGGGCATGCAGATGGTATACATACATACATGCAGGCAAACATTCACACGTAAAAATTTTAAAAATTGTCTAAAAAAAACAAAGCTTTCCAACAATTCAGCAGGAGCCTCATGGGACAGCACACAGCCAGGTTCTTAGGTTTGGAGGAAATCTTACAAGGAAGGTCAAGACGAACGTTGGAGGTGGAGGGTAGGCTGAGATGGGGCCTGGCATATTGCTGGAGCCGGAGACATTGTTCAGCGCAAAGCTTTGATGAATGCGTTTGAAAAGAGGACTCCATGGGTGTCAGAGGTGTCCTCCAAAAGACAGGGACCGCCAGCAAGGCGGTGCTCGGTGCCACCTAGACATTTTGGTGTGCTCAAGGTCAGGAGTGGAATGAAGCTGCTTCCTCCTGAGGTCAGGAGCCAGTCAGGCCTGCAGCCAGCCAGGTGGAAGACACGTGGAAGCTGAGAGTGGCTAAGGGCAGGGCCTGACCTGTGTGTGACACCTGTGCTCTTCGGTGTCAGGCATTCTCGCGCACTGCCTCGCACTCACGGGGTGTCCCTGGAGCTTCCGGGTGAGAGCCTCCAGCCACTTGCTTCCTCCTACTCTGTGAGTTGTACTTAGCAAACAAAAGTCCCTGCCCAGGAATATTTGCGAAGGCTTAGAAATGTGGAAAATCACGTCTAAAAACCACCACTTTCTGAGAAGTTAAAGACATTAGCTGGTGACAGCTGAAGGCCTGCCTTGCCATGACAATCTTTGCTGCTGTGGAGACTGTCACTTTGTACCTGTTTTATAAATGTAATATATTTTGCTTTGAGATTCTGGGAAATAGCATTTGAACATCCTCGAAAATGGCTACCGCGTTGGCAAAAATCATGCAATATAAACGTGTGTGCCAGGATATGTAATCTGTGCAGTAAAATGTAAAATATGGTATTTTGCCAGCAGCTAATAATGCCTTAACAATCACTCCCTTGTTTCTCCCGGTCGATTCATAGGATAATCAATTTCAGGTCATATTTATTAGGCTCATCTCCTATAGCTCAAAGACTCAACCAGGTTTTGAAATGTCTCACGGTGGAGACAAATTTAATATTCCCATCCATAGATTCAAAATGGTAGAACGCTTCTGTTTAGCTGAGTTTCAAAGGCAGTGGGGGTGCTGGGGATAAGAAACTTACCACTGCATTTCTACCTTGGGCTCTATTTGCCCCATTTACAGGAATCCAGGCCCTTTATTCCAAACAGCACCGAATCAGGCTCAGAGGAACACGGCTAATGTCAGTGTTATTACCCTGGTCACTCAGAGACTAACTGCAGAACGCAGTGAGGGGGGCAGGCACATTGTGCACTAATGCTACATAACGGAAGATTAATAGTGGCAAAAGAGAGAGAGAAAAATCTGTGACTGCCAAACGTCTCAACCCGGTTGCCAGAGGGCTCCACAGGGGAAGGAGCCTCGCCAGCCCAAGGCGGCTTACCAGAGAAACAAGAGTTGAGGTCCACAGTTTACAGCAACACGTGGCTATGGCTATACTTTGGCCTTCTTTTTAAACTGATTGTTCAGTTTGGTCTCAAGCCGTACTACATGTGACCTGATAAAATGGTGGCCCTCGGGAGCCCTGACTTCAAGCGCTTGTCTAAAACCAGTAGCTGGCTTGTGTCACATGGGGAAAGTGGGTCACTCCGACCAAGTTCCAGACGAACCAGAGAGGTGTCTTCTGTAGCACACTGTGGTGTTGAGGGTTAGGAAAGCAAAGACCCTGTCCCCTGAAGCCCAGGAGTGAGGGGCGGAGCTGCTGTACTGTCTTCCCCCTAGTGCTGAACTGGCCGTACGAGGACAGCTTGCCATGAGCCGGGACCTCCAGTGTGTGTGTGGATTCTTACCACTGGGCAGAAGCAGCCCAGGGCCTGTCAGGTGTGAATGGTCAGAATCAAGCTCATCTTTTCCCTATCCAGAGGGCGGCTGGAGGGATGATGATGGATTTTCATGATCTTTCTTGAAGCCAAATGCCTCTGGCTAGTACACTAAGGGGCAGATACCCACTCACCCAAGAGGTTTGTGTGATTCAGGCCTATGAGGGATTCTGCCTTTGTTGTATCCCAACATCACCTCCTGAGGTCCCTCACCACCACTGAGGATGTGGAGGAGACCAGACATGAGGAGAGCTGAGCCTCAGCTTCTCACAGAGACACCCACCCTTTGTGCTGGCCCCTGACCTTTCTCCTACTGTGTGATCAGGCAGGTGTCTGCAGCCCACAGCCCCACCTGCAGTGCGTTTTCAGGGCATCTTGTTACATAGCTGTCTTCCTCACCTCTGCTTTCCTCCTACTCCGAATTCTGACTCTTTCCCCTCCAATCGTTCTATCAGGATGAATATGGTGAAGATCAGGGTGGGGCAAAGCAGCTGCTGAGCCATCACTCCTGCTCCAGGATGCGGGCGTGACTCATGTCGAGATGAGCTGAGGACTCCAGATCCCATGATGATGGCGAGGGGGCTGCAGTAACAGCATTTCCTGTTGCCGTGACTAAATATCTGAGAAAAGCCAGTTTACAGGAGATTAGTTTGTCTTGGCTCACAGTTCAAAGGGCTGCCGTCAGCTGCGCTGGGTGGAGGAAGGCATGGTGGGCAGAGCCGCTCGGCCTGTGGTGTCCACCAAGAAGCAGGGAAAGGGAATGCTCCGATCACCCACTGTCTCCTCCTGCTTTCATTTAGGCTGATAACAAGCTAAGGCATTTTTGTAGTGAAAACAAACGTTAGGGTTAAAGTGAACATTAAAGGGTTATGTTTAAGGAGCTGGTGACCCAATGACCAAAATCAATTCCTGCTTTTCCAGTAGACCCAGATTCAATACCCAGCACCCACATCAGGCAGCTCACGGTTGCCTATAACTCCAAGTCCTGCATGAATGTGCTGTATAGGAACACACACGCGCACACAGTCTCTCTCTCTCTCACTCTCTCTCTCTCACAAACACATACACACACACACAAACAAACAAATCTTTAAGAATCTTTATAAAATTAATTAAAAGGTTAAGGTTAAAAATGAAAAGACTAGGGTGAAGATGACAAGACTGGGAGCACTGCGGATGAGAAATAAAGGTCCTTCCAGCTGCATACGAGCTAGCCAAGCTGTCCAGGGAAGACGAAGAGTGGGGCTCTGGGGAAAGCAATAATGTCCATCTTGAGAGGCTCTAGCTGGCTCTCCTGCAGCTCCCCTTGAGGAAGTGGGAGACCCTGTGGCTCTTTCACGCATGCTGGCATCCAGTGCTTCCAATCGGAACACACTAAATTGTAAGTGAGGATGACTTCTAAGAAAGCACCCATTGCTCCCAGGAAGAGGAGCACCGGAATTGCTCCATAGAAGAGGAGTTAGATCCGAGGTGAGCAGGGGGATCTGCAACTACCCCTTGGTACCTGGGTCTACAGACAGACCGAATGCCTCCGTAGGTAGACATCCCCAAAGCTGAAGTCAGGTCGCTCCCATTCTATCAGAAACGAAGACATCAGGGCAGGTGTCCACACGTGCACAAGCAAAGGTCTGCCTCCTCAAACTACCTCGTGTCAGGACACTGTCACTCATGTTGTGCTTTTGACAATCCTCCCCCTTTTATGGAGATCTCGGGAGAAAGTACCCTAAAAGAAAGGCCTCATAAGATGTCTGTAAACTCCGCAGTGTGGAAGTCACCGTGCTGCTCCCTACAGGAACAGTCCGCTCAGGTCTCTCTTTGGAATGCTGCTGGGCTTCTGCTGTTTTGCTAAATAAAGCTATGCTCCCATTGTCTGTGTCTCTTGGCTGAATTCACTCTTTGAACGCAGGCGTTCTCGACCTGTGGGTCGTGACCCCTTTGGAGGTAGAACAATCCTCCCCAGTGGTCACCTAAGACCATCTGCGTATCAGACATTTACATCACGATTTGTAACAGTAGCAAAACTACAGTCATGAAGCGGCAACAAAAATAATTTTGTGGTTGGGGGTCCCCACAACACGAGGAACTGTACTAAAGGGTCGAGAACCATGGCCTCAGGAAGGCAAGGAGCTGGAGGCCCTGCACCACATCTGCAGCACAGTGGTGCCCCTCACACTCAGGTGGCTCTTCTCTCCCCAGGAAATGTGCTCACAGACATGCCCAGTGTGTCTCCTAGGTGACTCCAAATCCAGTCATGTCTCAGGACCACACTTATCTCTCTGGTCCTGGAAGACGCAGAATTAATCCCAAAGGTGCTGTCACGGTGAGGAAAGGAACCCAGAGGTCCACGGTTGTCACAGGATCTTATAACCTGCTGACAACTAGACCAGGGAGGGAAATGAGTTCAGAAAGTTGGAAAGAGTGTAGTTATTTATTTAATAAGTCCAAGATGATAAAATGAAAGGGCTAAAGATAATACATTGCAAATAAGAGAATTCTGTGGGATAGCTAGGTATAAAAAATAACAATCAATACAATCATACATACATATACATACATATATATATATATACATACATACATATATACATACATACATATATATATACATACATATATATATATATATACATATATATATATATGGAGCCATGTAGCATGTGGGCAAACCGACATCAGAGCTGTGGTGGTCCCCCTGCACTGAACCGTTGTTAGGAGATGAAGCTCCAAGCTAGGAAAAGATGGATTGCTCAGTGAATCATCAAAACGCCGCATTGCACTCTATTAAAAAGATAAAGAGCGGGGCCAGGAAGATGGCTTTGTCTGTAGAGAGCATGCTGTACAAACACAAGGACCTGCTGTCAGTCTCCAGAACCCACACTAAAAACAGGCAAAAGCAAGGCATGGCGGCACAGCTGTAACCCTAGCACTGGGAGGAGGGACCGGTGGGTCACTGGGGTTTGCTGAGCAGCCAGCCTAGCTGACTCGGGCAAATCCAGACCCTGCCTAAAATGAAATAAAGAAGGAGGGAAGGAGAAGGATGGGTGGTGTCTGAGATTCAACACCTGAGGTTGTCTCTGGCCTCTGTACTCACGTGGATGCATACATGTGAACGAGGACACACACACACACACACACACACACACACACACAGATAGACAGAGACAAAGAGAGACAGAAAAATGTGACCTAAACTTCATACCTGTCGCCAAAATAAATATCAAGTGGCCCAAATATATAGTAGAAAGCTGGACAAGTTCTCAACATAAAACATGTTTGTTTTCCTGAATCCTAGGACAGGGAAGCTTTGTGTGCACCTGTAACCTGGACAATACAAAGGAAAGCTTTGTATCATCTAACTACTTTAAAACAAAGCAATTCTTAACTACAAGAGTCAGACATGTGCATTTGAAATTCGCACTATAAATACAGTTTTTTCAATTTTCTTCTTGTGTGAAGATCATCTCCAGATAACGTGTAGTTAGCAAGGCAATAGGGTTGCAGGCACAGTCAGCTTGTGGCTAAGGCAGTACACATGGATCTTAAACATTAAAATACTCAATCTTACTCATCACTAAAAGCTGCACTAAAATCACGCTGAAAAGTTTTCATCTGTGAGTTATCCGAGAGGTAACGTAATGCTTTGCACCAGTGCTGTAGGCAAGTCCAGCCTTCTGATACTGTGATGCAATCTGCAAAACTTACTCTCGAGGACCATGCAAGCAAGTTAAACACACACACATGCACACACACACACACACACACACACACACAGGCATGGTGGTGTGTACTTGTAACCCCAGAACTTAGGAGGTGGAGGCAAGAAAAAGCAGGCCTTCAAAGTCATCTTTTACAAATAGCAAGTTTGAGTCCAACTTGGGTTGTATGAAACCCTGTCTCCAAAAAAAACCGAGTACGTGAATATATATAATATAATTAAATAAAAATTGAATATTACAAATGTTTGAAATTACCATGCAAAAACCTCACAGCAATTTTGTGCTGAGCCTCGCTTCCCTGGGCTTCACTGGGACCTGAATCTGGGCACTCCTGGGAGAAGCCAACCAGCTCATTTGCTGCTCCTCCCGGAATGAACTGCTATAAAGTCTATGGAGAGCAATTGTAATGTCTAACGAAGTTACTTTGATTTACCTTGGATGACCACCAGTAGAAATTTATCATATATGCACATATGCATACATATGTGAAAAGTGGTATGCTTGGGGGTTCAGCAGATTCTTCTAATAGACAAGAGTAAAACTATGTACATGTCCATGGAGAGGCTTCAGGGTAAATGGTTCACTGCAGACCCCTTCTGTGGAATGTATTTGCAGTTGTGAGAAGTCAGAAAGAGTTCAGCATGCATCTGTATGGATGTATTGCCAAGAAGAAAAAGGGAAATGCTAACATATCATCGACAGTCACTGTGAGCATATTAGAAGCCTGGTCCCTACACTGGCAACCACTGTGGACAGGAAGTACTTACACCGATCTATTACTGTCACTGGCCCCATGTGCTTGTGTGGCCTGCTCAGTGAGAATGAGCAGTGATTTTTGATAGTCATGTGAAAGGGAGCAATTGCTCCAGGAGCGTCAGTGAGGTTCTCCAGAGGTGGCACCCACAGGGCAGGAGTCCGTAAGAGCAGCTCCTAGATAGGTAGTTCATGGCACACCCTGTCTATGCAATATCCTTTTATTGAGAGAGGTCTGAAGTGGTTCAGGAGAGTGAGAAACTTCTGGGGACTCTCTCACATGACTTCAGAGGTTGAAAAAAATCCTTCAAGGGCCACCTGCCCTCTTAGGTCCAGGGAGCACAGAGCTCAAACTGACCTGGTAAGTCCATCTGGGCTGGTGGGCCCTTGTGAGTCTAGAGATCTGTCGTTATGTGTCTTAAGTCAGGAGCAAGAGAATAACGTTTCCCCTGCAGGGAACTGAGCCTGCCAACACCTTGGCACCGACCTGGTCCAGTGAAGCCAATTTCTGACCTGTCATTGCCAGAGCCCCTGAGAAGGTATGCTTGTGACTTGAACTGTGTGCACTTTGTTAGAGCAGCAGAAGCAAAGAAGCATGGCTTCCAGGACTGCTCAGTCCCTGGGGAACAAGCATATACTGGTTGCACATGGTTCTCTGGGACCCTGGTGTACCCTCGGGTGACACGGTGCCAGGGCTTCTGGTTCAGGAGACAGAGGGTCATGCTAACAGGTAGGCTCCAGCCAGCTCAGTGACTACCCAGAGTTCTGCACTCAGCATCTTCAGGGAGGCCCTAGGAAATGCTGCGGAGGGCATCCTTGCATCTGCCTTCTGGGTCACCGATACAGAAGGCCTGAGCCAGCCTCTTCCCCACCCTCGTTGTGGAGCACACTGCAGTGGATACAGCACATCCTGGCCCCCATGCTGAGCCTTCTGAATATGATCTCCTGGCTTTGATTTTACTGTCATCTGTTTGAGACAGTGGACAGGCTGGAGAGGCTCTGCAGAAGGGCAGCGTTCTCACGTCTTGCTGACTGCCCCGGCCCTGGCTGGGCTGTTGAGGACAACGGCCCTATCACAGATAGCTTCTCATTGGCTGAAGGGGGCTTTTGTGGGTCCTCTGAAACAAGCCATGTGCCAGCCAGTGTCCAGTCAGTGAGACGTCTCGGGACAAGAAGGAAACTTCCCTACTCTGCTTTGTTCCATCTGTGAAATGGATGTCTTCAGGGATGACCGGAGGTCTTAGAGCCAAGTGTGATGTTGGGACACCACTGATTACACGTGTGTGTGTGTGTGTGTGTATTTGTCTGTATGCGTGTGTGTATGTATGTGTGTGTGTATATGTATGTGTGTATGTTTATATATGTATGAATGAATATGTATATGTATGTGTGTATGTATGCATGTGTGTGTATGTTTATATATGTATGAATGAATATGTATACGTATGTGTGTATGTATGCATGTGTATGAATGTATGTGGGTATGTATGTGTGTGTGTGTATGTGTGTATGTATGTGTGTGTGTGTATGTGTGTATGTATGTGTGTGTGTATGTGTGTGTGTATGTGTGTGTGTATCCATGTGTGTGTGTGTATGTGTGTATGTATGTGTGTGTGTGTATGTATATATGCATGTGTGTCTATATATGTATGAGCTTAGAAGTGCTATTGATGTCATCTAGGGGAGTGTTTGTTCCCAACTCCAGGTTGTCTTTAGTATATGGGATTTTGTGATGATTAATACTGTCAACTTGACAGGATAAAGAATAACCTTGGAGACAAGTCTCTTGGCTGTGAGGGATTAGTCAGATCAGATTAGCTGAGTGGGAGCACCCACCTTAACTGTAGGTGGCACCACTCCCTGGGCTGGGGATCTGAGCTGCTTAAAAAGGAAAAGCTTAGCACCAACATGTATCATTCTTGCTTCCTCCGCTGTTGAAGTGTGGTGGCTCCTGCCACCATGACGTCACCATGAGGGACTGTATTCCTTTTAGCTGTGAGCCAAAATAAACACATTCATCCTTGACTTGCTTTTGTCAGGCATTTTATCAGGGCAACAGAAGTGACTAATGCAGCTTCCATGATGTGTGTAAGTCTCAGCAGCGGAGGCCTGGGAATACAGAAGGGGCCTTGGATCCTTCACTGTGACAAAGAGGTCATTTGGATAAAGAGTTTCCCTAGATTCCGCAGGACAGAGGTAGATGGTCATAGAAGATGGGTGTTGACTGGCTGCCAGGATTAAAGTTTTCTTCCAGAATCTGATCTGGGTAACTGACACTGCAGATTATTGTTGACTGGGTTCTCAGACTTTCATAGTATTTTCAAAGTTATTTTTGATTTAGCCCTCTCTTACTATGACCCTTCGAACCAATAACCCTAAAATATTAAGAGAAGCAAATTGGATGTTTATTCACATGCACACAGGCACATCCAGGGCCCCTTTGAGCTTTAGGGAGCTGTTCTGAGGGCATGAAGTGGTGCTGGGAGAGTGGCTAGTGTTTCAGGGGTGCCATCAGAGTGGTTGCCCTGGAGCCGGTGAAGGCTGTGGTTGCAGGCTGTGGTTGCAGGCTGTGGTTGCAGGCTGTGGTTGCAGGCTGTGGTTGCAGGCTATGGTTGTAGGCTGTGGTTGCAGGCTGTGGTTGTAGGCTGCGGTTGCAGGCTATGGTTGTAGGCTGTGGTTGTAGGCTGTGGTTGCAGGCTGTGGCTGCAGGCTGTGGTTGTAGGCTGTGGTTGCAGGCTATGATTGTAGGCCGTAGTTGTAGGCTGTGGTTGCAGGCTATGGTTGTAGGCTGTGGTTGTAGGCTGTGGTTGCAGGCTGTGGCTGCAGGCTGTGGTTGTAGGCTGTGGTTGCAGGCTATGATTATAGGCCGTAGTTGTAGGCTGTGGTTGCAGGCTATGGTTGTAGGCTGTGATTGTAGGCTGTGGTTGCAGACTGTGGTTGTAGGCTGTGATTGTAGGCTGTGGTTGCAGACTGTGGTTGCAGACTGTGGTTGTAGGCTGTGATTGTAGGCTGTGGTTGCAGACTGTGGTTGTAGGCTGTGATTGTAGGCTGTGGTTGTAGGCTGTGGTTGCAGGCTGTGGTTGCAGACTGTGGTTGTAGGCTGTGGTTGTAGGCTGTGGTTGCAGGCTGTGGTTGCAGGCTGTGGTTGTAGGCTGTGGTTGCAGATTGTGGTTGCAGGCTGTGGTTGCAGACTGTGGTTGTAGGCTGTGGTTGCAAGCTATGATTGTAGGCTGTGGTTGTAGGCTGTGGTTGCAGGCTATGATTGTAGGCTGTGGTTGTAGGCTGTGGTTGCAGGCTATGATTGTAGGCTGTGGTTGTAGGCTGTGGTTGCAGGCTGTGGGGGCTGTGACTGACAAGGCCTGTGTGGCAGCAGCGATTTCTTCATGACTAACCCTAGAATCAGTAGCTGCCCTATTTGTGAGCATCTGTCTTAGTCAGTGTCCTCTTGTTGTGAAGAGACACCATGACCATGCAACTCATATAAAGAAAAGTATTTAATTGGGGCATGTTGCAGTTCCAGTGTCATCACGGCAGGGAGCATGGAGGCACACAGTAGGACAGGGAGCATAGAGGCACGCAGTAGGACATGGTGAAGGAGAGGTAGCTGAGAGTTCTCTATCTCAGTTGGCAAGCAGCAGGAAGAGAGAGACACTGGGCCTGGGGCAAGCATTTGGAACCCCGGAGCCCACCCCAGTGGCACACTTCCTCCAACAAGGCCATACATCCAAATACCTATTAATGACCACTCCCTAATGGGGAAACATCCAAATCTATGAGCCCATGGGGACCATTCTTATTCAAACCACTACGGCATCCATGGTGGTGTGAAGATGGCAGCTGCGGTTTATGCAGTTGCTGAGGTAAGAAGTGACTTCTGTCATGGAGGGTGGGAACCAGAGGGATCCGGAAACCCAGAATTCTGTCTTCCATGCCCGGTTTCTCTCTTCTGCCTCATATGAACTCAGATACACTTTCGGAAAAGGAACTGTTGTTTCTTAGGCTTGCTAAGATACCACCAGGATGAAATTTTTATTTTCATGTTGGCTGTAGGTTGTAAATTGAGTTTGGGGAGAAAACAGCACAGAGAGCTTGGTTTTACGGGGGTATTGCCAACCGTCCTATGTGAGCAAGTCTCTCATGTGTTGCTAAGATGTAGCTGGATCGGGGCACAGGAGGAGGGGATGAGTCACACATACTTGAAAGTCTTGGGGAATGTGTTTTCCTCTTATTTTGTCCAGTGCGTCAAGTATTGTGTTTGTTTTCCCTTATTACTTGAACCTGTTTCTAATAGCAACATACTGTGCTTGATCAGAGAGCCTCTGCTGTGCCAGCTGAAATGACAGTGTCCTTGTCACCTCTCCACTTTCTAGAACACAGTTCCACATGGAATGACTGCACAGCAACCCTCTGTCCCTGCTTACTTGTCTCTAAAGGACAGGAAATAATTCTTGTCACTTGCTGGTTTGTTCATAGGGCAGTTTGCAAGTTTCAGGAGGCAGGCCCCTCTAATGTCACAAATGCACCAAGGAGATGGTCCGCGAGTCCCTGCTGAGCAGAGTACTCAATGCTGGTCAGCGGACCACTGAGCCATTTATGAGGATTGGGCTGGACAGTGGGCAGAGGGCCTGGACCCTTGGAAACCCAAACTTGCATCTTGAGGACCGGCTTGAGCTGACCTGAAGCACACCAGGGGAGGGCTCTGAGGGTGAGTACAGGGTCAGAGGTGAAGATGCAGCCTTCTCTGTAAGAGCAAAGAGTTGTTGACCATGGTTCCTCAAAGTCAGGGTCTCTAATGCAGACCTACCCACAGTCTAACAGGGAGACAGGCTTCATCCACGCACTTTAGAGCATGTTAATCTGTACACCTGTGAAAAAATTTGCATACATATATATGTATACATATATACATACATACATACATCCACTGTCTGACAGAGAGACAGATTTCATTTACATATTCTATAGAATGTGCTAGTCTGTGTACCTACAGGATTACTCTATATGCATATACATCTATATGTACATCTTAAACCTCTCCCACAATTCTTTGCGATGTAGTAGAAGGCTCTATTGGCAGGGACACAGCACTGGTACTGTCCTTCCCAGACTGGCCCTGCCAGGTTTGTCTGCTCACTATACAGGAGACCTCTCTAAAATCCCTGCCACTTAGCTCGGGCGGTTTTGAGCTTGGTACTTTTGTGTCTTATTTCCATAAGGTGTTGAGGTGTCTCGCTATCTGCTGCCGATGTGGCCCTTGCCTCGTTTGTGGAGGGACTCGTGAGGATTTGGGAAATCAGCTGCTGTCTCCTCCCAAAGATGGCAGCCTCTCATGGTTTCTCAAGCAGATGCTGGCAAGAAGGAACCAGAATGTTCCCTGGGACTGACTCTTGTTTTGACACGCCTAGCTTGTTAGTATGGGCTCCCGAGAGTGGACCCTGATTCCCTGTGCCAAGAATGAATGAACTCAATAAATCAAGCCTCGGAACCCTCTTCTGGTGGAAGCAGAGATCACTTTAATGTGGGAGGGTCTTTGGTAGCCAGGGTGGGGGATCCATTGGCCCAGACAAGGACATTGAGGTAGCCTTATTTGCATGCAGGGCTCAAGTCTAGGCTCCAGGGCCCTGCAAAGGCACCTCTGCGCAAGGCATGTCTCACAGACACAAGGAGGAAGGCATCCTATCAGCGAATGGAGCCAACCCTAGGTTTCCAGCCACAAGGCAGATAAGCACCTACCAAGTCACATTCCTTTTTGCTTCTGTGAAGCAGGCAATGTTTAATATTTAGCTGGGATCTGGTCAGGGCCAAAGTGAGGAGCAGCTGAACGCCGATCGCTCTCACCTCCTGGGATGACGTGGTGGTTCCTAGCTGCTTCAACCCGCTCTTTAGCTCCGTGGCAGTTCCACACTAGCCAAGAGGAGATGGGAACCCAGAAGGTAGACTGGGACTAGTGTGAGCTTCTGTGGTCTAGAGGGCACCAGGGTTTTGTTTGTTTGTTTTGTTTTTGCATTCTGAGATGTGTGAAAGCTGGATCTCACACAGGTGGGTAGGAAGATGTGAAATGGCAGTCCTGGAATCCTGGCTTTGAGACTTGGGGATCACACTGGGCTTCTGGGATCCCCAGTTTTCATATCTGCTAAACTCACATTGCCAACTCAAACAGAGCTTGCAGAATGCTATACCCCGCAGCTTGGGTGGCGGTGTTAGCTGGAGGCAGCTATGGAGGTTGGGGCTAGTGTTTTGCTGGATAGAGGCTTCTAGCAAAAGGTTAAACTATGCTGAATTCCTTTCAAACCATATCACTTCAACATGCAACTCACATGCCTTCTCTGGCACTCAACGTGAACGTCAACACAAATGTAAATTGCAAAGGCAAGAGGCTCGGTGTATGTCACCAGAGCGCCAGATCAGGGTCCAAGCAAGCAGACACTTTCATCAACAATGCATTGACAGAAGAGAGGGATCTATCTTCGAGAATTTACAGGGCTTCATGTGGTATTCAGAATGTTTCTAGGGTAGATAGGTTTGCCATCACCCCTCAAAAATTGTTCCCTTTGTTTTTGAGAATTCTACAAATGTATCCAACACAAATACAATTGTATTCACCGTCGTTTCTAGTCTGTAACTCCCTCCTGTACCCCATGTCATGTCTTCCTCAGGCCTTTAAAAATGTAACTCACGGAGTCCAGTTAGAGCCTCCCACGTGTGCATGCTGTGGGGGTCATCTCTAGAGTGTGGGAATCCTTCCAGTTGCCACATCCTCCAAAAGGACACTCTACTTCTCCAGAGACCATCAAGGGAGAATAGCTTCTTCTAAGAGGCGGGGCCTGGGGATAGATCATTTGCCCCACCCATGCTGGGATGTTGTATGTCTTGTGCAGGTGTGGCAGTTTTGATGAAAATGGGCCCCAAGACCCACAGGGAGTGGCACTACTAGGAGGGGTGGACTTGTTGAAGGAAGTATGTCACTGGGGAGGGCTTTGAGGTTTCAGAAGCTCAAGCCAGGCCCAGTGATACTCTCTCTTGCTGCTGCCTGTGGATCCGGATGTAGAGCTCTCAGCTCCTTCTCCAGCACCTCTTCCTGCTTCACACTTCCCGCCATGACGATAATGGAACTTCACCTCTGAACTGTAAGCCAGCCTCAATTAAATGCTTTCCTTTATTTGGGTTGCCACAGTCATGGTGTCTCTTCACAGCGATCAAACCCTGACTAAGACAGCAGGTACGCCGTAAGTGTGAGAGCTGTGAGATGTGCAGAAGACCACAGCACCCCTTTGGTCCTCTAGATCTTGCATTATTTCCTGTGTACGTGCGAATAAATCTTAGAATTTATGTCTCCTGAGCTTTTCAGGTTGTTGGTTTAAAAGGTCAGAATCATGAAGGGAAAGTAAAACACGCTGAGGGAGTCTGAAGTCAGCACTGTAGCGCTTCAACTGTGTGGGTCTCTTTGTTGACTGTGAAAAGAAGCTTCTCCAGTCTAGGATGGAAGCAGTGCAGATTTGTGACTATAAACATAAATATTTAGGAATCTTATTGACAGCGTGGGCATTATTTAGTGAAATTGCAATAGCAGTTTCTACCTCTGGGCCTATAACCCTCCCCGCCATGGGCTTTTGACCAAGGTTAAGGTGCCAGCCATGAAATTCCATACCGTGGAGAAGGCTTCATGTCCAATCAGAGCTTAGATAGCTATCCTATGACAGATGTGTCATGATTAATCAGTGGGCACATCCTGCCTGTCAGGCCAGTATTACAGCAGGTAGGGCCCGTGTTGGGTGAGACTGATGTCTCTTTTCCCCTTGAAGACTGCATCGTCCTATCCGGCACTCTGAAAGCCAGCCAGCAGGCAGAAAGCTTCCTAGCTGGCTTGAGAATGGTTTCTCTATGTTCTGTAGCAAGCGTGTGTGATGTCTTCAACAATAGAGTTTGGCCATGTAGTTACGGAGGGTAACCGAGGACAAAGGGATTAGCCCGCATTGTTTTGGAGCCCTACGGGTCCTTCGTGACTCATGACTCATGCAGAGGTATCCCATTCCTTGTACTGTGATTTTCACTCAACAACCCTTGTGTTCTGTGTCCACACACTGTGTTCAGGGCCATCCCTGAATACTCCCTGCTTCTTTCTCAGAACTTGCTCTCTGAGATTGGAAGGTGCCCTTGAGGCTCTCTAGCCTGCCCCATGGAAGGAGCCCCACTGTGTGGTGAGACCCTCACTAAGGTAACCCTATAGTACATATAGACATGTTTCTCGGGATGCTGTGGGTAGACATGAGGCCCAGGTTTGGGGACAGGGTGTCACTCTGCTACATTCACATGGGGGCCTTGAGGCAGCCCCCTGTCATGCTCTCAGTGAGCCAGGATTTGCCCTGTGGCTGGTTCTAGGTGGCTGGCCTATTGCAGTGACTACTTGGTCACCACTCTGCCCCTGATAGCCCATGAGGTTATTTTGCCTGTGACTCTTAGTCAGGCTTCTAGAAGCACAGTTTCCTATTGCAGGGATCCAGTGAATACATTTCTCAGGAGGAAAATATTTATTGATGGGCTCTTAATCACAGGTGTCAACCAAATAAACATAATTTCCCAGGGCTTGAAATAGCTACAATACAGGCAGCAAGGACAGAAGCCGATAACTCAGTTCGGGATGTTGGTAGCCACTCATGCTACCTTCATTATGAGAAGTAACAGTGTCCTGTGGGAGGTTAGTGGCTGTCTATCATCCCTTACCGAACACTAGGGAGCCTGCAATGTCAAGGACCACTTTCTGAGAGCAATACTGGATGTGTCCCCCTTCTCAGACGCTCTGAGTAATGGCCACAGAGATGACAGGCCTAGGTGGCAGTGGCTCCCACTTGGCTAAGAGGGAGCAGCAAGGCCACCAGTGCCATGGAGCAGGTCCAGGACCATTCCTCAGGGGTGATCTATCTCTGTGGCTGAGGCTAGACTTCCTTAGGTTACTCTGTTCACTCATGACTGTCTGTCAATCGTGAACTGGTTTTTGGGTTATCTCATTTCACACTTCAGTGGGATGTGTAGCCTGGACGGGAACAATGGCCATTTCCACACGAAGCAACAAAGTCTCTTTTTTCTAGTAAGACTTGTAGAAAGTTGTTCTTGGTTCCAGACCTCTGGCCAGCTGCAAGAGGCCTTGGGCCTACCTTCTTTGCTGTCACCCAACTTGATTCCTGTGTGTGTTCTCCATGTTTGGCAGAACTGAAGCCAGGAGGCTCAGTAACGACATTGCTATCCTGTCTTGTTCTTGGAGGGAGAGCAGAAGAGAATACAGCCAGTGCCTAGTCGTAGGCCAAGGAAATGCCTTTGGTGAGTCCTTGTGGGTGCCCTGCTGGCCCCTCGGTCGGAGAATGTTATGGGCCAATCAGTCACATGTAGTCTTGGAGAGACTAGGTTCATATTTTCCTTGAACCCACCTAAGCAGGACATGAGGCTTGACCTCACTGAGGCTTCTTGTCATGGCTGGGGCCACTGTGTTGCATTCTTCCTATGGAAGTGTCTATCTAGGGCCATGGTGTCACTGAAGGACTCACTGGACAAATAAGCCTGTGGGAGAGGAAGGGTCTAAGGTGGCCATTAGACCGAGTGACTATCAGGAACAGTGATTAGGAAGCAGTGAACAGCTCGGGAGCATCCTTCCATGCGCTTTCTGTTCCACAACAGTTTGCTGTTTGGGCTCATTTTCCCCCAGAAAAGCCCAGACGAGGAGCCCAGGCAGCTCAGAAACTTCCATGGGAGTCGGAGGAATGTGTGTGTGGGAGCTGATGCTGGTGGACAGGGTATGAGGTAAGCACAGCTGGGTTCTAGAAGATGAGAGGAGAGTTATGGGATGTCCAGACCACCACAGTGGTGTCTACAAGAGGGTCCTGGATTCCTTGGGCCTGGGGTTCTAGCCAGTTCATACCTGCTTGATGTGGGTGTCAGGGTCCGAACTCTGGTCCGCCAGAAGAGCGATTTGCACTCTTAACCCCTGGCCCATCTTGCCTGTCTCTCCCATCCTGATTCTTGCATGTCACTCAATGGGGTTTCATGGTTAGAAAGTGAACATTCATCTGATAAGGAACTCCCTGCTTTCGTGTGGGAGATGAGGTAAGTTAACTTAGATACAATGCTAGGAGATGGATTTCCCAAGCCTGGGAACTCTTCCTGTGAATGTGAGGTAGTGGCATTCTGGGAAGTTTTCACTGACTCCAGTTTTTCCGTGTGCTCTCAGCCCTTAGACATGTTAAGCTGTACACTGGCTTTAAAATGTGAGCCTGAGCGGGGAAGGCTGCAGCTCTGAAAAGAGCATATAGTCGAAGCTGAAGAGGGGGAAGCTTTCTCACCTTCTATGCAGTCTTAGTGAAAGTGTTGGACTTATATTCCAGACAGAGTAGTTCCAGGGCAGCTTTCCAAACTCAGAACCTGGGACCAGAGGGGAGGGGCTCAGCCTAAGCAGCAAAGCAGTAGGGAGGTGATTTCAGTTGGCAGGGGACGTGATGCTAGCCTCTCTGGACTTGGTAGGAGCCATGGGTGGTCTGCCACAGGCTTTGATAATTTCAGTGGAGCTGCTGAGAAGGTCAAGCCCACTAGTATCTTCTGAGAAGTGTTCTGAACAAGCTGCACGCTCGGAGAACTCCCTGTAACTTTGTAAAAGCTGCCCATAGCCCAGAACCTCTCCTGTTTATTCATGATGGAGGCAAGCTTATCCAGACCTAACAGTTCTGTCTAGACTCCACCAGGTTAGACAAAAACTGCCGCTGTCCACAAGGGAGAGGAAGAGAAAGAGCTGTGCATCGGTGCAATAGGACATTCCGAAATGGCTCCTCCCGGGTCAACTTATCACCTCTGGCTACTTGGCTGAGGGCAGTGGAGAGTGCCTGCCAGCTCACAGTATACTTGACTCCTGAGAAGCCATGCAAACGCAGCACTTTCTGGGTGTGGGGACACAAAGCTACGTTCCAGTTAACACCCTCGGCACAATTAACACTGTCTTTGAAATATTCCAAGAGAACAGGGGTTCACGCTGGTTGATGGAGATGATGCTTTGCCACGGCAGAGCAACAGTAAATTTTCACACTGTAGTACAATTTGGCTCAGTCCAGTTTAGTCATGGTCTCTAAACAATGAAAGTGAAGCACAGACTGACTGATGCCAAAATTAGTCAGTCCCGAGGAGAGCTAGGAGCTGATTAAATCATTTTCTCAAAGGAGGAAAAGAAGCAAGGGCAGGAACTGCTCCAGCGACAGCCAGCGGCCTCACGACATCTGCGTGGTGAGAATTCCTCTTTCCCTCCTCCTCACGTCCTTGCGACACCCAGCCTGGGACGGGTGGGAGCTGATGTTGAGAACGGAAGTAGAATTCGTGCTTAGAGTTGAGCTGGGAGCTGACTCTGCCAGAGGGCGACTGAGGGCGGATCATTTCAGTTCCCCTGACTGTTAGTGTTTTCCTCATCTCTAAAATGGGATGTTCTACTGCTCTGAGAGCTGAGGACCACGGTTGAGTAAAATATAAATGAGCAGAAGGGTGTAGGAAGGGTGTACAAAGAGCACGTTACTGTAGGTAAGGTGACCCGTAACTCACTTTCACGCACTCCAGCCCAGTCAAACTGGACCACCGTTGATGTTTTGCCCTACTCTGGCCCGCCGGCAGCCCCTGCGTATACCGCAATTCTTCCAGGGACGACATGCCGCTTTTGAGATTGACGTCACGTTTCATTCCTAAGGGAAGATACACCCGCAGAGGACTTGTGCCTGGGACCACGCATCCCATTGCACTGACTCTGTGATAATGTCATCTCCCTGGGGTGTGAGCCTCTACTTCTGACCCGACCCACTGAAAGCCATGGTGCATATCCACACTCAACTCTGTCAATTTGTTACCTCCTTTGCCAAGTCCTGGCTATCAGGCAAACAGTCTGGCCTCTGTGCCGGCGGAGGGGTTGCAGAGGTGGCTGGACAGCTTTCTGTTTGAGGTTTGGTGGCTTCTTGTCTGTGTGTGGTTCTCATGGCTCTGCTTCTGATCCAGTGCTCTCTGTTGGGTCTTAGACCCGTGTCTTATAAGAGTTCCCCAGCTGCCATTTGGGAGGGAAGCCTCTCTTTGTGCCTCTAGAGAGTCCTGGCCTGGAATATAAATATTTTGTCACTTGGGAATCGCTTTTAAGGTGACTCAGGTGGCTGTCCTCCATGTCCCGTGGCAAACGCAGCCTGGTATGCTCTCACCATATCGGAGAAGGACTTTGGGTGCCCAGCGGAAGAGAGGGGCAGATCACCAGTGTGACAAGAGTGTGTTTATGAGGCTTGCGAGCCATAAATAGCTTTGAGATGAAGTTTCCTGAAGCCATTCAAAGCTGAAGTACCCAGAATGCCCTGTGTTGTGTGCCCAAATTTCCGAGAAACAAAACAAACAAACAAACAAACAGCAACAATGGAGAGAAACCAAACTTCTCTGACATACGAAGTTTAAGGTAGTGTCATCAACCCTGGGAAAAATCTGGAAGGGCCTAAGGAGACATCCATCCGCATGCTGATCTCTCTTTCCTTTCTTTTTTCTTTTTCTCTTTTTCTTTCCGTTTTTTTTTTTTTTTTTTTTTTTTTTTTGTACAACCCTGTGTTGTGCTCAAAACAAAAATCTGAGAATACTTCTTAAAGGGCAAACAAAGCCCCAGCCCGGCCATACATCTGTGAGTTTTGAAACAAAGGTTTGTTTGTGTGCCTCAATCACTCTGCCCGTGAAAGCAGACCCTTCCTTGCAAACCTTTCCAGGGAAACACTCTAAACCAACATCCTGGTATAAATTTGCAAAACGCAATACAGGCCTGATTGTTTTTGGAGTGGATGCCGGCCGCATACGAATAGCTCTCTCTGAAACGTAATGTTCTTTGCACGGCTCAATGGCTAATGTACAATAAATCAACAAAAGAGCGCTTCAATAAAGCTATTGGGCAGCAGCAAGGCCACTGTTATTTTATCTTTTTACAGTATTTAATTGGAAGGTCTTTCCTGAAACTTTAGCCAGCCTTCAAATTACTAGACTCCACATAAGAAGAGATTGATAAGAGAATTTTTTTTCCAGGATTTTTTTTTTTTCCTTACAAGAGAGCAAGTTTTTGCAGAGGGAGAATAAAGTTACAAGTGTCTAGCGTTTTGCTGAGAGAGAATGAAATTAGATGCTGAATGGAGCGGATAGGAAGGCTGGGAAAATGTGGAGCTGGCAGGATTGCCAGGTCAGCCCAGAGCCCCCACTGTCCGCCCCCTGCACCAGGTGCCCCGCATTCAAATGATACTATTATTCATAGACGGAGCAGAGTATTAAACTCCCCCCAATCATTTGCAACTGAATAAAGATATAATCCTGGAAATATAACTCTCCATTACGAGTCCTCATCAGCAACACAAGAGCTCCATTGTAAAGGAGTTATGTATATTTATCAAGTTAAAAAAAATACTTGTCTTAGTGCTTACATGTTAATAGAAAACTTTTATAGTCCCGGTTTAGAACTAGTTATGCATAAAGCATCTATTATTCTTTGGCAAACTCTTTAACTTTGACAGTGGATTGCTGATACATGAATAGTCTCTGGCTGAGGGACGCATAGTGTCTTCCTGGCTAGCCTGGGCTGCCTGCAAGTGGGTATGTACTTTCAGTGAGTCTCACAAGGGATCCAGATGTCTTCTTTTCAGGGCTTGGCTACCTTTCTCGGTCATCAGAACAGTCAGCTTATCCCTGGGCAGGTGCTGTCTTTAGTCTCCCAGGCCAAGGCTGGCCTGTGGCTGGGCAGTTCCTCCATGGATTCTTACAGTCTCCCAAGGAGACTTGGCCAGTGGGTCAGGGTATTGCCTTCTGCCTACTTCATCCTCAGAACCCCAGAACTGCCTCAAAAAGAGCCTTAGGGAGAGAGGAAACCAGGACAGAGCAGATCTGGGGGAAATGAAGGAAGCCCTTCATCAAGGACTCTCTACTCTTTCACAAGGCTGTCTCACTTTTCACACGCAGATGCGATCCACAGAGGAGTGGTGTGAAGCTGTGACCCATTTGGGATGGCTTTATGGCTGTGTTCAAGCTGTCTGGAGTTCAGTTTAGGACTGGGGGTGTTCCCTCTGGGTTCAGCTAACTGGGGCTACTGGTAATTCTGGATTGGGTGAATGTGCCAGTGTTGTGGGTGGCACATTCAAGGGAAAGACCTAGGTTACAGAGAGAAGCAGAAGGGTCTCCATGGGCCTGAACTCACACTCAGGCTCCCATCTCCTCTTCCTCACTTTGCCCTCCTTACAGCCTTCCTACAGCGTGTACCCGGGTTCAGATCCACAGTGCTAGCCTGTACAGCGACCACGGCTGTGTCTGAAGCAGCCTTCATAATGACCAAACCTAGCAATTCTGCATGAGGGTGTGCTGAGGACGAGGAGATGGTGGATACAGACAGGTCCACAGAGAATGTGTTGTATGAAGATGAGGGCAGAGATGCATTGATACTCCCACATGCCAAAGCACCCTGGAGGTATCCAGCGGCCACCAGAAGTAGAGTAAGAGTCTGGAGGGGTAAAGGTACCTGCTGCGGGTGTGGGGCACTGGCTGAGTCTGGAAATCCAGTCTTCCCTGACCTTTATGGTACAACTCTAACAGGCAGACCTGGAGAAACGATTTTGTCAGAAGCTGCCATCTCTAAACTGCAGTTTTGGGACTGAGCGAGATGTCCCAACCCTGAGTGCAGACAGTATGGGGGAGGAACAGTCTTGTGGATCCCTGGCTGGATTTTCAGGTCAAACTGATAAAGACAGATTGAGAAAGAGTTCATGAAAATTTATGTAGTAAGTTTTACATTGTATTGGAGTCTGCGTGAGGAAATGAAACTGGGAAGAAATAGTTTTTGTGCTAGATTTGATGATGATGAGGACAGTCCTGCAAGAGCAGAAGTGAGCAAAAAGTACAATCTGCTGGCAGTGATCCATGGTGGGCTCCAACAGGGCATTTACACGTCTCTAACCCTGTGCCTTTAGAGACTATGGTCACCCTTCTTCAGTTTAGGACATGGATCTCACAGGAGGGTTGTGTGACCTACATGGGCAGAGGGTTAGGAAGTCCACCCGTGTCCGGCGGCCAGCCCAAGGAAAAGGGTAGGAAAAGATCAAAGAGATACCTCTCCACTGCTGCCATTTTCTTTAATACTGAGGTTCTATATTAAGAGTTAGTGTCCTCTGAACTCCTAAATATGGAAGTTTCTCCCTGTCAGACTCCAAGGATCCAGTCTATCAAACATGGAACACCAGAGCTCTGAGGCAGGCTCTCCTCCTCCTCTACTATCTTGGGATATTCTGAAGCATCAGCTCCTGGAGACAGGCATGACTCCATAGATGGCAAACCAAGGATGCTCACATGAGTAACCATAGCAGGATGCACACAGCAACGGTGAAGTAAAGCTCCTTAACTGGAATTTCTTGGTCCTGTGTGGATGCATCTACCCCTGCATGGACACACCTTTATTCTCTGTGGCCACGCCCTTGGTCTGTCCGGTCATACTTTTATTCTACATGAGCGTAGTCTTGCCGAATACGGCCATATTCTCACTGCTCATGGTCACACCCTTGCTAAAAATGGCGACACCATTCATACTGGCTTCATTTTGCTCCAGCGATCATACTCTTGATCTGCGCAGTCACAGCCTTTTCATGTACTTCCTTCCTCATACAGAGGACAGCGGTATGATTTGATTTGATATCTTTTGCAGATACTCTCCACTCTGTTGGCTGATCCGATCACACACACACACACACACACATACACACACACGTGCGCATACGTACATACACCCATACATGCCCATTTGAAATAGCTATATTTTCTCTTTGCACATATGTGCTTTGAAAACGGGTGGCAGCATGCCACTGCCAGTCAGAGTAAGGGCCCCACGTTCCTTTGTGTGATAAGGTCAGCATTCAGGGCGCTTAGAGCAATGCGATCACTGTGGCCTACCCGCGGGTCTTCACTTGTTAGACCACATGGGGATTTGGGCACCCTTCATTAGAAGGCTGAACTGCTCTTACCTCCTCAAGGTCAAGGGTGCATGACAGAAGCCGACAACACATCTCTGGTGGTGCTGGGCCAGTTCAGGTTCCTCTTTTCCCTCCCTCCCTCCTTTCCTCTCCTTCATTTGTTCATTCTTTCCTTCCTTCCTTCATTTTCTCCCCTCCCTTCCCTTCCCTTCCTTCCCTTCCCTCCCTCCCTCCCTCCTTCCTTTCCCTTCCTTTCTCCCTTCCCTTCCACCTCCTTCTTTCCCTTCCTCCTTCCTTCCTCCTTCCTTCCTTCCTTCCTTATGTCGTCCCATCCACCTCTACCTCCCTTTTACTCCCCCTGTATTTTGTGATCAATGGACTCAAAAGATAAAGATTATTTTAAAAAACACTGTTGCTTGAAAATCTACAAGTTAAAGCTGGTCCATTCAATGGGGAAATCTTATGAATACACATTATACACTATCATGTGGCATAATAGCACAGCACACCTCTCCATCAGAGTCATTTGTGCACTAGATACACTAACATTACGGACTAAGGCGAGTTTGCTAGTGAAGTTATTTATTTTATCCATGTACAAGAGAAAGCAGAACTAATACATGCCTCCACTACATTCTTAGCACTGAATTTTAGTCTCTCTTATCTCCCCTGTGCCTCTCGGTAGGTAGGCATTTTCCAGTCTTCCCTAGAACAGGGTGTTGGTCTATATCTGAGATACATGCCAGGATTTTGCTTTGCTCTCATTAGCAGGTAAATTTAATTTAATCCTGGTAGCATTATGGGAAGGCCATAAACATTGTCACGTGTCTGAGGAGACACTTGTTTATCTTTGAGCTGAATTTAAACTCTGGTCTGGTAGAGGCACCTCTGTTACCCCAGACCATGGCCCTGGGAGGTTCAGGTGTACAGATACTTGCCAGGAGTGTTTGTGGATTGCTTCTTTATGCAAACATTTACTGAACAGTATTTCAATTCAAAATCTAGGATTTGTAAATTGTTAATGTTGTCTATGGTGAACCGGAGACAACATCTGAAAAGTTGGAAGGAACAGGTAAAAACTTTGTCAAGGTAGAGAAACTGAGTCATTATTAAAATACCAAGTAACAATCCAGGAAATGCTCTATTTATCTATTTTGCATTGACTTTGTAAAACCCCTAGGGCTGGTGATTTATCAAATATCAGTAGTTCATAGTCTGGGAGGCTGAACGTCCACAGAGTGTGTTGTGAGCCTAGTGAGGGACCTGCGCACATCGTCTTATGGTGGGTGGCACACTGGCTGGGGAGCAATCGTGTGGTGAGGCAGGAAGCCAGGGGCCAGGGACGGCCAGCTTTGTAAAAACTCTTACCTGAGAACTGATCAGGTCCCATGAGAACCACCTAAGCCTTTCCAAGGGGGATGAACCTTTCTCCCATGTGCTATGCCCCACCATTCAGAGGGCCACTTTTTTGAGCAGTGGTTCTCAACCTGTGGGTTGCGACACCTTTGGGGGGTCACCTAAGGGGTCACAGGGGTCACCTAAGACTCTGCATTTTAGATATTCACGTTATAATACGTAACAGAAGCAAAATTACAGTCATGTAGTAGCAACAAAAATAGTTTTGTGGTTGGGGGTCACCACAACATGAAGAATTGTGTTAAAGGGTCACAGCATTGGGAAGGTCAAGAATCGCTGGTCTAGAGGTTCCACCGCCTTAAGACTCCACTTTCTAAAGGCCCCGCCTTCTGGAGGCCCCCGCTGCTTACCTCACTACCACACTGGACCAAGTACCTAGGATAAGCCATCTCCAACCAGCTCATCTGAGCCTCCATCACCATCTCTGGATGTGTTTTCAGCACCTTTGAGTTCACAAGCTGTCTGTGAGGTCCTGCATGGCTTCTGCTCCTTTGTCAAAACGAGGCTGTCTCAAGAAGGCGCCCTGTACTACTTTCAAAGAAGGTTTTGCTGTTACCCTGTGGTTTGGCTGCGATCCCTCAATTCCAGCTGAACTGAAAGCAGCGAAGTAGCCACTCACTCTTTTCCTCCAGTCACCGAGAAGAAAAATGACCTGGCTACATATGATAGGATGTAAGCTTATCTATTTGAAAAATGGAACCAGCAAGCACATTTGTTATGATCTCAGCTCCTCGCTTTATAGCAAAGGACCGTTTTACAGCACTTTGCTACACTAAGTACACAAGGAAGAATTTCATGATCATTTGAAAGTGAGTGAGTTTTAACAGGTCTTGGGAATTCAACAGTCTTGCATTGAGATATGGAGAAAAAATTCCCACATTTTAATCTCTACTGCTGTAAATTGAAACCTGAATATGTTTTTATGACATACCGTCAGGAGGTAAATATTCTTGAGAAGCCTTTCCTCTTGATGTTATTTCATGTTATTTCAAAGCAGTGGGAAGTGTTTTATGAAGGACTGCACATGTTCTTAAGTAGGTCAGGCCTTTTTTCTGGGTGTGGCAGACCGCGTCCAGTTTGGATGTCTGTGTCCACGCAGCTGGCTGGTACAGTTCCTTTCATCTTTCTCCTGGACTAAGAAGACTGGGGGTCAGACTTCTCTTTTCACTTCTAATGATCTGCATGTTAGAATCTCTGTACTGCTCTCTCGCCATTCAGATAATCTCTGGGCTTTTCTCTGCAGTCATGTACGCTTGCTTTGGCTCCTGGGAGGAAAGTCTGTTAGGGGTGTTCCATTTGATTTTATGCTCAGATAAGGAATACTTCTGTTGTTTGGGATTACTACTTCCCCACCAAAATAGGTGTTTTCTGCCACAGACATGTCTGGCCCGCACTGCCCACCCGTGGTGGTGGTCCACACTGGAGAACTCTATGCTAGCTGTTCTGCATCCTTGTTGCCCAGATTAAAGAAAGCAGGCAGGTGCAAGGCTTAGAAGTTACCGTTATTTATGGCTTTTCGATACTTTGTGGGTTTAGCTGGTGAGAAAAGTTTTGCTCCACCCACACAGACAAAACCCAACCAACCGTCTGGGCTGATTAAATTCAATTGTTGCATGAGTGGATGGCAGGCAGGGGAAAAATTATGGAATCTCAGTGCCCATGCCATGGCAACTGGGCAAACAGCTCGCTGAAAGAACGTGGATAATAGGAAACGGCAGTATTTCTCTGCGCTCCCCTGACAGCGTTACCCTCTGTCACATCTGCCCTGTGTCCAGCATGGCAGTGGGCCATCAGGGTGCCACCTTGTGCTCTGGGCTGCCACACACTTCTCGCTTTTCCACGAGATGCCAAGAAGGCAATGTGAGGTCTAGACACACACACACACACACACACACACACACACACACACACACTGGGAGAGAGAGGGAGGGGGAGAGGGAGGGGAGAGAGAAGTCCACCTTTGAAGTAACTGAAGATGGGTGGGAAGTAGTAATGCAGGAAGGTAACCGCCATTGTTAATTTACATGAATCCCATGCATGTGCCATCGTTTTTTATTTACTAAGATGGTGCGATGTCAAAGGCAGCACAAGGCCCAGGATGTGGTACAAGGTAGCACAAGGCTCAGGACTTGGTACAAGGTAACACAAGAGATCAGGACTCAGGCGCTTTTGGCCTGAAGGAACAATATGGAAAATCTACACAAGCTGGTCAGAAGTATTCATGAGTCACTACTTTGATTTTAGGAAAAATATCAAAAGCAAAAACGCAATTGTTCCAGCCCAAGAAATAAACATTGTGTGCGGTTATTTGAAGCACACTCTGTCTACTGTAAACCTGCAGGGACTGGTATCCTTTAGAATTTTCTCTGGGTTCCTCCCTCCTGAAAAGCCTCTTGTTCACCACGATCAGTGGGTGAGGAGATGGATTAGGAGCTGCCCAGAAGCAAAGGTGCCCAGGAGTAAAGGCGTTCAGAGGGGCAGGACCACGGACAGCAGCACACTCCCGCGTAAGGTGTGGTATGCTCTGGTCCCCAGCAGTCCCATCTGCTTTTGATTCCTTCGGACTCTGCAGATTAGTGACAAGGGGTAAAAAATAAGTCTCACAATTTATAGACACGTGTTAGTGGCTGCCCAGAAGTCCCTGCTCGGCCAGGCACTTTGATGAGTGTCTGATACACAGTCTAGGCTGTCTGTATGCCTCAGTTCTGGCTTGTTCCACAGAACATTGTGTGGGTTTGGTTCTTTTAGACTCTTTCACTAACGAACAGATAAGACAACTCTATTTATGAGTCGGGACACGTATGAGGCAAGCATTGGTGCAGAAGTAACATCCTGCCAAAGTCCAGGGAGGAGCGTCCTGTGGTATGTCACCGTGGTTGTGGGGCAACATTCCTTAGGCACATCACCATAGGCATGCGGTTCTGTGGTTTGTGAGGCCCAGCAGATCACAATGAGGTGTCTGCTTTGCAACCTCCCTTCTGACTATGCAGATGGAGGGCAAAACAGAGCTGTCCAAAGGCTGGGGATGATGTAGCTGAGACCATGTGGATAGTTCAGGGGTTCTGTTCCTCTGGTCACCTGAGTGCACCCCAGTGACACGGCTGCACACAAACATGAGACATGAGTACCTTAAAGACAAACTAGCTTGGAAGTACTTGCACAAAGGCACAAAGATCCGAATTTGGTCCCCAGAACCCACAAAAAATGAAGAAAAGAAAAAGCCAAGTTTGGTAGTATGTGCTTCTAAGTCCAGTGCTGGGGATGCAGAGACAGGCAGATTCCTGTGTCTTTCTGGACAGCAGCTTTCCCAAACCAGTGAGCCCCGGGGTCAGTGAGAAACCTTGTCTGAAAAAAAAGATAGGCAGTGACTAAAGAGGCCATTTGAGACCTCGGCCCTCCAAGGGTACACACACACACACGCATACAAATGAACATGTGCACACACACATATACACGTGCACACAAATGAACATGGGCACACGCACACATGCACACAAATGAACATGTATGCACACACACACATGCACACAAATGAACATGTATGCACACACACACATGCACACAAATGAACAAATGTAAGCACACACAACACATGCACATAAATGAACATGTGCACACACAAATGCACGCACACACACACACACACACACACACACACACACACACAGAAATGAAAACAAAACAAAGCAAAAAACCCACCCCTTAAGTTGTGGTAGCAAAAGCAAGTCTTATTTTTATTTTCCCATAGTTAAAATATTTGGAAGCTTCTGAGAATTCTTCGTTAGCCATCTTTCCGTTCCTCCCAACCCTGGTGAAGAAGTCTACCCTCTACTAGCTGAGTTCCCTGGTATCGTCAGGTCTTGTCACTTGGTGTAGTCCTCACCCTCTCAAGCTGCTCCCTTATCCCTACAGCTCAGGCTGGCTTCTCCCCAGCAGACACTCGGATGTCTTCTTAGTGGGGCATCCGGGAGCCTTCAGACTTGTCATATCGGGAGCCACAGCTGAATTCTACGAATGCTCCAACTGACATGTCAGACCCACAGTGGAGTCAGTCTCATGAAGGTGCTGACCTTCAAGACCCCACCCCCAGCATAGCTTCTCCCTGCTGCCTTGGGGTGTGCCTGCCAGGATTCGGGCATTTGGCCTGCCAGAGGCTCCAGGACAGGAGGATCTGAGCAACACAGCAATCAATTGTTCTATTACAATGTTAAATTTTTAAAATCTTGGCAGAGAAAGTGATGAAACAGCTTTGCAATGTAAACCCCTGGAGAGCCTTGCTGTCTTGAAAAACAGTCTGATCTACTGATCTAAAGCCCGCACCTGCTTTACAGGGGGCAGAAGGTCATTATGGGGCTTTCACTGTACAAACGTGGGGACTCTGGGATTGTGTTCGGTGGCCATGACCAAAGGCCCATGTCAGATCTCTTACAAGACGGGAAGCAAATGGAGCAACGCAGGAGCATGCTCTCCCTTTCCTTCCAGCAAGTCCTATCCATGATTCTACTTTTCTTTGAGGTTTCCCTCAAACAATTCGCTGCTCATGTGTTCTTATGTTTACCAAGTCATATCCTTGGCTTAAGGAGAAAAGAAAACCTCCATTTGTTACAGTCTCCATGCAAATTCAATGGCTAGTCAGGTACAATCATTCTAGACAAAGTCTTGTTACCAGACTTGACCTGTTTCCACTATGGTGGAAAACAGCTTTAGGATAGCATTTTACAAAACAATCCAGGCATCTGTGCTGCTGGTTCTGTAGTGCTTGCTCCTGAAAGCTGGGCTTGCTTACAAAACAAACACATCAAAACATTGTTCCACCGATGTTCCCCAGCAAGGAAATGTAGAGCTTATGCCCAATTTGTGTGCTAGAGCTAGGCAAAATGTACATTCAGACACACGAATCATATGCTCACATGAAAATGTTTAACTGTCAAGAAGATTTTGAAAAGCCCTAATATTAAAATTTTATGAGACTGAGAGTTTCTGAAGGACCCTAGTCTGCCCCTCAACACCTCCATGTGAGCTCTGAAACCGAGTTATACACATGGTGGAGCCAAACAGCTTCATCAAGGATGTGTCTAGAGGATTCTGAACACAAAACATCCTGTCCTCTCTGTACTGATCCCTTGGGCTTCGAAATCTTCATTTCCCTTCTACAGGCACCAGCCCTCTCAAGAGTGGTTGTCTCCTGGTTTTCTATACTCTCCCTGGGGCATTAGGTAGTTAGGGCCAATCCTAGCCCTCTCTACTCAAGCCTACACCTAGTCTGGCCTTTCTCTCAATTGTTTTTGGCTGTGGTTGAGCTTCAGTTCTTCTCTCATTGGGCCACTTAAGGCCCTGAATCCTTTCTCTATAGCCAGCCTCTGATTCAGGAGGCTGGTTTGTCATAAAGCTGCATGGATGCTCCCTGGTTAGCATGTTCACATTCACAAGGAAGGCTGGTGGTGATAGGCTTAGAGCAAGATTAAGAACTTAGCTCAGCTGCCAGCAGGGCTTTCTCACGGGGTGGGCTCTGTACTCAAGCTCCTGATTTTTGATACATGCTCGGTAGGCTAGCACTCTCGCTAATACCCTGTCTGAAACTTTAAATATCCCAAAGGACAAGCAAGTTTATTTTGTCCTGATTGGGCTTTAATTTGCTCTATTGTTTTATTGCTTTGTAGCTTATAATGGGAGTCTCCATATTTTCTTGCAGTTCACAGACACTGGTAATCACAGGATAGGTCCTCATCTGATGGTGGGTTCCTGAAGATATTTGTCATTTTGCAAAGGTAGAGAACATGCCATTTTCCCTTGACATCTTCTTGGTGAGCATCTTGTCAAATGTCACCCCAAACTCATGAGAGTTGACAGATGGCCAGGCTGTTGCCCACATCTGTCACTCCCCCATTCCTGGGATTCACTGTGTTTAAGATCTACAGGGGTTCTCGGGTTCTTTGTATGGATTGCCTTCTGGGTTTGGGAGTGAATTCAGGGGCATAGCTCACATTTTATTTTAAAATTTCTTTTGCAGTTAAATAAGCAATTACACATATACTTAGGCATAGACACACACCGAACACATGCATTTTCTTGTGGAGACACAGAAGCACAGGGATAGATTCTGGCTGGACATACTCTGTCCTCTCTACATGGTTTGAGTATAAGCTGGTTCATAAAACTTTAGCATCTAAAAGCAAACTGTATTGTGCCTCATATGTATATAAAGGCCCCACTCCAAGCCTTTAAAAAAAGTGATGCAGACACAGAGAGGAACATCCACATACATGGGACAAGGTGAGAGAGCAAGGGGGAATGTGCGTGTGTGTGTGCGTGTGTGTGTGCGTGTGTGTGTATGAGAGAGAGAGTGAGAGAGAGAGGGGGGCAGGGAGGGAGTGAGAGAGAGAGCTAATTTACTGTTTTTTTTGAGACAGGGTTTTTCTATGCAATCCAGGCTGATTTCGAAGAATGATTCTCCTGCCTCAGTCTCTAGAATATCAGGCTCATAGATGTACACCATTCTGTCTGACTAACTTTGTCTGTCTGTCTGTCTACCATCTTTAAATCTTCACGTTAGCCCTCATTTCTTAAGGATGGAGCTCGCCAGTCCTTCATGAACCAGGCAATAGAATTTTGCCGCAGGAAGGTGGGGGACCAGGACCCAAGGATGACTTTTGAGGCTGAGGAGAGCTGATGGGATCTGAGCTGTGGGATGCAGAGAGACTCACTGCCCTGGTTTGGCTGTATGGGGGCTAGGGAGAGCCTAGGGTGTAGGACACACAGAAGCGTGCTGTCCTGGCCTGGAGCACCGGCTCTTCCCAACAGGTGTGCTGCAGTGGGCAGTTTCTGTTTCCAAACCGTGGATCTTAAACTGCTGATTTCCCTATTTAAAAAAAAAAATCTCAGAAACATGCTTTCCAAAGTTCCCACACTAAAAAGATTCAGGAGAAGCAATTTATTAAAAAAAAAAATCTCTTTCACTACTCCAAAGCACTTTTTTTTTTTTTTTTGTAATTTATACTAAGCCCCTTAGAATGTCATATTGGTCTTTTATTAGTAACCTTGACAATATGATTAGACTCCAAAAAATGTACTTGTTAGTGAATAGCTTTCATTCTCTTAACTTTAAAGAGGCTACTGAGCTATGACCAAAGCGAGGCTTTATTTTTAAGACTTTTTGCAACACAAAAGCACAGATGGTAATAAAATATATGTTTAGATCAAGCAATCAATTAAACATATCTGTTCACGGTTAAATACATGTGGCCGTGTTATAGATTTATTTTAACAGACTATTTAATGCCATAATTTGGGCAGAACCCTAACTTCCATTTTCTGAATGAGAGTTGACTTTGAATTATAATTACAGACATGATTTTGTTAAAATATGGGGTAAGTGTTTGTCCTCTTAAATGTTATTTCCTCTTTATGGCGCGTTGAGTCCCATTTGAATTTTGTTATTGCTGCAAATAGTATAAAGATAAGTTGCTAAAGTTAAAATAATTGAGACAAATCTTTACTTTTTTTGTATTAAAAGAAGACAATGAAATCATTAGCTGAATTAATCGAAATGCATTTGGACAGCATTGATTAAGCCTGAGGGGCAAACAACTAGCCCCCCCCCCAACCCCAAACAGCAGGGACAGCAGCAGTGGTAACAAAAAGGGAAAAGAAAAAGCAAAGCTCAGAACAAACAAAACAAACAAGAGAACTGCAGAGAGACCAGAAAGTGAATCCCGGCAAGAGGCAAAGGCACCAACAAACAGAGAGCCAAAGCCGCAACTGTAGCCTCCCCAGGAGCCCGTGGTCAGGTCCCCGCTGCCTCTCTGCACCCCTCTGTCTCTTCACTGCCCATATGTTATTTAAATGCTGATGATCTCGCTTGTGGTAATTTCAATGAGCCACAGCAGACATATAATGCTTCCTGTTTTAATAGGTGCAAAGTGAGTTATTGTCACAAAGCAGATACGGAAAAAGACGTGAAAAGAGAGTCTTGCCTAATCCCTGTAATGCGGGTGTGTAAGGGTGCTAACATGGTCACCTGAATTATGCATGGCTATTGTGTTCAGATATCATAAATCGGTGCCTGAATACCCTCCAAATCATTTTCAGTCCGTGAACATTTATACACAGAGCTCTTGAGCACTGCAAAGACAATTAGTCATATTTGTATGCCGGAATTAATTGAGAGTGAGAAGCGGGAGGCAGGACGAGGGAACAAAGAATGCTTTTTGTCAGTTCTTCCGACTGACAGGGATAATTAGATATATGAAATTGAAATTCCTCAGCAGGGGGCTTCTGTTGACAATGAATTTCCTTTTGATTCGGTTCTGTTATTCTTTTATGCTGTCATCTGTGGCAATTTGTTATTCAGCTTGAAGCTTAAAAAAGCAAAGCATTCCGCTTTTATGAGTAGATGATGTCAGTTTGTACACTGCTGGGAAATAGATATTAAATGTAATCTTTAAACTAAAAAAAAAAAAAAAAAAGGAAGAAGAAGAAAAGAAAAGAAATAAAATAAAAATCAGTTAAAGAGACAGCGCGCTGTTTATCACCAGGCTGCAGGAAGGAACTTTGCGAGCAACAGCCAGAACTTACCCGAAGTCGCTCAGGCCGTTTCAATCCTTGGCCCAGCCTTTCTTCAGGCGACCGCGCCTCCCCGACGCCTCTGCGGCACCAACATGCCACTCTGAGCAAGCTGCTAAGGGGAGAAGAACATTGTCTTGCTGGGACTTTTAATGCGCCTCTGTCCCGATCCCTTGTATTTCAACGATCCGCATCAGATACTATCTACGAGTATATATTCCTAGGACAGGAGTCGAAGGAGTGCCCTCTCAAACCTCACCCTGCCTTCCTCTATCCAGCCTCTCTGGGAAGCCTGACTTGGAGTGATCACAAATGAGAGCTTAAGGAAAAGCCCATGTAACTTGCATTAATACACGAGGTCACGTCAGCATGCCTTTTGTTGCTGTGATATGACTTCCTTTAACTCTAGCGACTTTTGTAAACTGCAGCTAGGAATTTTAGACAAGTTAACATTTTCTCTGGCACTCACAGAGAGTTGGAATAGTTTCTGTACGGACTCAGCACAACCTCAGGAGTAGGAACCTCTCGCTGTTCATCCCTTCCTCCCTTTCTCTTGATGGTCATTGATTCTACCCCGGAACCATCTCCCCGTACACACACCCCAGCGCTGCTTCTCACTTTTAAGTGTGCATAACAGATACTGGGCACACCGTGCTTGTTCTGGGGGTGAATGGGGGCTCACGATATTCCATGAGCTCAACTCCATGCTTGCTGTACACAAAGCAACAGCAGGGTCTGTTAAGCACAGTGCCATGGACTCTCTAAAGAAGGGGGCAGGAGATTGGGAGCCACTGAACATTCAGTGGGCTTCATACCCAGCATAATTACTGCCTCCCCGAGGGGCCTGCCCTCGGGGAGACCCCTTGGCAGTTCTGAACTGCCTTCTCCTCATAGGTTTCTTCCTATGCTGAGATTCAGCCCTGCTCTCTGCTCCTGCACCACTGATGGAAACACCCGAACCAGAGCTGACATTCATCTGAGCATCTTGGTAGCTGGGTAGGCATGGATGCCGTGACTAGATTAATTTGCATTTGAGACAGGAGGTTCAACACAGGTTGATAATTCAGATACCTGCACAAGAGTAAAGATGAATACAGTCCTAAGAAGGTTCCTGGACACCACCCCTGGAGGAAAACATAAGCTCTGTGTGCCTGTGGGTCTCAGATTCCTGATGACCGAAGCTGGGGAAGTGGAAGCTCATTTCCTCTCATGTACCCCCATTTTACAGTCATGGTCATAGAAGAAAGAGCCCTTAGATGAGCTCAGAGCTCTTCCCTGTGTCTTCATACATGCCGCTCCGAGTCCCTTTTCTTCTGATGGGTGTTCGTGTTTCCCTTGCCATCTGTCCTGCAGCTTTCCACTTTGCTTGGGAACCCCTGCCCTGTGTCTCCATCTCATCCATTCAGACTCCTCAGAGTTAGAATGTTTGTTCCCCAAAATGAACGTTCCCTAATCAAAATCAGCACCCTGGAGACAGAATCAAAAGGGGCAACAACATAAAAATCTAATTTTCGTCAAAAACAAAAATCTCATGAGGTGTTGGCCAACACTGCCTTCCAGCTCACCACTGTGCATGTAAATATATCGCATGGAACCACGCCGAAAGAGGCGATGCTGAGTGTCGAGGGCCTTATTTAACTAAGGAAACATTTGACACAAATTTAGGGAAAGAAGGCCAAAAAAGGAATGCTCACATGTTGGTTTAAGAAGTAACCAGGACAGAGAACTCAGTGGCTCACAGACCCTCTGGAAGAGTATTCAACAAATTCCAAACTAAACAAAAGCCATTTTTTTTAATAGGACTGAATGAAACTGAAGATTGATATTTCCATTGCAAATCTCCCTATTGTGCTCCATTAAAACCTTTTAGTGTTCTTTACAGGGTACACAGAATCTTTGCTGTTAGTTCTGGTAGCTGGAGTTTCAGAAAAATGGAATGGTCTCGATGGGTGTTTACAGTCACTGAGGAGGCAGGTGAGGAGGGTCTCAAATGAGACCTAGGGACATACATGCATGGGGAACCCTTGTCAGGCTCTTGGCAGATGCTCCAGGCAGGGACCAAGACTACCCCACACCTGCAGAGCTCCTCAGGGTCTAAGCTCCAGTAGAGTACTGCAAGATTCAGGGACTTCCTGGGAGAGTGTGAGATCAGACTGCAGGCAAGTGCCTACTTTGGTAGTCTTAGAAATTGGGAATTGAATACAATACAATGTTTCCTCAAGAAAATAGAGACTTGTAGGCATCAGAATGCTGGTATTTAGACTAAAAATCACCTGCAGGTTTGTTAGCTGGTAATGTTCAGCTTGACATTTGACTAAGTGCTTTGGGATCCAACACGATTGCCTTCAGAATCTGTCTTCCTCGAGGGAAAAATTTAATACAGTTAACCTACATAGAAATTGCTACATAATTTTATAATAGCATTTTAATGGTGGCAGTATCTATCTATCTATCTATCTATCTATCTATCTATTATCTATCTATGTATCTATGTTCCTTTACTGAGCCTTCTATCTACAGTCTATCATCCATGTATCAATAGCCCACATATTTATCAATTTATATATGTATCATGTGTTATGATATATTAGTCCACTATTTATGCTTATCTCTATAATCTATCATCTCTCCATCTAGTTTTATCTACTTACCTCCTATCTATCTATCTATCTATCTATCTATCTATCTATCTATCTATCTATCTATCTATCATCTCTCTATCTAGTTTTATCTACTTACCTCCTATCTACCTACCTATCTACCTATCTATCTCCTATTTCTATTAATTTTTCAAATATTATTAACTTACCATCTATGTCTATAAATACTCTATCACCTGCGTATCCAATCTACCTATACCCACGCATTTCCTCCGTCTCCCTCCCTGCCATCCACCTTCATTCTCTCTACTGACCACTCTCTTTCTATGGGTGTTAGTGCTGCGGGCATGCACAAACTTAGTTTAAGAAGGACGCTGGCAGCGTGTGGGAAGAAGGTACCCACCGGCACGCAGAGTGTGAGAAGACCCATTGGTTCCAACTGCAGCTCCCTGGCTGCAGAGGGATTCGGTCCTCTCGGTCCTCTCGGCTACGGCTCTCTGTGTGGAAAACAGCGGTAGTACCGTCACCTCCAGGCCACAGAAGTTAGATGTAATTCACAAAAGACTGGGATGGATCAGACCAATGTTTAGAAAAATGACATATAAAATTTGGAAATAATACACATTCATAATTGATATCTGAAGTGAAAACAAGATAAAACATCAAGTGTTAAAGGTAGAATTATGGACTTGCTAGAAGAAACCGCGAGAATGTCTTAAGGAATAGTTAAAATCATCCTTATATTTGGAAAAATCTTAAAATGTGACGGAAACTTCAGAAGTTGGGTGATAAATTCAGCCATAATTTGGCCAAAAGTTAAATGCTGACCTAATAAAAATATCCATGATTCATGACGTAGCCAAAGGGCTGATTCCCTTAATAGGCCACGATGCAAAGGGAAGTAATAGACATAAAATATGAATATTTCACCGGAAAATCAGGTGACCCTTAGATACACAAAAGCATACAACTTCAATCTTTTTAAATTAATTAACTAACTTGTTTATTTATTTATTTTTAGTGGGATATGGTTTCACATTGCCTAGGCTAGCCTAGAGCTCACTATGTTACCAAGTTTGACTTTGAATTCCCAGTTCTTCTGGCTCTGTCTCCCAAGCACTGGAACTTCAAGTGTGTACCACCAGGCTCATGCCAGCTATGGGTTCAGCTTCATTTTTAATGAGAGAATTTTACACGACAATATCACTTGGCTATTACCCATCCTACTAAGACACACAGAGCGTTGTGGAGGCTGGCTGACATGCTGACGTGGAGGCCAGGGGTTGGAATGGTGTGTAAATTGTCTCAGCCTGTTGGAAGCCTCTTACAAGATTTATCTAAAAGGCACACACACACCTGTGCTCAGGAACCATGCCTTTAGAAATGTTTCCCATAGTCACACCCGCAGGGAAGCAATATTTGTAAAATAAAGGTTAGTCAAGGAATGGGTGTCTCTCTCTCTGGGGACCTGGAAAGTGTTCCCTGGTGCCACGCCACAGAATAGAATCCTTCATTTATTATTTAGGTGCCTCCACAATGGGCAATCCTTAGCTCAACCGAAATGACCAGGGTGTTATGGCTGCCAGGACATAATCTCTTGGATACCACCGAAGACAAAGGGAGGTCACAGTGGGAAGAAGCCTGCCAAGTTCTGCAAAACCCATAGAAAACTAAAGAGAAAGCAGTGTCCTGCTTGCAGGGTACCCCTGGGACACCTGGGAGGTTGACAGGGCCCCTCCACCCTGCTTTTCCTGGGAAGGAAGATCCAGTTCACAGGTGTGGGAACTGCACACTCGGCTGCTGTTCCTTTTGAACTCTGGAAGTGAACGGTCATTTGGTTTCATTCATTTCTTAATTAAAAAATGTTAATTCTATTTTATGTGTGAGCATTTTGTCTACTTGTATGCACGCATACCATTTGTTTGCTTGGTGTCTGTGGAAATCAGAAGAGGACATAGGATTCCCTGAAACCGGAGTTACAGATGGTTGTGAAATGCCATCTGGATACTGGGAATCGAATCCAGGTCCTCTGGTAGAACAAGTATTCCTAACTGATGAGCTGTCTTTCCAGAACCGAGACTTATCATTTAAACAGTCAAAAACATCTTGAAGGGCTTGTGGATACCCCACAACGAAGACCGAGGTTCCTGAAAGCCTTCCTAGGATATGGTGTGTGTGGATACTTTAAGCAAAAAACTGTAGCTAGTGAGCAAAATGAATCTGTTGTTTTGTATTACTGTCAAATGATTTTGTCAAATTTCTGAAAATCTTATTGCTAAGCCTTCCTCTTATTCTTCTAAAAAAGTTCAAGCAATTAGCACAAATGTTTCCCTTCTAAGTGACTGTTATACTTACTTTTAGGAATAAAAATTTTATATCAACAAAGAGAGTTACATAAATATCACGTTTTCTTTTATTTGCGCATTCTCGATTTTATTTAGACACATAAACCGTATGATGACGATGGAGTCAGGACTGTCTGTGGCAACAGGAAATAACTCGTTGGGGAGAAGGCGGGCTGGGGTTTGTATGGTCAAAGTACTCAAACACTTGAATGAAAATGCCCACAATGTGCAATGACAAAATGTGCTTCTGCCTCTCCTAATGTCTAATTGTCCAGGAAATGTACGCGTAGTTTCCACTCCCTCGTGCACAGGACACAGGGCAGGGAGCCCAGTTAATACACAGTTTCCTTGAGAGTCTTACTGTTTGGGAGACATTTGCGGTTTTCATGGCAGTTTTATTCTTTCTGCCGTTGACCTAGGAGGAAGAAGAGCGGAGTACTAAGGTTAGTCAGGCACAAGACCCAGGGCTCTGGGAGAGGTCCTGATCTGAATTCTCACCTCACGCCATCCCTCCAGCCAGCTGTGTGCACTGCCCCTCAGAAGCAACGCAGCTTGCGTTTACTGCAGGAACAAGTGGGTTCCGTTATCTGCGGTGCCTCCGATCCAGCATCTCCGGCTCCCCTCCTTGCCCCATACCACCCAGAGTGTGCTCACAAATGGGGGCCAGGGTAGCCTGGGTGCAAAGACATACTTTTCCTGTTTGTCTTTCCTGAGGGGGGGAGCAGTCACCAGAACTCCTTACACTCTCTGTCTAGATGCTCCTGGCCCTACCGGGTCCTGACACAAGCCTGACACTGGGAAGAGGAACCTCAATTGAGAGAACGATTCCATCAGATCGCCTATATGTCTGCAGAGGCATTTTCTAGATTGATGACTAGTGTGAAAGGGTGCAGATCCCTGTCAGCAGGGCCACCTCTGGGCACGTGGCTCTGGATGCTGTAAGAAAATAGTCAGCCAGAGGAGCAAGCCAGTAAGCAGCACTCCTCCAGGGCCTCTGCTTCAGTTCCTGCTTCTAGGTACCTGCCTCGAGTTTCTGCCAACTTCCCTCCACGATGGGCTGTGTTCTGCAAGGAGAAAAACCAAAACCTCTCCTCCCCAAGTTGGTTTTGGTCAGTGTTTTCCCACAGCAATAGAGATGAAATCATGACAGAAATCTACCTTGATGGGACATTTTCCAGAGGAGAATGGCATGTGTGAACCAATGGCTTCATTGTGGGACTGGAATGGGTCACCCTGGGAGACCAGGAGCATGGGGTCTCCAGGAATTCCATAGAACTGGGAGCGCCCACTTGGCTGCTCCGCCACTCTCGGTGGGTAACTGGTTTAGGATATACACATGTTCGCCACTGGAGGGGTGAGGATAGAGGTAGACAGTGCCCTAACCAGGTGGTAAGGTTAGCTGCTAGAGGCCATCCAGGTATCTTGGTGTATGCCCTCTTAGAGGGTCCAAGAAGGCACCTTCTAGTCACTGTCTCTCTTGATGAGGCTGAGCATGACAAGAAACGGCGAGCCTGTCTTTGGGAGGCAGAGCCTGAAATCGCCACCTGTCTTCCTCAGATCCGGGGCCTGAGATGGGCACTGTGATGCAGTTAGGGATATGTCTGTCGTCCCATCAGTGGCACTTGACAGGCAGTGGTACTGTCCTGGCAGCTGTGTTGTGTAAACACTTACGCCTCACCCGGAAACCACACATCCTTATCGTACATACAGACAGCACGGTACACGGATGCCAAGACAGGTCTCCTGATAGAAAACAAATATCCTGAGATGAGTGGGTGTCTGGTGCACGCTTGTGATCCTACTGGGTACGGCTGGTGCATACTTGCGACCCTAGAGTGTTCCAGCTGGAGGCAGGAGGATCACAAGTTGTATGTCAGCCTGGGCTACATAGCGAGACCTTGTCTCCAAAATGTAAAACAAAAATAACCTGAAAAAAAAAAAAAACAACCAAATATCCCCTTTTAGAGGCACGCTTGTGTCTGTAGTTTTCAAAGGAAGAAGGCGTCCAGGACGCTAGGCTGAGTGACACACTCACCTGCTGACACACCTTGCCATAACAAAGGAGGCACAAGCACCTCATTAAAAATACATGGCCAAGAGAAAGGAACCAATTATGGTTCATATGATATGAGAGATCGATATAATTAAGAAATGACCTCCACTAAAAAGACTAATCAACAGTGTATCCTAGCCCAGCTGATATTGCACGAGCCAATTAAATATTTAGCAAGGGCTAAGGCATGGGGGAAGATGCTGCGGGTGTGAACGTCATATTTCTGCAGCTAAGGGAACTCTGGGACCACACTGCTCTCATACCCAACTCGAGAGATGTGTGGTCAGTGTCCCTGAACGGGTCGAGGAGGACCAGTTGGGACAATTGTCGAGGACTCTCTTGCGTTCTTCTCTCTGCACTAAGTGTCCAGGGAATATGGTTCAGGGGAAGCTCAATTGATAAAAGTAACCTTGGTCAGGCTGGGTACTGTGCTTTCTGAGCCTGTGTGAAACCCTGGGTTCCATCCCCAGTGCAGCATATAACCGGGCGTGGTGATAACAGGCTTGAAATGCCAGCTCTGAGGAAGTGGAGACAGGAGGATCAGAAGTTCAAGGTCATCCTTGATGACACAGCAAGTTTGAGATTAGTCAGGGCCACATGAGACTCTTATCTCAAAAAAAAAAAAAAGTTGTATGATCTTGCAATTCTAGTTCTTACAGGTTCTCAGTCCTCTTTTGGAGTAAACTGTACCACTGACCTATTTAGGAGGCAGAAGAGAGTTTTATTTTGAAAATAGGAATAGAAGGAAGAAATTTTTAAAAAACAAACAAACAAAACCACCCAGAGATGGTTTGTAATAACAGGGAGTGTGACTCCCTCGGTTCATCGTCTATCCTTGGGATAGTCTGTGTTAGCTGCTACACCGACAGCCCGGCATCGGCGTCTCTGGACCACTTAGATGATGTCTTTCTTAATATCCGGCCTGACGTAGGGTGACCCCGGGGTTCTGGCACCTTTGATTGTGGCAGTGCTACCTTTACCGCGGGACCTCTTTGGAGTCCACTGCATCCCTTTTATGAGCAACCGAAGAGCAGAGAGCTGTGTGTGGTATCGGCAGCAGCAGTCAAGGCACAACTGCACCCAAGACGGCTTCTGCCACCTGCTGTCAAGGAGGCCCCTCCCCGAGGAGGTGAATGAACCTCCCCAAGGAGGTGAACGGATTGCTCCTGATATGGCTTGTTTTTGAAAGCTATCCAGTCATAAATGGACAGCCTACAAAAGGCAGATGTGATACTCTCGGGATCTTCGGCAAGGGAGGAGCTGGGAGCTGTCGCTGTCCTCTGGAGCCGCATTCTGTCCGTTCCCTTGCCCAGCTCAGCTCTGGCTGAGGTACTCTCTGGGGCAGAAGGAAAACAGCAAGTGCTTCTTCCTTGGTGTCTTGTGTGCTGCACGGCGGGGATGTTTTCAGCTCTGGTGCGGATGGCTGCTTGCTAACCGGAAGCTGACCTGGCTGTTCTAGGGAAGGAGACGCACACCCTCCCTTTCTGAATGTGGCACTGCGGCTGAGCAGTCGGAGAGCCAGGCAAGCTAGAGCTGCCTGGACTGCGCTTGTACCTGTGGGCCCAAGAGGCAGATTGAAAGCCTGGGCTTCCCCACAGAAGACACCAGGAGCTTCTGTTCTTGGATTGCACCTTCCTGAGACCGAGAGCTGACCACAGGGGCACCTGTGGGCCCACTGGACCCCTACCTTGGGGCAGCACCTATGCTAAGCTAGGCAGTTTGGAGCTTGTGAGGTGGGAAGCTGCATGCCAGTGCCTATGGATGCATGCGGATGGACGATGCTATAGTACCCGTCTTCACACCGTGGGATAAAGCAGTCCCTCCCACAGGTGCATTCTTCCCTCCGTGGGGACAACATAGAAAACTACCCAAAGGTAGAGATGGATATGTTTGAACAAAATTCAAAGACGTTTCTCATTAAATGCTGCAGACAGTGCCCATAGCTGGGGGCCCGCCCTTCCTCACCTGCTGTGCCTGTGGGCCTGTCCTGACTCTCCAGTGGTAGGAAACCACAGCACAGTATATCCTTGCCTCTCGACGCATCTATCTCCTTGTTAAGGTATCCACTCAGTTAAGAGAAATGTTTGCTTTCTAGAAGGAAAATTCCCTTCAAACCCCTCTGAGCAGGAGATTTGGAGCATTATGTGCGTTCTGGGTAGCATTATTTGGGACATTGAGGTTAGCACAGTGACATTTCTTGTCCCCAGGGACAGTTATGGAAATGATAGTCTATTTCAGAGACCTCTCAGTCAGGCAAAGAAATGATAAATAAATAGAAATAAATAATAAACCTAAAAAAGTAACTCACAAACATTTTTGCAAATATAAAGTGCGTGAGCAATTGTACCCCGAGGGTATAGAATTAACTTGCACAATGATAATTTATATTTTATGTGAGTTTTATTTTTACACACCTGCTTTTCTTTGCAATTCATGAAAAAACATATTGATATCAAGGCAATTGTGCTGTCATGGAATTCATAATCCTAACTGGGAGCTTTCACATCAATATGACACGTCTCTTTTATGCTAACTCTGGCAATTTAGAAAAAAAATACAGGTTATAAACAGCTAATAAAACTTCCCCATTTGAGAGTCTGATACATGTTGTTTCTGTTCGGTGGAGCTGAGTTTTCATTGGTCTTGAAGAAATAGCTGCTGTGTGGGGTGTGTGTGTGGGGGGCACTGTGTGTTTGTGTCCATGGTGGGGGACACTGCACAGCTGTGTGTGTGGGGGCACTGTGTGTGTGTGCGTCCATCTAGGGGGGTTACTGCACAGCTGTGTGTGTGTAGGGGGCACTGTGTGTTTGTGTCCATCTAGGGGGGATACTGCACAGCTGTGTGTGTAGGGGGGGCACTGTGTGTGTGTCCATCTAGGGGGTTACTGCACAGCTGTGTGTGTGGGGGGCACTGTGTGTGTGTCCATCTAGGGGGGTTACTGCACAGCTGTGTGTGTAGGGGGCACTGTGTGTGTGTCCATCTAGGGGGGTTACTGCACAGCTGTGTGTGTGTAGGGGGCACTGTGTGTGTGTCCATCTAGGGGGGTTACTGCTCAGCTGTGTGTGTAGGGGGTACTGTGTGTGTGTGTCCATCTGGGGGGGAGGTTACTGCACAGCTTTCTGTCTGGCCAGTTTCAGCCAGTTTCACATTATGTCTCATTTTGGGGTATTTCGGCCCATGAATTTAAGATAAAGCTTATAAAATATCCTGAGTATTTATTTCTGAGGTACTCACATGTTTAAGGGATACGGTTGAGTGGATTGGCAGCCTTGGGCTGTAAGAAGCCAGGTGTGAGAGCTTGGACTTGGTTGGTTAGATGACCTGTGTGTAGCCCCCTGCAGCTCTGGAGTCCATGGGAGCTACCTCCAGGCCAGCTGTTGCGGTCTGAATGTGAGATGTCTCCCAGATGCCTGTGAGATTAGCCACTTGGTCCTCCTATGATGGTGGTGTTTGGGGTAGCACCTTTGAGAAGGGAGTCCAGCTGGGGGAAGTAAGTTATTGGGGTGAGACTTGAGGTACGATAGCCCAAACTACTTCATGTTTGCCTTTTGCTTCCCACCTAGGTCTCTAGCCAGCTTCCTCATGTTCCTGCTGTCACACCTTCCCCTCCACGATGGCCTGTATCTGCTTGAACTGGGCATCGAAATAAACCTTTGTCTTGTCAGGCATTGGGTTATAGAAACCAGGACAGTAATGAATGCATCAGCAAAGCTTGCTGGGAGGAACTGAACTTGAACCTTGTCTTAGTCAGTGTTCCCATTTCCGTGAAGGGACGCCATGACCAAGGCAACTCTTAAAAAGGAAAACATTCAACTGGGCCTGGCCTACAGTTCAGATCATCACCGCAGGAATGGCAGCACGCAGGAGACGTGAGGCTGGAGAGGTAGCTGAGAGTTCTACACCCAGATCCGAAGGCAGGAGGAGGGAGAGTTAGCCACTGGGTCTGACTTGAGCTTCTGGAACCTCAAAGCCCACCCTCAGTGACACAGTTCCTCCAACACGGCTGCAACTCTTAAGAGCCAACGGAGGCCATTATCCTTCAAACCGCCACACATCTCGTTTAGGTTCTTATGTGTGAGAGACTGTTCTCCGCCCTTTCCAACTCTTTGATGGCATCTTGGTCATGGTCAGTATCACAGGAAGTGGTGCAGGATGGCTTCCTGGCTGCCAGCCCTGGAGCCCTGGAGCCCTGGAGCCCTGGAGGTCTGCCTACGTCTCTTATACTCTCACTATGAGAACTTGTGCAGCTTAACCCCATGATCTTGGATGCAATCCACCTGGAAACATTCCCCACCATCCACCACAGGTGCCGTTGGGTTGGGGAGGTGATGTCATGCAGATGGCGCAGAGCAAGTGCACATCTTCACTCAGTAGCAACTCTCTGCTGTGAGCTGATTGGACACAGATCTGGGGCCACCATTAGGCTTCCTGGGGAGGGTATAAGGAAAACGGAGGCATATGCTTCTTCCCTCCTGGCTTTCTGGTCTGGGTACCTCACTCCTCTGTCCCCTTGGTACCATGTGACATTACAGGACAAGGCCAGCCTGGCCAGGCTTGCTATCCTCACATGGATATAGTCAGTCGGTGTCCAACTTCCTTGATCTGCCTGACTTCGTGTGCACTGTATCTCTCTTCAAGACAGAGCAGGAGCTCCGCTCTGGACAGCCAGAGAGGACAGAGTTGTGAAAGTCCTCTTAGGGCATCCATGTGTGAGATGGTAACAGTGAGGGACTGGTTAGAAGTTGTTTTGGCATTTGCACAACCTGCCATCCCAAAAGTCGGAACCTCTGGAATGTGAACTCTTTCCGTGTCCACCCTCCTGCAGCCCCTGTATGTTTATACTCAGAACCTCTCAGAGGGGCAAGGCTGGGACTCTTTTCATCTTGAAGGAAACCTGTAAGGTCTTCTTCTCCCTGGGGATTCTCAGGGCCCATAGAATTCCTGCAGGGAAGCTGTCCTTGCTGACCTGGGTACCAGTTCTAGGAGCTGTAGCAAGTGTACAAGTCCTGTCGGGGTCAGGTGATTACATTGTGACCTCTATTTTGGGAGAAGACAATGGACTCCACATAGGTTCTAGGTTCATTCCTAGCACTGAAAAAAGAAAAAAGATGAAGGAAAGGTAACATGTAGCACGGCAGTGGTGACCCATGCCTTTAATTCCAGCACTTGGAAAGCAGAGGAAGGAGGATTGCTGTGAGTTCAAGGCCAAACTGGTCTTACAGAGTGAGTTCTAGGACAGCTAGAACTACATAGAGAAACCCTGTCTCAAAAAGATGAAAGAAACAAATAAAAAAAAAAGTAAGAAAGAAAGAAAAAGAAAAGAAAAGGCAACACAGACCCCATCAGCAGCAACTGAAGTGTGCTCTGAGGTGAGGCACCCATAGCTTTGTGAAATGCAGCTGAATTGTCTTGTGGGATACAAAAAGACTCATTAGTGCTCCAATGCTCATGGTGGACTGATGCCTACAGACGGCAAGGCTGGTCTCTGACCCCTGAGAGGGTACATGGATTGTGGCCTCTGAGGTTTGGGAGTGGCACTCCATACGTGGGACCTGTTCTCTACTCACAGAAGATTCTGGATATCATTGTTCTGGTTCTCCCTCAGTGTTCTGTCAACCACTGCACTGTCAACCCCACCACAGACACTTCGCAGCGAGCAGAAGCGTCTTCTCGATTCCCACTCTGCATGCGATGGTCCTTGGAACCTCCTAGCACCCTTCTAAGCAGAACCCACATTCTTCTTCTAGTCCACACTCCTGTATCTCTTCTCAGCCATCTGCCTCTGGATTCTGCATCTTCAGCAAATTAAGTGTATTGCGGTGGATTCTCTGACCTCACCTAGGCCATGCCTGGGGCCCCAGTCAGGGTGAGTGGGGGTGATGTGAGGGCTTCCCCCAGGCGGTCTTTCACACTGCCTTCAGACAGATGTGCATTCTTCATGTTACAGTGAAATTACTTGCTTTGCTCATGCATTGGGGCAGAAAAGGAGAGGAAAGGTGAGAAGAGACAGAGGTGAAAAGACAACAGGAGCTAGAGAGATGGCTCAGCGGTTAAGAACACTGGCTGCTCTTCCAGAGGATCTGGGTTCAATTCCCAGCACCCACACGGCAGCTCATACCTGTCTGAAGCTCCAATTCCAGGGCTTCTGACTGCCTCACACAGACATACATGCATGAAAAACACTAATGTACATAAGATAAAAACAATAAAAACAAAAAACCAGAAGATGACCGATCTGGGGCAGGGAGAGAGCGCAAGGAAGAGGTTGTACTCTGGAGGAGCAAGTTGGCTAGGCTGTCTCAGGTGATGAGACGGAGTTTGGCCTGTCAGGTGTGTTTCTTCTGCAACCCAGGCACGGTGGAAGAGGAGACGATGGAGCATTAGCTAGAATCAAACACAGACCTAGGTTACTTACTCCTCTAATGTTTAGATATTTACTTTCCAGGCGAGAGAGAGCGCAGACAGGATAACCTACCAAACTCAAATTGTTTTGAATTGATGCGTTTAGTCTAGAGACTCGAAGACAATCCCAACTTCCTAGTACTTTGTGGAAATAAACGTGCCCCACGGGCCTGGCATTGCAGCCTTGAACCTTGGAGCTTCAGTGCTGTGCCAGACTCCACACTTGGACGTCCTGGGATCCTCAGTCCTCAGACGGAAGCGCTGAGGCCGAGAGTCACCCACGGGCGGCGGTTCCCACTGCCCAACCCCTCTGTAAAGACAGTCACAGAGACAGGTGGGAACCTACCAACTGCTCTCTCAGGATCACGACTTTCCCCCTCCCCAGGAAAAAGGAGTGTTATTATTATATTTTTAATTCCCTGATGTGTGACCCAGCGGCCCGTATCATCTTACAGAGGCTGAATGGAAAGGCGAGGGCCAGGCCCTGCGGTCAGTGTCTTCAATATGCCCCCTGCCAGCCATTACATCACCCGGCTCCGTCTCTAAGAGGATTTTCAGCAGGATTGGCTTCGTTATTAAAATAGTAATTAATTTTTTCCTCTCCACAAAACCCGGACCTTCAGATGCAGCCTCGGGAGAGAGGGCGATCCCCTTTGAAAGTGGCCTTTCTGGCAGCCGTAATCGGCTCTCCGGCCTGCGGTACACATGTTTCCCCGTAAATGTGATTAAAGAGCCACACAAAAACCCCCTTGCAGAAAATTAATTCAGTTTCCAGAATAAAAAGTCTGATAAAGTTGTGCGATGGTCCGGTGACAACGCATAATAGAAAAGTGGAGTTTGATCCCCTTGACGGATAAATGAACGGCCAGAAAGGTCTGGGAGTTCCCAGAGTAAAAACATCTGCTGCGGCTAATTCACTTTAGCCTGGGGTGGGAGATTCATTAGCCATATCGGGCTGCAGAGTTTCAAATGCCACCAGGAAGTCCCGTTTCTCAGGCTGGGACACCTCATTTCTTCTCGCACTGTTGTGAGGGCTTGACCCACTCCAAACTGGAGACAGACATCTCCTGGAGGACCTGGAAGCTGCTGGGCTTCTGGTGACTAGTGATGTGTATCCTTGACCCTTGTGACTGACTTGCCAGTTGGCCTCTGTCGCCTGTGCTCATGGTGGCTCTCCACACACCAGACAAGGACTGGCTGAGAGGCTCATCCTGCCGCTTAGCAGCAAGGTGGCTTCTTGAGTTTGCTAATGTAGGTTTTGTTTCCTGCTCCAAGAGCAGGTGTGATGGGGGCTTTGTCCTGTCCTGAAGGTTAAGGTCAGTGCCCGTCTCAGGGTTCAGTGATGATTCTGAATGGAGACTCAGAGACTATAGTCTCCTTTCTTCCTATCAGGAAGGTGTGGGAAGGAAAGGAAGCCATAACACAGACACGTCCTGGAGCACTTGGGATGAATGTTAGCACTCCTCAAATCACCTGCACCTTGGAATTCAGAATATGAGCTATTTGGAAAAGTTTTTTTTTTTCCAGATTTATTATTATTAGCAAAGGTGCTCCAGATGACATTATCCAGATTTAGGGTAGCCCCTGGGTGTAGTGACAGTGTTCTATATGGAAAGGAGAGGCCACAGCAACACTGAGAACCCTTGCGAAGATGCAGGCAGAGGTCCAGGTGATGAGGCCAGATGTCAAGAAAGACCTTGGGTGGCAAGAACTGGAGGAGGCTGGGAGGTCTTGTCTTGTATCCCTGGGGATACAAGGCCCTGTGGATACCTAATGTTTGGTCTCCTGGGCCTTGGAACCACTAGGCACCAAGTTTCTATTATTTTAAGTCCCTCAATTCCCAATTTGTGGTCTCTTATTATGATGGACAAAAACAATGTGAAACTTATAAGGAGAACCTCTTTCTCAGGGCCACCCATGACCTGCAGACCATGGTCCTGAGGTCTTCCTGAATCTCTGTGAGCTAACAACAGGGAACCCCTGGTCCCCCAGTATTCTCAACTGACCTCACTAAATGGATACAGTCTCTGAGTTTCCACTGCCTTTCTCTGAGTAAAAGGAACCTGTCAAGTAAAAGTTTAAATTGCTATCAAATATTGGAAACAGAAAAAACAAAAACAAAAACAAAAAACCGCACCATCCTGATCCCACGTCCTTTGACACTTAAAAGGTGTTTATTTACCCTTCTGTGTTTAATTTAAAAATTTGCTGCTTTCTCAGATAGAATTGCGTAGATGTGGAAATTCATGGAGCCATGCAGGATGGCTTTACACAGGCTTATTTCCTATAATCAGAGACAGAACAGCTTTGCCAGATATTCTTACTACCTTACAGGAGACAAGGAGACACGAGGGAAAGTGTGTCTTACTGAGGCAGTTTCTGCGGTGAAATAAGGATTGTTAACAGAACCAAGTGAGAAGATGCTCTTCCGCAGCCAGCCACAGTCCTGCAACCTTGCGTATTTAACACAATGATTACTGACTATCATCCACTTGAAATCCCTCCCGGTTTTGGTGTTAGTGTGGGAATGCATGGGAAATAAAAGTGGGATTTACGTTTTTACTCTTATCTCCATCACTCTCCTTACATCCCGACTGGGTCGCTTCAGAGCTGGGAGGGGCAGTACCCGTCCCTATTTCCTATTGGTTCAGTGCATTGATTGACCTGCGGAGAAGGTCTGTGGGACTGCATGTGAAGATCCAGGCTCCCACCTGTGCGAATGCTCTGGGACACAGCGTGAGAACACCTATAGCTTGAGCACGTGGCAGCTTGAGCGCGGGCTACCAAAGCAGATCAGCGTGTTTATTTGTCCAGACTTTGTCCTAGCACTCAGAGGCTTGGAGGCCAGCGCTGCTTTACAGGAGCCAGCAGGGCCCTGCGGTGGCACCCTTCCCCAGCTGTTCAGTGTCCCGGTGCAGCGCCTCCTCCTGGCCACACTGAGCCTCGTGTAGGTATACAGAGTGGTGCCTGGAACTGAGTAAATTCTTGCTAACAGTGTTTGTTACTTTACTGCTCTCGCTTAACCACGACTACACACACTTGCCAGATTTCACTCAGAGACCCCCAAGTCTTCCTCACTAAAAACCGTAGGTAGCAGAGTTAAGTAAGTCTGCTGCTCTTTGGGAGTGAAGTCAGACTGAGTGCAGTTACTAGGGAGGAGTGTCCCTTTAAGGACGCCCTCCTCAGAAGCCACATCAGAGTCTGTAGGTACATGGAGGAGCGATGAAAGGGCAGGAAATGGCTGTCATGACCCCGGAGGTAATATCTGCAGGAAAAGGAGGGCACCAGAAAATGAAGTGCTAATTAATACCCAGTCCCCTTTCTGATGCAGGGACCAGCCAGTGCGCAGGCAGAACCCTTCCTGTGGCTGAGGAAGACTTGGTGAACCAGGAACCAGTCAGGACAACCCCTATTTTTAGATCCATAGATCTGGGCTCCTGTGTTTCTGGTCTGATTCTCTTTTGGAGGCTACTGGGCCTTCTCTTTCCCTTCAGTCTACAAGGGTCTTTCAACCTCCTCTTTCCATTCTCCCAGCCTGCCAGACGGAAGTGCACTTCTATAGGCTCCTCAGAGGGATTTGCAGGTAGGGTTGTGCAGGATATCCGGGCAGCCTTCTAGGAGAAAAGAAATCTTGCTTTTAAACTCTCAATGGTATCTGGGACTTTTACATAAATAACCAGAGAAAGGTTATATTTAAAATTTTTTACTTTATTAATTTTAGTGTGTGTGTGTGTGTGTGTGTGTGTGTGTGTGTGTGACATGTGTGCAAGTGCTCATGGGATCTAGAAGAGAACGCTAAGCTTCCTGGAGCTGGACTTAGAGGTGGTTGTGAGATGGAAGAGATACCTGACATGAGTGTTGGGAACTCATTTTGGGTTCACTGAGCCATCTCTCCAGCTCCGAGTGTATATATATAAATAAAAGCAGAAGTGCTACCATTACCTGTTCTTATCCTTATATATTGTGTTGCTGCAATGTGGGTGGGGTAGACTTAAGCCGAGGGGTGAAGGTAGAGTTTGGCCCGTTATGTTTATATAAACACATTCTGCATTTTTGAGATCCAATAACCACGAGTCAATACATTAAAATTTCAGCAGAAGGTGGGCGAGAGAAAATATATGGAAAGGGTAGGTTCCCCCAGATCTCAGAATTGCTGCTCACTGTGGGGGCATTCCTGCCACCCTGTGAGAACAGGCATCTGATGGCTTTGTGTTATGAGACTCTTGAATCCAGCTGCAGACCAGACCACGGAGGGCCTCATGACATCATGTCAGGCCAGAGCACTTGGAAGAGCGGCCACTTAAAGTGGACAGTCAGCTGCTGGGTTCATCTTTCCATTGTTGAATCCTCATGCTGTCGATTGAGAATATGCCCCCGTCTCAAAGAAAGCCCTGTTTCTGTGATCTTGCAATTGGTACCACGTCTGACTTAAATGTGTTGCCAAGGAACAAAGGAAAGCCTCCATTAGCCAGGGAATGTCACGATAATTATTTCTGGTGTGAGCATCTTAAGGTAGACTTTTTGGGAGGCGCTGATGACTGAATGCCAGAAGTAATAATCTGACATTAAGCCTTTGTGATCTGACCAAATGAATGTCTAGGAAGAGAATTTATGGCGAAGTCAGATTGTATGCTCTTCATGAATGCATTCCTTTTCGAATGTAAATGACAGAAAAATTATTCATTTATACCTATAATCAAACTACAAGTTTAACAGATAATGAAAACGCACACAAAAAACTATTAAAATGACACCAGAAATATGGCTTCAATCAACAAAAGGCAAGACATTCAAAGTGAGACTTGAGAACTTTAACAAAAACGCCTTTATTATGTTGGATCGGGACTCTGCCGTGGCAGGAGGGGTTTAATGGGCTGCAGATACTCTGGATAGAAAATCATGCCTTGGGAAAGCATTTTTATGTAGACCCCTCCATGATCTGAGCATTGCAGGAGGCTTTACAGGATAATTGAAGAGGAAAGTCTTGAATCAGAATCTATAGAGTAAATATTCCTGTCCTGGAAAATTCCACCAGGAGGGTGGCTACTGCCAGGAATCTGGCCAGAGAGAGGGAGGAAACTGAGCCACTTCCGAGTTATGAGCTCTCCACTTGAACTTTGAGGTTTGCACGTGATTTTCTAGTCCTTGCTTTTTCACACGTTGTCCATGTCTTCCTCCTGCTGCTGTCCTTGTGAGGCCCTGCAGCAAGCGAGGAAAGACGGCCAGACACATTGAACAATGAGGAGAAACGGCAGCCCTAGGGATCCGTAAGCAGGTCTTCCCACCTGCAGGCCTCCTCACCTGTGCAGAGAGGGGGAATATCTTAGCTTCCCCTGCTTCTCAATTGAAGGCTTTATCTATCCAGCCAGGTGTTGCCTTGCCTGGTCTCTTAGGAACGGTTGAGAAATTGATTGTCCAGATTGTTCTTTTTTGTGAACTTTTTTTTTTCCTGTTTCAGTAATAGCAGAGGACTCTGATGTTCTCATGTTTGTCTTTTCTTGAGGAATGTTTCCGGCTTCTTTACCATTAAAGATTTTAATGGTGAATTTAATGGTGGCCTGTCCGTCTTTTTGCTGTGTTCCCGTCAACCCCCAGACCTCCTGTGCAACCCTTGGACTAAATTCTCTCTCCACGGAGGTGTGTTCCTACTCTTTGCTGCTAATCTTTCCCAAAATCCCACCTGCACACTCCACCTCTGTACTCTGACAGGAGGTGGCTACACCCCCTGGCTCCTGCTCCCTGGCCTCTACCAGCGACCTTCCCTTCACCCCATCATGCTGTTTCCAAACCCTGTTTCTGGGTGAACTACGCTGCCATCTACCCCCATGCTCAAAGCAGGTGTGGGATCCTGTGTGGGATCCTAGATGGAGGCCTCACCGGGCACTTGGAACCTGTGAGTGTGACCTTGTTTGGAGAGGGAACATTTGCAGTTCTGGAGACAAGTTCATCCTGGATTCCCTGAGGGGCACCTAATCAGAGGTGTGTGTCTTCTCCTGAGTCAGGAGGGCCAGGACTTCAAGACCGTTCTTGGATACAAAGCAAGTTCAAGACAAGACTAGGCTTCAAGGGATGGTTTCAAAGAGCAGAGGCAGCAGCAACAACACACACACACACACACACACACACACACACACACACACACACCAAAACCCAGGAATGCATATCTGTACTCTCAGCATTTGGGAGGGAGGTAGATACAGAAGGATCAGGTTAAAGATTAGCTTCACTCACAGAGTGAGTTCAAGGCCAGCTTGGGCTATAGAAACCTCATTTCAAACAACAGCAGTAGCTACCACACCACCGCCACCACCACCACCACCACCACCACCACCACCAAAAAGCAAAAAAGAGATACACAGAGTAGAAACCAGGATGATGAAGGAGGAAGCTGCATGAAGACGGGCAGAACTAGAGTGGAGCCATGACCCAAGGATGGTCTGCAGATTGCCATCCCAGAACAGGTATGCAGGTGGACCCATTCATTGATCATGATCTGCTACTTTCCTGCATCTTGGTCTCTAAAAATCTGTAACCCTCCAAAGGAGGCTGAGGTGGTGACATGGAGCCTGTCTGTCTGCCTGTTATTCTTTCTTTCCCTTGATCATTTCCTTTTTAGCTTGTGCCCCAAAGTGTCCCCGACTGTTGTCTGCATGGGACTTGGTGGGGCTCTTCAGCATCTGGGACAGGGACAGGCTTAGACACTAGGTCCTCATGGCTCTTGGACATCCTGAGGTGTGTAAGTCTGCTCTTTGCCCAGAGCTGAAGGCTCTGCCCTCTGGACAGAGCTCCCCTCTACTGAAGTCACAGGAGGAGTCACTGAGAGGAAACAGTGAGGAAAGCCATCACAGACGCCCCGAGTAAACAGAGCCGCCCTGCAGAGCCGCCATGCCAGCACCTCTCCTACCTTGCACAGCTGCATGTCCAGTGGCTCCCCAGGTTGATCCTGTCATCCTTTCCCAGTGCCCTGCCTTTCCATTCCCATCAGCGGCTGGTTTACTCTGTAAACGCAAGCCCTTCTCTCAGGCTGTCCTCTATCTGTCCTAGAACATAGAGTTAAAAAAATGTAAATTGATCTTAGAATCCTTCTGGGATGCTAGTTTTAAGGTTTTACCAAAGAAAGAATAATTCAGAGGACGATAATTTCCGTGAATTTAATTTCGGTAAATGTAGACATTTATCCTCCAAAATTTTACAACTGGTTTTCACAAAAAAGCTTGTGACAGAACACTTTTATATATATGTATTTCCAAAGTACATTTGCAAATTGTTTGTCTTACTTGATCATTATAAAGGAGTGGAATTGAACAATGCAGGTGGAAAAAGTTGAAGACTTCCTTTATCTGGTTCTTCCCTATCAACAAAAGTATTTAAGTATTTATTCACAAAGTGACTTCCTTTGCTATTTCAAGGCCATGTCTTTCTATTTTAACATTTCCCCACATTCAAAAGTGTTCATCTATACCTCTATCTACCTGAACAGAGAAATATCTTAGACAATAGTTGTACCCATGCGTGAATACTACATGTCATAGGAAAACTGCTTAGGCGGCTGGAGAGATGGTTTAGTGGTTATAATACTACCTGCTCTTCCAGAAGAGCCAGGCTCAATTCCTAAGACCCACATGGAAGCTCACAACTGTGTGTAACTTCTGTTACAGGGGGTTTGACACCCCCTTCTGGTCTCCATGAGCATCAGGCATGTATATGTTGCCCAGACATACATGCTGTCAAAGCACCTATACACATTAAAAATAATAAAAAAGACTAATTCCTTGAGAAGGAAGGGTTCCTGTTGGAACTATCCAAAATATATACATTTGCTTTATTTGTCTCCACATTTTTCTTGGTCATTTTTACATACTATGTAGTAATTTTAGAGAGACATCTGGTAGCCATCTTAAACTTCCATTTGCAAAGACTCACTAAATGAGGGGTATTCCAATGGAAAAATTCATTTTGTGACTTGGGACTTCAGAAGGAAGATCCGTTTGTCAGTCAGCTTCCCCACGGTGAGGACATCTGCCTACCTGTTCTCCTCGCACAAACATCTTCAGAAAAAATCTAGTTTAGGAGGCAGCCTGGGCTTTGGTAAAGACCTAGCTTGTGGAAAAATTATGGCACAGGAGGGAGAAGCAGGAAATAACAGAGCTGGGAGTGACCTGGCATTCTTTACTTCCTTTCCCTCCACAGGAGGGCTTTAATGGAGGTGGGCAGGGTCACAGAGCCTGGGAAGCTCCATGGAGAGGTCTAAGTATGGAAACTGAGCCATATATGGATTGAGAGTATGTGAGTGTGAGTGTGTGTGTGGTGGGAGTGTGTGTGTGAGGGTGAGTGTGTGTATGTGAGTGTACGTGTGAGTGTGTGTGTGAGCATGGGTGTTGGTGTGTGTATGTGAGTGTGTGAGCATGTGTGTGTGTGTGTGTGTATGTGTGTGTATGTGTGAGTGTGTGTGTGAGGGTGAGTGTGTGTGTATGTGAATGTGTGTGTGTGAGTGTGTGTGAGCATGTGTGTGAGAGTGTGTGTGTGAGTGTGTGTGAGCATGTGTGTGAGTGTGTGAGTGTGTGTGTATGTGTGTGTGAGCATGTGTGTGAGAGTGTGTGTGAGTGTGTGTGTATGTGTGTGTGAGTGTGTGTGTGAGCATGTGTGTTAGTGTGTGTGTGAGTGTATGTGTGAGTGTGTGTGTGTATGTGTGTGTGAGTGTGTGTGTGAGCATGTGTGTTAGTGTGTGTATGTGAGTGTGTGTGAGCATGTGTGTGAGTGTGTGTATGTGAGTGTGTGTGAGCATGTGTGTGAGTGTGTGTATGTGAGTGTATGTGTGAGTGTGTGTGTGTGAATGTATGTGTGTATGTGAATGTGTGTGTGTTAGTGTGTGTATGTGAGTGTGTGAGCATGTGTGTGTGTGTATGTGAGTGTGTGTGAGCATGTATGTGAGTGTGTGTGTGTAGTGTGTGTGTTATGTGAGTGTGTGTGTGAGTGTGTGTGTGTTAGTGTGTGTATGTGAGTGTGTGTGTGTGAGTATGTGAGTGTGAGTAAGGGTGCATGAGTGTGTGAATGTGTGTGTGTGTGATATGTGTATGTGTGCACTAGTGTGTGTGTGTATGTGTGTGTGTGTGTGCACACGGCCATAGGTAGAAATATGCATGTTTGTGTGTTCCAGAGGTCAACACTGTGTGTCTTCCTAAGCTTCTTTCCACGTTATTTCTTGGGACAGGGTCTCTCACTGAACCTGAGCTCACCTGGACCAGCCAGCCTGCTCTAAGGATCCATCTGTCCCTGTCTCTCTAGCTGGAATTATAGGCACATGTCACCACACAGGTTCTTTACAAGGTTCAGGGGAACTCAAATCCGGGTCGTCCTGATGTTCAGTGAGCACTCGCTCCACTCACTGAAATGTCTTCCAAGTACCGGTCCGCAGGTTTCATGTTATTTCCCCATCTCCAACAACGTGCCCTTGAAACAGTGTCTTAATGCACCGGAAGTCAGCACATGCTGTCAGAGGGCTGAAGCCCCGCCCTGTGGGATACATCTGGGTGAAACAGCAGCTTAGAATAGTGCACAGGAAGTTAGCACATGCTGTCAGAGGGCTGGAGGCCAGCCCCATGGAACACATCTGGATGTTCTGGTGATGGGCAGCAGATTATGAGTGTAAACACATTGGTAGTCTCTACATTTTATATTTAATATATGAGTATACTTGTCAAGTCTTTATTTCAACAAAATCAGTCATTTGCTCTACTGAAGACTGTCCATAGCTTATCTTTTGCCGACAGGTGATGGATGCAGGGCGAGCAGCTCTCCAGCTGGGTACCACAGGGCCCATCTTGCTGTGTTTCCATTCCCAGCATCCATATTCAGTAGACGCGCAGGTATTGATGGCCCCAGCTCCTGAAAGATGTCTCACTGCGCTCCTATAGTAATGGTTTGGCATTTAAACCTATGTAAAGGACTAAGAAATAAAGTGTTATTGTAGACAGAACATAACAAATTCTAACATAATTTTTACCAAAAATGTATATACAAAATAATCACGTCTATATTTAAATGCTTCTATGTCATTTCTCTTGTTCTCTAACGTGACCAGAATATGAATATATGTATAACATGTGTATATATTAATGCATATATACATATTAACTATGGGTATTAAATAAATATAAATTATGAAATTTGTTTAAAACTAAAATTTTAACATTTCTTGGAACTTTTTAAATTTGGGGAAGTTTAATGAAATACCAGGCGTTTTAATAAAAAATAAATTTATAATTCATAGCTGACATCGCTGACATCACAAATTCTTTCAGTAAAACACCACGACCAAAGGCAATTTAAGGAAGGGTTTATTTTGGCTTGTAGTTTCAGAGGGATAGAAGCCCACCACGGGGCATGGTGGGGGGCGAGGCGTGGCAGCAAGTGTCAGGCTTCTTAATGTCAAGAACGAATGGGGAAGCAGGGTGAGGCTATATGCTCTCAAAACCAGCCCCCGGTGACATACTTCCTCCAGCAAGCCACACCTCTTAAGCCTCCGAAAACCATGCCACTGTCTGGAGAACTGTTCAAATACCTTAGCTCATGGGGGACATTTCTCACCCAAACCATCACATACTGTGGCAAATGTTCTTAGGGACACATAGGCCTGGGGTAGCATACCAGCAGAGACTCACTGGAGCATGACCCAGGCAGGGGGTGAAGGCTGGCAGGCTTGGAGCCCCAACCCATACCTCATTGGCTTTTGCAGTTGGTCAGGGCTCCTGCTCAGCTTCCTGCCCAGCCTCCTCCTGCACCTTCGCTGCCTCTGGTTGCTGGGGTCACATCTAGGGTCACCCAATGCATTTCCCAGCTCTGCAGATATTTAATGGCCTTGAGCCCAGAGGAGATGAAGTGACTGGTGCCTACGTGGGGTTGCCCAGGAGTATTTGTTTTCGACAGGACACCCCAGAATAGGACAGGCACACAGAGTATAAATTTACAATGCATACATGGCCTTGAGGCATACAGATATCTCTATATTTATTCTTGGGGATTTTCTGCTAATTCTCTTTTGGTTTCTTTCTGTGTGTGCTTCTTAATTTTTATTTATTTATTGAGACTTTCATACATGTATACAGTGTGTTTTGATGAAATCTACCAGCCCCCTTCAACTTCTCCAGAAACCCTTCACCACTTCTTCCTTCCACCTTTATGAACTCTGTTTTTAACCCTCTGAGTCCGTTCCATGTTACCTGCATGCGCTTGGGTATAGAGCCATCCGCTGGACCGCGGGCAACCTATTAGGGATCATATCCCTGAAGGAAATGGAACCTTTCTCCCTAGTAATGTTCAACTACTGACAGCTCCTCTGTTATAGGTAGAACTCTGTGGATTCCTCCCCTACTTGTTCTGCTAATTTTTTTTAAACCTCCAGGTATTTATTCTCCGAAAACCACCCATAATGGTGACTCCATCACATCGTCGTGGATGGTAGCTGTTCCAACGCTGGAGTTTCCACTGTGCCTCTTGAGGGACCCCAGGCTGTTTTCTCTTGAGGCTCCTTTCTGTGTTTCTTTACAGAACCTACGTCTTCACTGGTGGAGTTTACAGCCCAGACTGATTTGCCTTTGTGTTGTATCTGTTGCTCCACTGGTTGGCATCTCCTAGACAGTCACCTGGAAGATACTTCCCTTCACCTGCCCTGCTGCGTGGTGGTGCGGGCTGCCTTTCTACTTCTTTCCGTTTTCCAAGTTCCCCATATGGAGTTTTTGTTTTTGTTTTTATTTTATTTTTATAATTTGGGAGCGATGAGCACAGTACTGACCGTTCATAATTTGGTCTCCTACGTATCGCCTAAGGTTGTTTGGCTAGGTGTTCTTGTAGAACTCTACAAGTTGCAATAGAGGGGTCTCTGACCCTTTTGCCTGTCCTTAGGACCCTTTCCCCCCTGCTGTTGTGCTGCCTTGTCCAGCCTTGATGTAGGGGCTTGAGCCTGGCCTTGTTCCACCTTTTTGTGTCCTGTTGTTAGTAACCCTGGGAGGCCTGCTCTTTTCTGAGAGGAAGATGGGATGGGGTGGAGTTGGGGATCTGTGGGGGGAATGGGGGGAGCTGGGAAGGGAAGCTGTGGTCAGGCTGTATTGTATGAGAAAAGAAAAAAAAATTAAACCCTGTATTCCACCGAATTGGAAAATCTAAAAGAAATGGATAGTTGTTGGTCTTTTTTTTTTTTTTTTTTGGATACATACCACTTTCCAATGTTAAGTCAAGATCAGGTAAGCATTTAAACAGACCTATAAACCCCAGTGAAATAAAAGCAGCAATTAAAAGTCTCCCCAAAAAAAAAAAAAGAAAAAAAAAGCAAAAAAAAAAAAAAAAAAAGCCCAGGGCTAAATAGTTAGAACACAGAATTCTACCACATTTTCAAAGACGAGATAATGCCAATACTCCTCAAATTATTCCACAAAATAGAAACAGAAGAAACATTTACCAATTCATTTTACTAGGCCACGGGTTACCCAGGTTCCTAAACCACATAATGATCCAACAAAGAAAGAATTACAGACAAATTTCCATTATGAACCTAGACGCAAAAATTCTTAATAAAATACTTGTAAGCCAAATGCAAGAGTATACCAAAAGAGCACCCACCATGATCAAGTACGCTTCATCCCACAGATTCAGGGATGGTTCAACATACATAAATCGATGTATGTAATCTCATACAAACAAACTGAAAGCCATAAACCATGTGATCATCTCATGAGAGGCAGAAAAGGCCTATGACAAAATCCAGGATCTCTTCATGATAAAAGTCCTGGAGAGATTAGGGATTCAAGGCACACACCTCAACTAATAAAGGCAGTTCACTGCAAGCCCACAGCCATCATCAACTTAAACGGAGAGAAACTCAAGGCAATGCCACTAAAATCAGGCCAAGACAAGGTTGTCCACTGTCTCCATATCTATCCAATATAGACTTGAAGTCTTAGCTAGAGCAATAAGACAACTGAGGGAGATCAAGGGGATACAAATTAGAAAGGAAGAAGTCAAAGTATCATTATTTGCAGATGATTTGATAATATATATAAGTGACCCTAAAAATCACACCAGGGAAATCCTACAGCTGATAAACACTTTCATCAAAGCATCGGGATACAAAATTAACTTTAAAAAGTTAATCGATAAAAGTTAGTCAGTAGCCCTTCTATATACAAATAGCAAACAGACTGAAAAAGAAATCAGGGAAGCAACAGCTTTCACAATAGGCACAAACAACATAAAATATCTTTGGCTAACACTAACCAAGCAACTGAAAGATTCGTATGACAAAAACTTCAAGTCTTTGCAGAAAGAAACTGAAGATCTCAGGAGATGGAAAGATCTCCCATGCTCATGGACCTGAAGAATTAATGTAGTAAAAATGGCCATTCTACCAAAAGCGATCTGCAGACTCATCAAAATTCTAACACAGTTCTTCACAGATCTGGAAAAGAAAAATTTCGGCTTCATAAGGAAACACAAAAACTCAGGGTAGCTAACAATCCTGAATGATAAAATAGCTTCAGGGGGAATCGCTCTCCTTGGCTTCACGATGCACTACAGAGCTACACTGATAAAAACAGTGTGGAGTTGGCACAAAAACAGACACGGAAGTCAATGGAAGCGAAGACCTGGAAATAAATCCATTTACCGATGGACACCTGATTTTTTGTAATAAAGCCAGAAACACACACTGGAAAAAAAAAAGACAGCATCTTCAACGAACAGTGCTGGTCCAACTGGATGGCCGCATGTACAAGACTGCAAATAGATCCACATCTATCATCCTGCACCAACTCCAGTCCAGATGAGTCAAAGACCTCACCATAAAACCAGATACACTGAAACTGAGAGGAGAGAAAATGGAGTGTTGCCTTGAACTCATAGGCACAGACAAGGACTTCCTGGGCTGAATGAGCACAGTTAGCACCGGCATTAAGATAAGCAATGGGAACTAACGATGCTGAAAAGCTTCTGCATGGCAAAGGACACTGCCATTAACACAAAGGCAGCCTAAAGAATGGGAATAGATTTTCTTTTTACTAACTACACATCTGCTAGAGGGCTAATGTAAAAAACGCAAAAGTAAGATATCAAGAAAACAAAACCACTAAAAATGGAGTATAGATATAAACAGAGAATTCTAAAAAGAAGACTCTCAAATGGCTGAGAAACACTTAAGGGAAATGCTCAACATCCTTAGTCCTCAGGGAAATGCAGCCAAAGTGCTTGAGATTTCATCTTACACTCATCAGAACGCTATAGAAACAGATGACAGCTCATGCTGAGAGGGTGTAGAGTAAGGGGAACACTCACCCACGCTGGCGGGAGTGAAATTCGTATAGCTGGTATGGAAGTCAGTGTGGTGGTTCCTCAGGAAGAAGGGAATCGATGTACCTCAAGATCCAGCTACCGCACTCTTGGGCACATACACAAAGTTCACTTCCTCCTATCACAGAGACACCTGCCCAAACCATCATTAACGTTTCTCTACTCATAACAGGCAGAAATTAGAAGCAACCCAAATATCCCTCAAAGAAGAATGGATAAAGAAAATGTGGTACATTTCCACAGTAGAATATTACTCAGCTGTTAATAAACAAAAAAAGAAATCACGAAATTTTCTGGTAAATGTATGGATCTAGAAAAAAAAAATCATTCTAAGGGAGGTATTCCAGACTCAGAAAGAGAAATATGGTATGCATTCATTCGTGTGTGGGGTATTGGCTGTTAAATCAATGATAACCAAGCTGCAACCCTGAGAACTACAGAGGTTAAGGATAGAGTAAGGGACTGAGGGGTGACATGAGGGGGTGGTTAGCTCTCCCTAGGAAAGCAAAATAGAATAGATAGTTATGGATGAGTGGGGTACTGGAATGGGGGGATCAAGTGGGGAAGCGGGGGGAACATACCTAACACTGCTTGGGTGATCAGGAAGCGGAGACTAGATAGCCCAGCAACCTAGGATAAAGCCAAAGACTACTGTTCTACTAAAAGAATGTAATGACATCTGCTACACTCCATAGATCAGTCCTTTGTAAAGTCATCATCAGAGACACTTCCTCGTGCAGCACATAGGAGCAGCTACGGTTGTCCACAGCCAGACAGTACGCAGAGCGAGACCTGGGAACACTCAGCCCTAGACAGGACGTCTCCATCAAATCCCTCCCCTGAGGGCTCAGGGAATTCTGTGAGAGGAGGAGAAAGACTGTAAGAGTCAGAGAGGGTGGAGGACACCAAGGAAACGAGGCCCTCTGAGCACAACAGAAACCACACGCGTGCGAGCTCAGAGAGACTGAGGCGGCGCGCACAGGGCTTGCACAGGTCTGCACCAGATGGCGTCTTAGAGCCGAAAAGAGGAGTGGACCACGTGACCCCATCCCTAACCCAGAAGCAATCTCCAAGTAAATGACAACCACTTACAAAGGAGAATTTAGTTTCCTCCAAAGGAGTCTCACTGAGGAGATAAGCACTCTTAAGGGTAGGCTGCGTGCCCATCAGTGGATGGCCAACAGAAAATGAACTCAACAGCGTCTTTGATGGTTCCTTGTCTTATAAAGTAATATCAGAACTCTAAAAAAATATATTATTTTATTTTAATTTCTATTTTATGTATATATGTTTTTAATTATTTTCCTCTTTATGCCACAGGTCCTTTATGCGTATATTATGTATCCTAGTTTAGTGTCTCTATGGGACTCCGGAGTGTGCAAACCAGCGGGTCTCTGCCTGTCTTTGTTTCTTGTGCCTTTTCTTGGGCTCTTTTCCTTCTACTTGTTAGTTTTGTCCTATTTTGATGTGTTTGCTTTTGAGTCATCTTATCGTATGTTGTTTGACTTCATTATTATTACTAGAAGCCTGCTTGTTTTCTGATGACTAAATGCCTGTTATTAAGTAGGAAAAAGAAAAAAGAAAAAAAATGACAAAGGAGAGAAAAAGGATCTTTGAAAGAAGAGAGGTCCTTAGCCTGCATTGATTGATACGTGAAAATCCTCCCTGAAGAATCAGATGGGAAAGATCTATTGCTGATACTCGCTGCTGGAAAACAGAGAGAAGGATCTCAATAGGTGTGGCTTGGGAGAGAGCACCAAGATCAGGGGATAAACATGCCATTGTGGGGGATAAGGGGAGTGTTTGGGACCTCTGGGCATGAGGAAATGCATGGTGGGGCTTGGCAGCATGCAGGGCTTGGCCTGGGCAGCATAAGCCATCCCTGGGGGCACGAGGGAACACAGGCAAGGACTTAAATACAAGAAGGTGGGGAGATCTTGAGGCTGAGAAGGCAACTTTCCACCCCTCTCAAGTCAGCTCTGCACAGTTATCCTTTTAGAAAAGATCTAGGCATAAGATAATCAGACCAAGAAATTAGAAACATTACTGTAAGTTACTACAAAGTCTCCCCGGGACTTCTAGAGCGCTCAGGACATAGACATGGCCGACAGTGGGAAGGCCAAGTTGCTGAGAGAATGGACCACACTGGTCTGTCTCAGAGGCTGTTTCAGCTCTGCAGAAGGGGAGCCCCAGAGATGGGACCAGAGACTCATTGCTGATACTGTGACTGTTTCAGCACTGTCCTGCAACACACTATGTGTGGAGCTAGAAGGAGAGGACCCCTGAAGGTGGGCCAGCTCTCCTACCTGAGCTCCTAAGGGGTGGGGCATGGAAATGGCTGCAGACGCCTCTGGGCAGTAGCCCCATTGCCTGGTCAGCTCCAGCCCAGCACACATGCCCACCCTGGAAGTATTGTTATCCTATTGTTGAAGGCTCAGTAGTTGTCCAGTTTACTCCCGAAGGCATGGGGAGAGTAAGGAGACACACTGTGTACCAGGGTGGTGGCCACAAGGAGCAGACCACACTTCCCTTCAGAATGAGGAGCTGACGGCCAGGCCTGGCTCTTCAACGGCGAGGTCCGAAGGCAGGTTGATGGTCTGTTGGAGGTGCAGGGCTGAAGGAAGAAGACATCTGCAGCGTCATTCAGGGGTCTTTGTCCTGGGGTGTCATTCCCAGAGGCCACTGCTCATCTGAGACACCCTGATCATGCTCGTGGCTGTAGATAAATTGGGGTAGAGCTCACTATGAGCACAGCAAGGCCCTAGATGGACAGCTACAATGTCAGGCCTTGCAGCTTGTCGCTCTGCACCTGGTTGACAAGTGACACGGAACACCAGAAAACAAAACACCTGTCCGGGCTGTTGTACAGCCGTGATGCCACTGGGCCAGCTTCTGCACTGGCCACGCCTGGTGGGTCTAAGATGCCCAGGAGGTGACCTATGGGATTCAGCTATGCTGTAGCCTCATTTGGAGAGAGCAGCTGCTTTCTCACCCTCTGCTGCCTTCCCCGCCCACAGTGAGCGTGCCCTTTATCCTTTGCACATGTGTGGGAGCTGCAGGTGCTCCACGTTATTAACAGTGAGAGTGCGCACTCACCTGACGCAGGGAGGCTCTCAGCCCCTCTTCCACTTCCCCTCTGCTGCACCCTCTGCCAGAAGCTGGTGTTTTGCACGCATTCGGCTCCTTGGGAAGAAGGTTCTATGAGTCTAAATTGTTAATTAGGGTTGTTATCGATATTTTGTGTTGCATGCAGATTAGCCATTCGAACCTTGTTCTGCCCTGTAGAAGGAAACTGAATAAATCAACAGTTTCTCCCGTGAATTATGGAAGGCGGAGTAGGTGTTCCTGTCCTAGAAGATACAAGCTGGGTGTTCGGGGGGGGGAAAACTGGAGAAAGTCAGTGCTAACCAGACCGTCAGAGGCCAGACTCTCCCAGATTGCTGCTCTGTTAGGCAGCGAGCTGCAGTCCCACAGTGTTCTGCTCTCATCTGCACACCTGAGCGTGAGAACCGGGCCTGGGCTGGGAGGACCGGTCTGTGCAGCCTGACTCCCCCTCACTCTGCGCTTACATGCTGGCCTTTGAGTCTGTTGCCAGCCTGTTGTCTCCCGTTCCCTCCTTTTCCCTGTGTTAACTCTCCTTCCTCATGTATAAGTAACTTTTAAAAAAGCACGATTGAAGTAGAAGTACACTAATAAACTATACATATTAAAATATATGTAATTTGGTAAGTCAGGTGTGCATATGCCTGAGAAGCCATTGTCACAATCAAATAAGTGGGACTAGTCATTTTCTCTAAAAATTCTCTGTAAGATCCATCCCCTCCCTCCTTCCCCTCTTGTCTGTAGAAAGCCACCAATCAAACTGTGCATCTGTTTAGTGTCTATAGTACTAAATGTCTACCGTATGAAATGCACAGAACTCACTGGCGTGTGCTGTACTGTGGGAAGGTTCCAGTGTTGTTCTTGGATCCATTTGTGTTCCAGTACGCAGCACCAAACATCCTTAGCTACTCAGTCTTTCCTAGTATGAAAAGCCAGTCTTCTGATCACCTGTAGATGAACAGTTGAGAATTTTCTGGACTTGGGACATCACAAACAAGGTGACATGAACATTCGTGCGCAAGCCTTTGTGTGACATATTACTGTGTTTCCCTGGAGTACGGAGCGAAGGTAGCCTGAGGTGGGATGATCAGCTGCTGGGTCACTGGCTTTGCAGAAGTATTATGTACACTGAAGCTTGCTCTCATTGTCTCTGGTCCCAGTGTTCAAACAGGTGAAGGGCTGGCCAGGCCACGCTGAATTGAGTGACAGTAGCTGTGTCTGCCACACCTCAGCCACTGCCAGTGATGCCACAAGTTCCAGGCAGAAGCATCACTGTCATTGTCCTCTGAGCTTCGGAGCACAGCCAGGAAACTTCCTATGGAGACTCCCTGGAAGGGGCAGAGCGCACAGCTGCTTCACGGCCGTAAGTCAAATCAAAAGTGTGTGAGTGTCAGCAGAGATCTGGACACTGCAATGACAAGTTTTGATAGTCTCTAAAAAGGTGTCTGCTCAGAGTCAGGGTGCAAACACAGACCGCCTTTTCCTGATCCCCTGTTGCTGTCTCGCACTGGCCCGTACATGGCGTCTCACTGTTCTGACACCTCAGGTCAGGTTCATGGTCACCACACTGCTTAATCCTTGTCCTTCAGAGAAACAGGAGAGACACCTGGGCTCAGTGGGGCAAAGTCACGGGATGGGATGGGATCCAGGTCTCAGACGCGAACTTCGTTCCAACTCAGCACGTTCTGAATCCCTGGGGAATTTTCTTGGCTGCTTACCTTACC